>OX336393.1:143449490-143894490 GCA_946902985.2 Meconema thalassinum | reverse complement strand
CTGATTGGCTTGCCCTGTTCGATTCATACACAGGGTCTCCGATGCATATAAAACTTCTGGCCCGGTGGCGGAAATCGGAACTAATGCGCTTCGCCCAGCCACACGCCTGCGACAGACGTGCAATCGTCACCAGCGAAACCTCATCGCATGTTATTTGTGTGCATGATTCGTGCTGGGTCGTGTGCTGTGCGGTGTGTTCTCATTGTATGCCGGTTGCCCCTCAACCGCTCGCTGCAGCCATAACGAGGCGAGATGACGTAATTTATACAGAACAGCCCCGCTCCACGGCTAGCGGTAACAATTCCCTGGTAGAGTAGTAGAAGTTATTAGTCCTCTAATTTCAGGATGTATTTTAACCCGTTGAGGGCTTTTTAATCCGTCTATAAACTGTACACAATAAATGTTTCTTTTCATATTCCCCATTCGCTCTCGAGTGCCAAGTCGATCTCAGGCATGTTCTGCCATCTGTTGGGCATTATGTATTACTACAGTGAAACCCCTCATATCCGAACCCCGGAAATCCGAAATCCCGGGTAATCCGAACGAGGATCTTTCGACAATTTGAAGTTTGAAAAAATACACGCCAAAAAAGAAACTTATTTATTTAGTCATAAAACAATCATATACTCTGTATTATGGCTGCATTTTACATAATTAGTTGAAAAATTAACAAGAAGTACAGTTAGCATGGTGTAAAAGTGCTTACATAGACTACTTATCCCATCCAGGATTGAGAAACGAAAACGTTGGTTATTATTATTCCGTAGGTAATCACTTTGTTAAAACAATGAAATAGCAATAGAAACACACAAAATATCACTTAATCTTTCACTTGAAATCAGTTATCTTCAATATTGCAGAAGTGACGAAAACCTTCCCGCGGAGGCAATTGCGTGCCAGCGTCGCACTAAGATGACATCGTTTGGCGTGGCTACTGCGTGTTGTTCTACGAAGCGCAATGCGATATCAACAGCAGTTGCAGCTTCAGTATAAATCACATTGTCTGCCGAAGTTTCTTCTTCCTCACTGTTAGCTACATTCCCGTCATGTTGACTTTGGACCAGACTCACGATTTCATGTTCGCTGTTTGCGCCAAACCAGCCCAGCCTGCCTCACTCAATATAGGCTACAGTCCTATACCGTAACGAGGGCTGGTCATTATGTTATGGATATGTTTCGGCTAATCCGAACAAATTGAAATCCGAACAGGCTACAGCCCCAATTAGTTCGGATTTGAGGGGTTATACTGTACTTGAGTTTAGATTTTTGCTTCCGGAAGTAAGTAACAGACCATTTTATAGACGTCTGTCCTCCACAACTGGAGCTCAACAACCATGGCGGAATAACAAGCGAATTCTCCACAACACGTTGTGGTTTTGGATCAAAGAATAACAGTAAAGAGCAACTTGCCTAACGATTTTAGGAAATAATACGAGGTACGTCCAGAAAGTAAGTTCCGTTTGGTAATAACATTAAATTGTGTACAGATACAGAAAAAAATATTTATTGCACAAAATTCAACAACCCTTAAACTACTTTTCCACATAACTGCCGAAATGTTGCAGGCATTTGTCGTAGCGTGGCACGAGATTTTGTATACCTTCTTCATAGACTTGTGCCGCCTGTGTCTTCAACTAGTTGTACGTTCCGCTGCAGCGTAGTTCCGCATATGCGCGGTAGACGCTCTGTATCAAGGAGAAGAAACGTGCGCCATTTGGAGAGCGCTGTCAGCCACGTACGCGTTGTTGTGCATGTTTACTCGTACAATGTCGGTGTTGATTGAAAATCCCGCCGTTTGTGAAATCAGAACTGTGATTCGTTCTCTGAATGCTATGAAAGTGAAACCAATCGAAATTTATCGTCAAATTTGCGAAGTGCATGGGCAAAATGCGATGAGTGATTCAATGGTGAGAAGATGGGTCCGACTGTTCAATGAAGGACGTAGTGAAGTGCACGATGAAGAATGAAGTGGGCGTCCATCTTTGGTTACAGAAGAACTGGTTCACGCGATTGATGACAAGTTCCGGGAAAACCGCAGGTTTACAATTAGTGCTCTCGCTATGGAATTTCCCCAAATCTCACGATCACTAATTCATGAAATTGTTACCGAAAAACTGAAATTTCGAAAACTTTGCTGACGTTGGGTACCAAAGATTCTTACGGAGCAACACAAAACAAAACGGATGGGCAGTGCACTTCAGTTTTTGACCCGTTACAATGAAGGCGGCGAAGAATTTCTGACACATATAGTCACAGGAGATGAAACTTGGGTTTCTTACGACACCCCTGAAATAAGCGGCAATCAATTGAATGGAGGCACACTTCATCTCCAGCAAAGGTTGAGCCGAAACAAAACTTGACACCTCGGAAAATGATGTGCACAGTGTTCTGGGGCTGGAGAGGCATCTTACTCATTGATTTCTTACCGCGTGGTCAAACAATCAACGCAGATGCTTACTGCGAGACACATAGGAAATTGCGCCGCGCAATACAGAATAAGCGCCGAGGGTTGCTGTCAAAATGTGTTGTTTTTCTTCACGACAACGCACGACCTCACACTGCAAATGTGACGAAAAACCTCCTACAGGGATTTGGCTGGGACGTGTTTGTCCACCCTCCATACAGCCCTGACCTCGCTCCTAGCGACTTTCATCTGTTCACACATCTCAAGTCTTTCCTTGGTGGTCAACACTTCAACAATGACGACGAGCTGAAAGAAGATGTATCCAACTGGTTGAAGACACAGGCGGCAAACTTCTATGAAGAAGGTATCCACAAACTTGTGCCACGCTATGACAAAAGCCTGAAAAAGTTCGGCAGTTATGTGGAAAAATAGTTTAAGAGGTGTAGAATGTTGTGCAATAAATAATTTTTCTGTATCTGTAAACAATTTAATTTTATTACCAAACGGAACTTACTTTCTGGACGTGCCTCGTATTATTTTGGGCCCTTTACCTGGTATGGAAATTATGCAACCGTTGGCACATGAAATTGAATTCCTATTCGTCTCTAAATAGACTATAAATGTAGGATTTTGAATTTATATTTAGCTTTATCAAGATCCATCTTTTGGGGCCCTCCTTAAAAAAAAAAAAAAAATATGACTTAGGCTAAGCAATATTTAAAAAAATTTAAATGAAGGACCTCAGCACTGAGGTAGCAAATAGCTAACTGTATAACTCAGCATTTAATAGGTTAAAAAGCATTAGAGAACTCATAATTATTAACTTATCAGGGATGGGGAGGGGGGAGATGAGGTTAGACTTAAAATGTCTCTAGGTTTTAGGTCTTAATTAATATTAATGTAAATTCAAAATTCTAGGTTTATATAAATTTTCATTTTGAGAGTAATTTAAATTAAAATTTTTGTGCCCATACTGGCATCACCTGCATACCAGATAAAGGGCGAACAAAAGAAAAAATTATCCTAAACTCAGTAGGCAACTAAAACATATTGCTCCTTACTCGTACAAGAATTGATATTCTTTGATCCGATATCACGTCGTGGCGGGAAGGTATGCTTGTTATTCCACCATGCTTGTTTACATCACAGATGAACTCCAGCTGGAGAGGACAGACGTCTATAAAATGCTCTCTAAGTTACTTCCGGAATCAAAAATCGAAACTCAATTAATACTACATAATGCCCAACAGGTGGTAGATCATGCCAGAGATCAACTTGGCATTTGAAAGCGAATGGGGAATATGAGAAAAATACAAGATATTCAGTAAAGGACATATAGCCTATTTTCTCCTAAATGCATGGGTATAGTTACAACTCTTTGTCCTTTTCAAGGAGTCTGCTTGACTGCTGGTTGTAGTACGGTACCTTGTTGAAATACAACGTGCTATACGGATATTAAACGTTGATTGATTGAATCCTCACCTGAATTATATACACACACACTAATACACCCATCACAATAACACAGGTTATCAGAAAAAATCAACACTCATCCAAGTACACGGGGCTAAATGACCATGATGTCCATGCATCTCAAATGAAACAACAACAACAACAACAGCTCCCTACCCAAATCCTTCCTCGTATAAAAGTACACACACTAGTAAGCCTACATACATCACAGTGACAAAGGTTATAAGACAACTTCTACGCACACCCAAGTAAACGGCGCTACAAGACCATAATGCCGCATAACCTCTAAATAATCAACAACAACAACAACAACAACAATAGACTCTACCGTGGATCAAGGACGATATAAAACATGACGCTGAGGTGCTCTTTGCCAGTGTTACCTGTGTACCAAATTTCATTCAATTAGGTTTCACCGTGTTTGAATTGATACGGGGAGATAGACATGCAGAGTACACACACACATACACACTCACAAACACACAATATTTTGGCCATGTTGATCTCATAAGTTGAATTTCTTTACTTTTTTACAAATCGAAAGTAGGCTAAAAAGTTATTTTGCAACGTTTATAGACGTTCAAACACTCAATGGCATAATACTATATCCAAACTGCAATATCTCCGGTAATTAGCAGTAATTACGTTACTGTAATGAAACACATAATGTTGAAATTGAAATATTTAAAAGCATTATTCAGTGTTCTAAGGTAAGCCTCCGTGACTTAGGCGGCAGCACGCCGGCCTCTCACCGCTGGGTCCGTGGTTCAAATCCCGGTCACTCCATGTGAGATCTGTGCTGGACAAAACGAAGGCAGACAGGTTTTTCTCCGGGTACTCCGGTTTTCCCTGTCAAAATTTCATTCCAGCAACACTCTCCAATATCATTTCATTTCATCTGTCATTAATTTAATCATTGCCCCAGAGGAGTGCGTCAGGCCTCGGCAGCCGGCACATTTCCTATCCTCGCCGCTGGATGGGGGCTTCATTCCATTCCTGACCCGGTCGGAGACTGGAAGCAGGCTGTGGATTTTCATTTCATTCAGTGTTCTAAGAGTGATCTACTATTAGAAGCCCTTCAGTTGATCAACAACCACTCAATCAAATTCACAATGTCCACAGTGGGATGTGAAGAGAACTGTACACTCATACAGGAACATCTGCTAATCAGCTTAGTCTACAAATGAACATTGTCAACTCTGTTAACATTGAACTACAAAGGCTCGTCAAGTAAATTGGAAATTTGAAAGGTAACATAACGGTCTGGAACACAATCACTTCATTGGCTCGATGTGATGAAAGGAATAGGGTTTCACACTTATACCCACGAGTGGTACTGGCAAAAGCGCAACGCTTACTTATTTATTTATCGTATGGCTTTTAGTGCCGGGAATGTCCGAGGACATGTTCGGCTCGACAGAGGCTGTAGCTGTTTCAAGCGGACACCCATAGGGTAAGCTACAAGTTCCGTTCAATTTCAAGTAGTTCCAACTTTCGCCATCAGATGTCACTGATACCTAGTGATGAACGTTGGAACTTTGATAGAGCGTTCCAACGAAATCTAACCTTGAAGCTTAGCTTCACACAAGTTTAGTCTGTGAAAGGATCTTTACTATGCCATAAATCGATGACATGGGACCGCCGGCTTTACTTCCCCTCCGAAGGACTTCGGCCGGGTTTAAACCCGCTATCTTGGGCACAGCAGTTCAGCATGCTACCAACTACGCCACCGAAGCTGTTAGCGAAACGCTGAGGTGTAACAGACGAATGGAATAATAGTGTAGTATGTTTGGGAATACTGCTATCTTAATGGAATAAAAATATAAATATAAAATCCAACTCGTTACATAGTTTAATTTATAGTACAGTACAGCTGGAATGGTTTTGTTCCAAAAACCGTACTATGGTTGGCTTTTTATAAATCGTTAGAAAAGCACAAAAAAAAGCTTAACTCTAAATTTCGGAATAATTTTTAGTATCATGTTGTCGGAAAACTAAAAAAAATGAAAAGCGTTTTTCTCTGAATCTACGTATTTTAGAGAAAAGTTTTTTAAACAACAAATGTAGAGGACATTGTCACCTATTATTTGTCTCATTGAGGTCATGTCGTAGGTTTTGAAATGCAGAAGCTAGGAGGCGCCAAAGTTTCCAAATAAGTGTTTTTTCACTTTTTGTCATAGAAAAAATTGTTTCTTCACAAAAGAATGAATCAGAAATCTGTTCCTCTAAAAGTTGTCTGCAACATTTATTTAAACGTTTGTTTCCTCCGACTTACCGTTCTGCAGTTATAGCGTAGCAAATGCAACGCTGCGTAGTTAAGGCTACTATTGTTATAGCGGAGAGAGCGGTGGGCATAGTTTAGACTGGGACCGGTGTCGGAAAATTTTCACACTTCGGCAGACTATAACTTTGGAACGGTAAATCGGAGGGAAAAATGTTTCTATAAATGTTATAGACAATTTCGAGAGGAACAAATTTCTGATTCACTCTGTTCTGAACAAAACATTTTTTCTAGGACAAAAAGTGAAAAAACAATTTTTTGGAAACTTTGGCGGCACCTAGCTTCTGCATTTCACAAAGTATGGCATGACGTCAATTAGACAAATTGTAGGCGGTGACAATGTACTCTACATTTTTTGTTTAAAAAACTTTTCTTTAAAATACGTAGATTCAGAGAAAAACGCTCTTCAATTTTTTTTAGTTTTCCGACAAAATGTTCGTGCAAATTATTCTGAAATTTAGAGTTAAGCTTTTCTTGTGTTTTTCTAACGATTTACTAAAAGCCAACCATAGTACGGTTTTTGAAACAAAAGGGGTTTCTTCTGTGCAGCTGTACTGTACTATTACACTTATGAAGCTTAATAATGCAAATACTGTTGTGCATGGGTGAAGTACAGGGTGCGGTGAGTTTAACTGGACAGCCTAGGTCAGGACGCGCCACAAGACGTGAAAAACGTATAGTGAAAGGTGCATGGTTTAGCAGGAAAAGGAACGGATTAGTGACATCTTGTAAACATGTCTAGCAGGCGAATCGTCGGTCCTATGGCATAGGGATAGCACCATGCTGTGCATCATAAAGAACCGAATGAATAATGGCTGGGGTGGATCTGCATCCGGCGAGTGTTTCTCAATCAATTCCTTGATACGACAATCACTTTTGAGAAGGCTATTTGCCATGTCCAGGCCGGCAATTTCGCATCAGCTATCACGTGTACATGTCTTATCTTAGAGGAGAAGGGAAGCATATTCGGAACTTTGTAGTTCCTAGTCAAGCCTCCGTGGCTTAGGCGGCAGCACGCCGGCCTCTCACCGCTGGGTCCGTGGTTCAAATCCCGGTCACTCCATGTGAGATCTGTGCTGGACAAAACGGAGGCAGACAGGTTTTTCTCCGGGTACTCCGGTTTTCCCTGTCAACATTTCATTCCAGCAACACTCTCCACTATCATTTCATTTCATCTGTCATTCATTTAATCATTGCCCCAGAGGAGTGCGTCAGGCCTCGGCAGCCGGCACAGTCCATATCCTCGCCGCTAGATAGGGGCTCCATTCATTCCATTCCTGACCCGGTCGGAGACTGGAAGCAGGCTGTGGATTTTTTTGTAGTTCCTAGTCGATGTGAACTGGTTGGGCAAGTTACCTCCCCTCCGTGGAACTGGCCTTCACTTATCACTTGTTTGCGAGACCAACCCCCGTGAATTCCGGCTGTTCAGTCAGTCCAATGGCACTTCCTCGATCCGGTCTTGTAAACAATAGCAAGCAGTGTTGCCAAGAATGATGTACTTTAGCTCCTATTATGTCTTAAACCACGCCCTTTTACTATACGTTTTTAACGTCTTTTGGTGCTTCCTGACCTGGGGAATCGTATGTTCTCGGATAACGGATCTGACTCCACCTTCCCTGTATACAGGTCCACTGAGCCTAAATTGGGCCTACGTGAGCGGGATTCAATTATGTTCGCTTGACGAATGGAGCTAGCCAGCCAATTCGCCACCCATTTATGTGATAAGTGTTTTATTGGCTGTAAGGATAATTCATGTAATATGTGAAAACCTTAGCTACAATGGTCAATTGACAACGGTACCCGTATTGGCTTGCAATAATAATATTAGTACGATCTGTCTTAGTCAATATGCAATTGGTACATTTCTTTTTCTTTGACGTTCCCTTTCATTATTAGCCTACTTTCGATTTTTGCAAAACAAATGTAGGCTACGTAGACTTATGAGATCTACACGGTCCAAAAGTTGTCTGTCTGTGTGTGAGTGTGCATATCTGCCCCCCCCCTTCCCCCACCCTATCAATTCAACTTGACGAAACCGAATTGAACCAAATTTGGTACAGAGGTAGCACTAACAAAGAACGACTCAGTGTTGTGTTTTATATCGCCGCTATCTTTACCAAAAGTAAATGGCGGCCACTCAAATGTTCAATGCTTAAATCAAATTACGACTAACCTAATGATCTGATCTCTACCAACGTTTGCAACCATATACCTTCATCTGAGGAGCGTCTTTTGCCTAAAATACAAGGTCATCATCCAAATAGTTTGAAGATGGTGGTCGTATATGTGTGCAAAATGATCTCCCCTATCAATTCAAACACGACGAAACCAAATCGAACCAACTAGCAAAGCACTAGCAAAGTACAACTCAGTGTCATGTTGTATATCGTCGCCATCATAAAGTAAAAGAAATGGCTCCCACCCAAATGTTCTAAGCTTAAATCAACTTACGACTAACCTAATCATCCGATCTCTACCAAATTTTACAACAGTATACCTTAATGTGGGAAGCGCCTTTTGCCCAAACTACAAAGTCATCAGACAAATAGTTTCAACATGGCAGATGTATGAATCATGCAATTATTATAGCCTAAGCGTAAATTACAAGGATACAACGAAGGTATGGGAATCTTCCTTCCGATCTAGCCGGAGGAAGCTGTGGTACATACGCACTCCCACTTGCTAAAGAGAGAAGACCCCCCTGTGTGTACTTGCGGTGCCCATTTTACCGTGGCACACTCTCTCTGGCTGATTTTCGAAGAACTCTCAAACAGCCTAGCCACCTCTCCCTTGTTCTAAATGATCACGGCTCGTCAATAGATCTCGTCATCCGGTTCAAGAGGGAGAGTGGCTACTTTTCTAAGTTTCAAAATAGTATATGATTTTTAGTTTATGTATAGTTTGTTTTGTGCTTTCTTACTGTGTATATATTTATTCTTATTGTTCAAAATATCTTATTTGCTTTATTGTTTTCTATTACCCACATTTTTTTTCTTATTTTATCCAAATATGGCATAATGCTTAGGGCTTACTGTCTGTTTTACATAAACTATTTTCGTTCTCACCCCCTGGCAGTGGACTGTTTTCATCTTCATGTTTCCATTCCATACCGTGTAATTTCATCAGACACCGATAACCTAGATGTTAGGCCCCGTAAACTTCCCTCGGGCGCAATATTAAGCACAGCGGCGGTGGGCACAATCAGCCTGTGAGGCACTCTCTAAGAAATCTGAATAAAATTATTATTTACAACTTCTATAATACTTAAAATTTTGCCTTTTAAACTATACATACAGGGACTTTCATATAAAGTAAGAACGCCAAGCGGCAGTTTTGTTATTTGCTGCTGCAGTGGCCTTGGCCGAGCTTGTGGCGCGCCATGGCGCCCTGCTTTAAGCGTGTGTACAATCCTATATGAAATATTACCTTATAAAAATGCTGGATGTGTCGTCCTTCCTCGGTTATACAGGCATCGTATCTGGTAACCACATTCTGGTTGACGCGAGTGAGTTCTGCCACTGTATTGTTTCTGATCTTTTATTTTATGTTTTTTTTATTGAGCACTGAGCCAGTAGCGTCAAACTTATTTACAATTACGTGAATCCGTGCTAGTGAAGGTGGCACTTCATCAGGAAATTGCTGAACAAATGCATCACGTACCCGCCGAGCAGACTCGTACTTAAAATAAGTTTTACATACAAAAACACGATGTTGTAATGAAAACTGTCTCACCATGTTAGCATCTGAGGTTCTGATTGGCGACTGAACACCTGCACGCTTATTGCAAGGTCAAGTATATACTACGCGTGCGCTTTCAATACTACAGCAGGGGGCCGTGGCGCGCCACAATCTCGGCCAAGGCCACTTGAACAACGGATTACAAATCCGCCGCTCGCCGTTCTTACTTTATATGAAAGACTCTGTATATCTTATGTTTACATAAGGATTATCACGAGAAGAACGATTTTTATGTGTGATAAGAGTTCCTTCAGAAATACCGTTTTTCCAACATTCCTTCTCATTTTCATAGATAAAACACCTACTTCATTGTTTTACATAACCCATAGTGATATACCTAACAATGGTCATGACAATACTCAGTTTTGATACATTAGTGAATATATTCTCGGGAATCGAACCGGAACCTCTACAATGACAGGGAAGAAAGTTAGTCACTACATCACTTGATGGACTGAAATCTTGTGATTTTCAGCGAACATGCTAGCAACATTGATCTCCTGAACTTGTTACTTGACGTAAATTACGTTTGACGCGATATCTTATTGCGAGTGGCAGATTTGGAATTGCTCATGACATGACAGCTTCCTGCTGGATGACGAGGGATAATTAGCCTCCAGCCTGGATCAAATAAAGTGGGAATTTATATTGAGTTGCCTCGAGACTCGATAATTCAAGCGAGCTACGTTTTGATCAATAGTTAATCAAGCCACTGTACTCCTGCGAGATGAGTTCTGTGTCACATTCATTTCTTCAAGACAGTTGGAAACAACATTCTCATTAGTACAAATTTAATGTTCTCCATCTCGTTACTGGATGTAATAATTTACTCTGACTCATATAAACCCATGATCACGTTCTTTAAAAAAATCTCCAGTATGAATACTAGTGTCTTCTGAAAGACGCTTTTATGAGCTCGAAGTACAGTTCGTCTAGAGCAGGCGCTCTCAAGCCCTTTTAGACTGTGAGCAACACCCTCTTGCCATACCAAGTACCCAAACACCATTAAATCTAATATAATGATAACAATAATAATAATAATAATAATAATAATAATAATAATAATAATAATAATAATAATAATAACAATGCGGATCTATTTCCCGAGACTGAGGGGTTCATGATAACGATACAAGATCAAGTATTGGCAACAAAGAACTACCTAAAATACATTATTAAGGCAGACATGCCAGATGACAAATGTAGGAGATGCCATCGCGAATCGGAGACCATCCGGCGTATCACAGGGGTCTGTACAACAATTTCATCTATGTACTATTTGAAGAGGATGACCAAGTAGCCAAGATAATCCACCTGAACCTGGCAAAGAAGCACTCCTTGAGTAATAATGTTCTGCCTTACTATCAATATATTCCTAATGCTGTTCTGGAGAATGATACACACAAGCTACTCTGGGACAGATCAGTGATCACAGATAGGCCTATATCAGCTTATTGATAAAGTGCAGAAGAAAACTCTTCTAATAGACATCGCAGTCCCTAACTCGCATAATATCCAACACATTAATGCTGAGAAAGTGACCAAATACATGCCTCTGGTTGAAGAGATCCGACAGATGTGGCGACAGGAATTTGTCACTGTATTGCCTATCATAATCTCTTCCACAGGGATCATACCAAAGTCGCTGAAGGCCAACCTCGATAAATTGGGGCTCCACCATAATCTGCATACTAGTATGCAGAAAGTAGTTATTTTAGAGACCTGCTCCATAGTTCGTTCGTTCCTCAACCTACCGGTATAGAGAACTCCACTCCATCTTGCAACAAATTCCGATGGAATGGTGAATTGTACCCAACGATATGGTGAACATGAGACAATAATAATAATAATAATAATAATAATAAAAATAAAATATTTTGTTTAAATTTGAATCTGAATTTGAATTCAAAATTCAAAAACAAAAGCAGAAAATACTGGAACAAACAAAAAACTCAAGCAGAAACAAAAAATAAAAACCAAATGAAAAGCAAAAATAGACACAAAACTAAAACCTAAAACAATACCATAAAACTCTCTTCATAGCTTCTTAGTTCAGATTTGACTCCGCTCATCCCCCTCCAAAAGCAAAGCTTAGTTACGCCACTGGTTAGGATATCAAGTTATTTCCAAACGTCAGTAGACTTATTTCGATTCGGGAAAACAACACGAGATTTTGTGAGTTTTGGAACAATACATCTACACATTTCTATTTTCATTTTATGAAAAAATAGGCTTATGAGATCACCTTTTGTCCGTGTGTGTGTGCGCGTGTGTGTGTGTGTGTGTGTGTGTGAGGTGTGTGTATGCCTAATAACTTCTAAACGGCTAGAGCGATTACAATGAAACTCGGTAAGATCATAGCACTATTCTGGCCGACCCCGACCATGTCCTTCAAAATTTATTGTGTCTCACCAATCCAACATGGCGGCTGTGCGAAATATTTCACCAGCATTCAGTACCTCCGAAACTATTACCGATATCGCCCTGAAATTGTGTACGGTGATAAAGGGCACAACTAGAAGTTCACCTATGAGACTTTCAAAAACCTGGTGACTACAAAACCAACATGGAGGCCATGCGAATTTGAGACTTTTAAATAGACTTTTCTCGCGATTTAACGATCCAAACGTAATGAAACTTGGTACAGCAAATGTTTATACACATTGTAACGCATCGGAGTCAAATTTAGTTCAATTGTCTACATAACCTCAAAATGGCGGCTGTGCGAATTATTTCACTGTCATTCTATATCTCTGAAACTTTTACAGATATCACCCTGAAAGTTTGTACGGTGATAAAGGGTACTGATACAAAGTTATATATGTAACTTTCATAAACCTGTAATGTACAAAGCGAACATGGCGGCCAAGCGAAGTTGAAACATTTTAATAGACTTTTCTCGTGATTTAACTCTCTGAGCGCAGTGAAATGTGCTACAGTGAATGATTTTACATATTGTAATGCACTGGCATCTAATTTAGTTCAATTGTTTACATAACCTCAAGATGGCGGCTGTGCAAAATTTTAAAATTAACTTTTTATTTCTTGTGTAGTAATCATGCGATCGAAGTGAAAGTTTGAATAATGAACTTAGGCAATAATTTACCTTGAATGGTACATACATCTATTGACTATTCATATAACAATCCAAAATGGTGAGCATCCGAAATATTTAGACGGTTCTCAATATCTATGAATCTCTTACGGCAATCACACATAATTTTTTTAATGTTCATAGAGTCTATGAACATATGTTCACCTATAGGACTTTCAGTACCCTGGTGAGCACAAATCCAACATGGCTGTCGAATACATAGAATAAGATGTGGTGGACTGTATAAAGAAATATATTTTACATTGTATGTACATGATTAAACATTGAACAAGTACAGTAGATATTACATGCGTGCGAAGACACCATGTCCGGTAGCCACTGCTACCTGCTTGCTAGTGAGTCCTGCTTGATGCAGGTAAGAAAATGACTCTTCCTCTTAATGGGTCAACAACCCTCCAGCAGGGGGACCAACTGTCATTAGAGTATGTACAGTGCCAGAGTTGCCAACATACTCCGCCCCTTGAAATAGCATATTTCAAACAACTAAATATTGTCACTTTGTTCTATTAACTGGAATAAGAGTTCAAATAAACACTATGTACACGAAACATTTAAACACTTCACTTCTCTTCACTCAACAATGGGCAAAGTCTTGACACTGCTCTTTTCAAAAGAGCTCCGCTGGATGTTTTGATGGTAACAACCCTCGTAACTCCATCGGTTCCTGGATGCACTGCTGCGACACGGCCCAATTTCCAATGAAGTGGAGGCACGCCCTCTTCCTTCAGAACAACCAGAGTGTCGATTTGTGGGGATTGTCCAGGCGACTGCCATTTAGTACGCTGTTGGAGTTGTCCGAGGTATTCCTTGGACCATCGGCGCCAAAATTGCTGGAACATAGCCTGAAGCAGTTGCCAGCGCTTCAGTCTATTCAAGGGAGTCTGAGACACATCTTCTTCCACAGGAAGATGAAATGAGCCACCGATCAGGAAGTGGGATGGGGTTAATACTTCCGGATCATTGGGATCAAAGGATAATGGGCAGAGGGGGCGTGGATTCAAAACTGCCTCTATCTGTACAAGTACTGTAGTCATTTCTTCAAACGACAATGCAGCGTTTCCTACTATTCTCTTAAGGTGATACTTAGCTGATTTAACTGCAGCCTCCCACAACCCTCCGAAATGAGGTGAACCAGGAGGACTAAAATGCTACTGAATCCCCTTATCTGTAGCAAAGCTTATGAGTAACTGCTTGGTATTCCTATCATTAAAGAATTTCTTTAACTCACGTGATGCACCTACGAAATTAGTTGCGTTGTCAGTGAATATGTGGGTGCAAGTTCCTCGTCTAGCCATGAATCCTTTCAATGACGCTAAAAAGGCAGCTGTAGACAGGTCGCTTACAAGTTCAATATGTACAGCCTTTGTGGCAAAACAAACAAACATAGCTACATATGCCTTAATCCAAGCTCCCTTCCTGGAGGAAGGCCGTAAATATACTGGGCCACAGAAATCTATTCCTGAAGATGCAAATGGGAACTACTCTCCTTTCTGGTAGCGATCCCATTATCGGTTGATACGGCTGAGACGAGAATTGAAAACACGTCTTACATCGATACACTGCTTTTCGAGCACCGTTCCTCCCACATAGAGGCCAGTATTGCTGTCGCATCATTGTCAATAAAGTCTGAGCTCCAGCATGGAGAAAAACAAAATGAAAATTATCAAATAACATTATTGTAATGCGATGATTGCCAGGTAATAAGATAGGATTTCAATATGTTGACCGATAGTTTAGCATTTTGCAGACGGCCTCCTACCCGTAACCGACCCTGCTCATCCAAATACGGTGCTAATCCATGTAATTTGCTTCCCTTGGGCAGTGGCAAATTTTGTTTGAGAGCCTTTATGTCTTGTGAAAAGTCAGAACCTTGAGTAATTTTACATCATAAATACTTAGCCTGCTCTAGTTCTACAGGATTAAGAGCACCTGTTTGTCTGTCTGTTTTATTTTTAAGATTTTTGATAAATCTGAGCACGAGAGCTGTTATTCTAATCAGCTTGCTCCAGGAAGAGTATCTGTTAATCAGATTCGATCCAAGGGAGCCTGTAGATGACACTAGAACAATTTTAGTTTTCCTAACTTCAGGTAATTCTTGAGAGCTATGCCTCTGCTGTGAAGGCCATTCGTCTTTATTATCTGAAAGCCAAGATGGTCCCGATAACCAAAATGATGAATTTAACAGCTTCTCCGCGGTAACTCCTCTCGAAATCATATCTGCTGGGTTATGATGAGTAGAGACGTGCTGCCAACAATCAATATTTGTCAACTGTTGAATCTGCGACACTCGATTAGCGACGTATGTTTTCCACTGGTGTGGATGGCCCGAAATCCATGCTAATGCTATTGTGGAGTCAGTCCAACAAAAACCTTGTCATTAGTTACGTTGATGGATCTCATGACTCTTTCGACCAACTGAGCAAGTAATACAGCACTGCATAGTTCTAATCTTGGTAAAGTTACTGAGCCTAATGACGCTACGCGAGACTTAGAACACAATAAGTGAACTGTTATTTTACCATCTCCTGTCTGAGATCTTACATAAACACATGCGCCGTAAGCAATCTGAGACGCGTCACAAAATCCATGAATCTCATACTCCACAAATTCTACTGCCCTAACATGACGAGGCACTTTGAATTCCTTCAATTTAGCAATGTCCTGCATATAGCGAATCCATTTAATTTGAAGTTCTATTGTGAGAACGTCGTCCTAATTTAAGTTCATTTGCCACAGTTGCTGGACGAAAATCTTACCCTTAATCAATACTGGGGTCAAAAGCCCTAAGGGGTCAAATATTTTAGCCAGGTCTGATAGAATTATTCTTTTGTTTATCTGTGTCGAACTGAAATCACTTCTCAACTCAAACTGAAAAGTGTCTGTGATGGGTTTCCAAGATAGCCCCAACAACTTCAAGTCTTCACCTTCATCTATCTTAATAATGTACTTGGGATCTGTTTCGTGGTGAGAAATGCTCGATAGCACATTGGGCTCATTCGAACACCATTTTCTTAAGGTAAAACCCGCACTGGATAAAATATCTGAAACACACTTGTGAGTGGTTCTTAAGCCGTCAGTTGATTCACAACCTGTCATTAAATCGTCAACATAAAAATCCCGCCGTATTACATTCGAAGCTTCAGGAAATTCCTCCTTAGTGTCATTCGCCAATTGAGAGAGGCATCTTGTGGCCAGGAAGGGAGCACATGACGTGCCATATATGACTGTTTTGAGACGATAATGTTTAAGCTCGTCCTTAGAGGATTCCCTCCACACGATACGCTGAAAGTCAGTATGTGCAGGTTCTATGAGGACCTGCCGATACATTTTTTCTATGTCAGCGGTCAATACATAGCGATGCATGCGAAATCTAGCCAATATTGAAAATAAATCATCTTGAACGATCGGTCCTACTAATAACAAATCATTGAGGGATAATACAGAATCGCCCTTCGAGCTGCCATCAAATACCACGCGAGTGCGCGTTGTCAATGAATTACCCTTAAATACACAATGATGCGGAAGGTAGTACTGTAATGGTTTGTTTATCACATTACTGGGAATTTCCTCCATATGATCCAGGTCAGTGTACTCTCTCATAAACTGTACGTACTCCGACTTGACTTGGGGCTGCCTTTCAAAACGCTTCTCTAGGCTGTGAAACCGTCTAATTGCCTCATTAACATTGCTACCTAGCTGACTCGGGTCCTCTTTAAGGAGTAGTGGGACTATGAACCTACCCTGTGGATTCCTTCTGTGACCGTCAGTAAATAGCCTCTCACTAATCCCTTGCTCAGAATGTCCTTGGCCAAGCAGTGCTTTCCCCGGCTCATTGAATATCTTACCTGACACAAAGAGGCAGGAAGAACTGTTATCTGCGTGCCTTTCAGACAAACCAACACTACCTGCTGCTACCCAGCCAAGTGCCGTGTTGCGAAACAACGGTAGTTTGTTTTAGAAACTGTCGAGCTGAAATTGCACTGCGCCGATAAGATCGTAAAAGAATTCTGCTCCAATGAGAATGTCTATGGATGATGACACATTAAAATGAGGATCCGCAAGGTTTTCTAATATAAACTCAGGAATACTCCAATCTGTGATGTTGATATTTTTAGTGGGTGAGCACTGGCCAGTAATTGAAGGTATCACGTGAAATGTCATGATTCGTTCAAAGGAACCGAACCGCGAAGAAATCTTTGTTTTTACCACCAACCCCACCTTGATGGTAGTGTCATGCAACCCATGTATCAGAATATTAGTCTTTGTCTTTAACAATCGTAATTGATGAGCTAATTCCCTAGTTATAATGTTGAGTTGCGAGCCGCTGTCTAACACAACCCTAGCATGACGGGTTTTTCCCTCTGAATTGTTGACATTCACCACTGCTGTCGACAATACATGAGAGGACACATCATTGTTATGATTATGCAATGAAACAGCGTTAATACTATGTTGCTCATTAACGGTGGACAATGAAGTATTATTGGACATAATACTCTTGTTTGAAGTCTGACTATTAATGGGATTCGGTGACCCTTGGTCCCTCTGAAGCAAGGTGTTGTGTTTATCCTTGCACAGCTTACAACATGAACGAGTCCACTCGTTAGCGAAGTGATTTCCAGACAGGCAATTACCACAGAGCTTATGCTTCTTGATCTCCCGCCATCTGTCATAAACACACATAGAAGTGAATGTTTTGCATTTAAATATGGGATGTTCTTCCCTGCAAAGCGGGCCTTTCTGATTTTTCTGTGAAAGGAAACAATTTTTCCCCGGGTTTGTGAATGGCCTCGGTTTGAAACCAGACGCATTCGGTTTAGATGAAACGCCTACCTGCTTCTGCTGTTTTGGGCGATCACAGTTCTTAGTCTCGATCGATTCCAATGCATTACATGTTTCGAGTAGAAATTTGTCCAGTGTCTGATACGATGGTAGATCAAAAGTAGGTAGCGAGGTCTCCCATTTTTTTAACGTTTCAGCGTCAAATATGCTCGTTATTAAATGTATCAAAATGGCATCTAATTGTTCTTCACAAGACAGACCAAGCGCTGATAGCGACTGTATGTGCTTTCTGAAGCCGTCATACAAGTCTCTTAATGCCTTGGAACATTCTACCTTTATTTTGTTTATCTGAAGGACCGAATTAATGTGGGAGGAAACAATTGCTCGCCGGTTATTGAACCTTTCATTTAACAGGTTCCACGCTATGTCGTAATTCGCTGCAGATATTTCTAGAGACTGTAACACGTCTGCCGCCTTGCCTGATAGCACTGATTTTAGGTAATGAAATTTCTGTATTTTTGACAAATTTGCATCTTCATGAATGAGATTCTTAAAGGTATCGGCAAAATTGGGCCATTCTAAATAATCACCTGCGAATGTAGGTAAACTTTTTGAGGCAGTTTAACTGAACGTGTTTGCGAACTGGAAGTTGATTCACCAATAGAATCACTTAGCGAAGTTGCTGACTTGGAAATTGCACTGTTTATGGATCTTATAAGACCAGATGTTTTGAAGTATTGCTCCTCAAAGTCGGAGCGATAAGATTCTTGTTCTGCTTGAATGATTCATCCTCTTTCAAATCCTCTATTTGTGATTGAACTGTTTCATATTCTTCCCAGATTTTTGAAAAATAAGCCCGTCGATCTTCCAACTGATCTACGTCCTTAGATTGAGAATCTAATTTCTCTACGAAGCCTTGTATGCGAGATAAGCTAGCCTTTAACCTACCCCTTTTGCTACACAGTGATTTTATCTTTTGTTCCATTTTTCACTAGCAATTCCCAATAAACTGCTGAATGATATAAAATCACAATAGACCAAATGCATATACGTAAAATAATGACAAAACGAAAAGACACATACCTAACATATTTACATAATACAAAGATGAACTCCTGGTTTTGTTTCAAAGAGTTGCGGGAAAACTGCGTACAAATAACATACAGTTTTACGGGCGAAATCATGTGTGATCACTAGCAATACCAATACATTGCAACTACAAACGAACAGTTTTGAATGGAGAAACAAAGGAATGCATATGAGTCACCATGAATAATTAAGGATGATCGGTGACTTACCAAGACGATGAATTCTGTTGTCCAGTAGTCGCCATGCTGGTAACCACCCACGCCATTTGTGAGAAGCCATGCTGTCTTTGGATCACACGAGTTCAATTTTCACTGTTTTCCTTGCCATATAATCGTGCCCGGAGGACCAAAACTTATGTCGAATACATAGAATAAGATGTGGTGGACTGTATAAAGAAATATATTTTACATTGTATGTACATGATTAAA
This sequence comes from Meconema thalassinum, assembly GCA_946902985.2. Taxonomy (NCBI): domain Eukaryota; kingdom Metazoa; phylum Arthropoda; class Insecta; order Orthoptera; family Tettigoniidae; genus Meconema; species Meconema thalassinum. Next base: position 143,875,180 of record OX336393.1, on the reverse strand, counting down.
CATGTACAAGTACAGTAGATATTACATGCGTGCGAAGACACAATGTCCGGTAGCCTCTGCTACCTGCTTGACGCAGGTAAGAAAACGACTCTTCCTCTTAATGGGTCAACAACCCTCCAGCAGGGGGACCAACTGTCATTATAGTATGTACAGTGCCAGAGTTGCCAACAATGGCGTCGACGCGAAGTACAAATATTCAAATCGACGTTTCTCGTGAATTAATTATCCGAGTGCAGTGAAACTTTGCACGTTATATGCTTATACAAATGTTAATCCACTGCCATGTTTGCATATCACAAGATGGCAGCTGTGCGAAATGTTAAAATCTCGTTTTTACTTCTTGTGTTCTAATCATGCGATTGAAATTTGAATACCACACGTACACAATAATCTTAATATAATAGTACAAAAATAAAAATCCAACCTGGCGACCATCTGAAATATTTAGACGGTTCTCAATATCTACGAATCTATCACAACCTTCAAACTGAAATTTTGTATGTTGATAGAAGCAATTAACTTGAGTAGGATATATGGAAATAGGCTGTATAATGTGCCCATTTCAACAATGCAATATGCAAATCACAGTTCACCAGCAATGCTCAATCGGGAGTATCGGTGTTCATGGTATGTTCTCCCACTCTGTGGCTTACACACTCTGGATTAAGCATAGGATACACTTCCTAAAATAAACAAAATCAAAATCCTACTATCAAAACATTTAATTATTCAAAATATGGCGTTACAAAATAAACATAAAACACTGACACTACACTTCACACTTGTCCAAAGATGAACAAGGAATTCAAATTAAATATTCACAAAATAATAATTAATGGTTATCCAAAAACCAAACAAAAACTTCATATGAGTTTCACTCCCATATAACAGAAATCCTAATTCCTTAAAAAACGAGCTCCAAATGGCTCGGTAAAGCTTACATGCATCGAGTTAACAATTAAACCCACACCATTTGGTTTTTACATGAGTATATCTAGCTTTATTTACAATAGTATTTTATGGCTACTTATTAATTATTTTTGGGCTCCCACAATGTTCATTTGTTACCATCTCTCTTCTCAAGCTACCAACTCACTACCATGATTGGAAAAATTTGCGCATCCCCGAGTTATAGAAAACTACTGACCAAGTCAACTTAAGATTACTCCCAAAATCTCAACATTTTCATCATAACTCGTGAATCAACTGAATCATTTAATAATAAAGTTAGGGATTTTATTATATTGTCTTCAAAATCAATTATATCTTAAGGAAGCAACGATCTGAACACTGCAAGCGATAATAATGAACGTAAAAGGACCTCAGTTCAAATACTGGGTCGTTAAAACAATCTGAAACACATTCGTGTAACGTGAACCAGACAGCTCGTTCTTGACATTTCTCTATAAGAAAGTTTGTAAGGGTCTGTCTCATTACTTTGCTGATTTATGGCTATGGAAGGAGGGGGACTCAACGTCTCGCTCCCTCGAGAGACGGGCTATACAGCGTTTACTACCAGTTGCATTAATGCGTTTCTTTTGAAAGACAAGGCTTATAATACAAATTAACAACAAGACATTATTAGGTTCTACAGACCTATTCTTTTAGCTTCGGTAAAGTATAATTATGAAGTGTCCTCATCAGCGCGTAAGAGAATCCATAAAACAACAAATATATAAGGGGCTTCGACGTGGGAGACTCTGAGTTCAATCCTTTAAAACTGCCTCGGGAACCGTTTCCCAACTTCGAGGATTTACAACATTAGCGACTTAGGGAAGGTATAGTATGCAACCAGCGCTCATAATTCAACATAAATTGCACCATTTTCCAGTATTGCATAGTACCACAATTCAACATAACTCATTACCGCTACTAAAAGTCCCTCACAATTATTATTACCGAGCATTTCAACGCGTTTCTAGCGTGACAAATTATTTCAATTGCGCGACATGGCGCTCATTACATCAAATAGCCAAGTTGCCTTTCAAAAAAAGAAAGAAAGAAATTCAAATCAAAATTTGATCTTCGTCTCGAAAATAATATATTCAGCCTTAGCCTCCATCAACAATAATTAGTTATAACATTAAGAACATTATTGGTTCCTCAACACATTAACAAATCATTTAAGGAGCTCTTGCAGCTACCACTTATTCAATATAAAATTCATCACATAATTCATTTATTTAATTATTATTATTATTATTATCGCGCTTGCTTTACCATAATTATATTATTTACCATTATACTGATATTCTACTGAATATTTTCCACAAGGGATTCATTAATACTTCAAATTACTTATATTTCAATCCAATTAATCGTTCAGATCGCGCAACCTATATTTCACATGTTTTCAAACATCCCTACTTCCGCTTCTGAGGATTTTACGCAAATCTTCCCAAAACACATAATACTGAAATTAGTACTCACATGATTTTCCGGTCAGAGACCGAGTTCTCCATCGATGAAACATTTCCTCCCACTTACTGCTTCTTTAGCCATATTCATGATCATATTTACACTTGGTAACACTTTTTAACATCACATACAACATATACACTGATCACATTTAATCTAAAGAATACCATTTTGGGATTCATTTTCACTTAAAAACAAATACAATTTCACTAACAAAATATATTACACTCAAAATGTTCACGAAACTTGAATTACATAAAATTTTATCACTTTGGCATTAATTATTTGTCTTAACACACGTGATTTCCTTATTCTTTCCCGTTTCCGAGGGTTGCACTTTATTTACGTCGGCTTCCTAATCCAATGGGATGATTGAAAGTCTCGATCGAACTACCCTCACTGGAACGGTTGATTCTCTTATGCCGGGTTTGACTATCGGCTTAATGATTTTAATGCACGATGTCGTATCTTGCTTGACGCTAAATTGTTCGTTTAATATAAGTCTGTCACTGACGTATTACTTCTAGAATCGCTCGAACTAGTATAACGGCGACCAAGTAATTTCCTTGTCTGGTAATCCACACGTGGATTTTACTTTCTGATTCTACGGTTCTTTAACTATTGGACTAATTCCAATGTCTGACTGTTCATTTGTCTACACATAGACAAAGCCTGGAATCTCGATTCCTAAATTCTATTGCACTCTGCTCTAGTCTCCTGAGTTCAGGAACACTAGGCGTTACTATCACGTTTTACCCTGATCTGGTTATTTAACGTAAAGATAGAATAGTATAGTTCACTGTTCTTGGGTACTTCGAAATCCTATGATGCTGCGGTTCTTTAACTTAAACTATTTAGATTCAAGTACCTATCGCCGGTAATTGCTTAAGTCCACAGTCTAAAACTTTGACTGTACTGGTGAAATTTATAAAGTCCGAAGCTTGATGATATATTTCCTATAACAAGGATTCTGATGCATCTTCGCATGGCGATACTATTGACGATACTAGACGGTGACTCCCATACGGGGTGCTCGTCTGCGATACAGAGTAACACCACCTATCACGGTCTGGTGAATATGCGTACTCTTCCTGGCGCGTCCAGGGTTTATATTCAAATATGACACAAAAAGATCAGATTTGTTTCTTCTCCAACACTAACTTCTAAAATAATTGTCGTATAATTTTGAAAAATATGTCTCCTAAAAGCTCTCGTTTTAAATATAAAAATGGTTCCTTTAATCACGAAAATCGATCACACAATTCCAAGATATTAAATAAATGGGCTCCTCAGATGCGTGGGTATTGTGGTTTTATTTTCCCTCTCTGCTAGCTTTGGGCTCGGGGAATAACTATCGACGTCATGCCGCGTGTGCATTTCTTTCCTGTGCAATTATTATAAACTTTTTCCACTCACAAAAATCTCTTTCCCAGGATGATCAACAGTGACGGATTCATTTTATTAATTAAATGCTTGCAAATGGCTTAATTTTAATTATTTCTCTTCTTGCGTCATTGCGACGTTGTCATTTTATCGCTGAGTAAGATCTTTTTCCGAAACTTCTTCTCTGTCACTCACAACGGAAAAATACCAGCTCTATTAATAATCATGCGCTAGCCTCTTATCGCCACGTCAGCCGTGATCTCATGCTCGGGTGACTAGTGTTCACTCGCGCTTGCGTCACCTTGTAACAGCCCAACTTATTATTAACCCTTTAAAATTCTTTACAAATCCATTCTAAAGACTGCATTATTTCTTCTCTTTCTTACATATAAAGATATGGATTCGACACTTGAACCAATCCACATGGGTTCAATAGTTCTTGACAAAACTACTTGTTATGGTGTTTACTTCCCTTATTGCACCCATTATTTCAAGACACACTAGCCGCCATTTCATTCCCTTCGTATGTCATTCTCATGACTACACAAAAAGGGGCATTTCGATAATGTTTCACCATTTAATTTTTTCCACTTCATGGTGAAGCGGTTAGCATTCTTGACGTCGCCCCTGAAATCCGAGTACGATTTCCGGCTCTGCCAAAAATATTAAATCTGCTCTGAGGGCTGGAACGGGTTACACTCAGCCTTGTTAGGGAAACCTGAGAAGAAAAGGGTTCGATTCCCATCTCATCCATCTTAGAAGTGGATTTCCGTGGTTACCCACTTCTACTCCAGTCAAATGTCGGGATGGTTCCTAACTCTAGGACACAACCGTTTCTTTCCCTGAATTACAAACACACACACTAATACAGCCATCACAATAACACAAGCAATAAGACAAATTACACACCCTCATGCACACCCTAATTAAAGACGGTGGCCGTCGTGGAAAATATTCTTTGTTTACTTATGTCATGTTGTCAGCTTGCTTGGTTGACAGGTACAGTTACGCGGGTAGGATATAACTCACGTCCAGTAGTTTTTCATCGTTTTACTCTCCATGGTGACATGAACACTCTTATTATGCTTAGCTGTGCTGTTGAAACGCACCATTCTTAATTCGCCCATTAATATTAATTATTTCGTTCACAATATTCACAATATAAGTTCTGTCTAACACAAGTAGCGCGTGCAATGCTGCTTGACTTACGCGCGGACTCTGTCCCCCTGCTAGTAGCGCAAGGCTCCATCTGCTATTATCAACAAATGCTGGCGCAGCCAAGTTCAGCGGCAGTCGTATCTTGAAAGACTAATACACGGGGCTACATGACCACGATATCGCAAAACCCATAAATCAACAACAACAACAAGAAACATTATATTCAGAAAACCCCTCGTACATTATTTCTAATTAGTATAAAACAAAGTCCCCGATTCTTGGATGTAACGGATAATCTCGAGAACCACTGGATGGAATTTGATGGGATTTTCACCATTCTGTTAAGGATTTCTCGAGGAAGGTTTATGAAGAAAAACATTGATTTATGACCAAAGGAAGCCGAGCAGTAACTATTTCAAAGCATCGAGTCGAAGAAAAACCTGCCGTCAGTGCACCTTTTAAGCTTACTCTGGGTAAGATTAAAAATAATAACTTAAATGCTACTATGAGTGTAAGAATTTTTGAGCAAGAAACGTTCTACAAAGAAGTTCGCGACAGGATATATAAATTTTCCATACATCGCCCACTATAAGTCTTTTTACGTATTCAGTTCTTTCAACAGTCTCCATTCAGTGGAAATTTAAATTAGTAGCTTCTGAGCGAGTTTACGAGCTAGCGAGTGAGCCTATCACCCCAGCTTCAACCAGCATCAAAGTGTCGAGTCGTGTCGAGTTAAAACTTCAGAGAATAGTATATGTGTTTGGCGTTTCACTGTTCATCTCGGCTTTTCTGAATTACGTCTGGGACCTGCCGTCCGTGCGTCTTTTAAGCTTACGCTGAGTAAAAAGTTAAAGATACTGGGCGAAGTTGCTAGTTCTTCATAATAAAATTGCGATAGAAAATTGCTCTGTAGTGACTGACTGATGCATTGAACGAAGATAATTCACCGCTGTAAGTGAAACTTGTTTCGTGTTAATCCAATGAAGTGTGATAGGGAGGGGAACCCAGCTGGTACTCCACATTACGTCATGCTCATCTGTCACGTCTCGACAAGCAGGTGTTACGCTTGATGGATCGCGCCCCCTGGATCACATATTCTTCTCTCAACACATCTCATTAAGATATTGCAACTATTGAACAGGTATACTTAATAAAAGAGATAGCAAAGTTTGAACCTATGCTGGAATAACAGATCATATGGTTCCACACAGTGGCTTAACTAGGGGGGTTGGTTGGTTGGTTCCTTAGTTTAGGGGCTGCAACAACGCGGTCATGTAGCCCCGTGTACTTTGGGTGTGTGTAGAATCTGTCTGATAAACGGTGTTAATTGTGATGACTATATTAGTGTGTGTATGTGTCATTTTTATTCCAGTAAGAACTGCAACTTTGAATTTTTCAAATAGTTCCTACTTTTGCCGCCAAACGCCACCGTCAACGACTACTAGGCCTAGTTCAGAACTTAGCTACTAGACGCCACCGAAGTCGGCTCTTGGCAACGAACGTAGCAACCTAAGAGCGTTGTTTACATTCTTAACCTATACAATTTAGTTTCACACAGGTGTAATTAGTGGAAAGTTCTTTAACATGCCATAAATCTATGGCATGCGACCGCCGGCTTTACTTCCCCTCAGAAGGAAGGCTTACTGAGGAATTTTTAACGCTCTTAAAAAATCCGAAGGCTTCGGCCGGGTTTGAACCCGCTATCTTGGGCACAGAAGCTCAGCATGCAACCAACTACGCCACCGAAGCCGCTCTACGGGGGTTGAATAGGAGGATCAATCCCCCCAGAGCCAAATAATTTAAAAAAGTGACAGTCAGTCTGAAAGACTAGACTTTGTATCATTCCAAATGCTACAAATGCTGAAAAATGCTAGAAAGGCTGGAGGCTTCGAGCGAAACTCGCGAACGGCAAGTGCAAACCAAGGGCAAAGCAAGGTCAAGCGCGCGAGATGCCGTCACGCTCACCAGAGCGCGCGGGTACGTGCCCCTTCCATCCAGTCTAAAAACACTTATAGTGGGCGATGTATTCAAGATAGAGATATGCTCTCGCGGACTTTTTTGTAGAACTTTTCATGCTGACCAATTCTTACACTCATATTATATTGATATTTTTAACTGTTTGCCCAGCGTAAGCTTAAGAAACGCACGGACGCCAAGTTTGTTTTCGACTTTTTCTCTGAAATCGTTACTGCTTGGCTTCCTTTGATCATACATAAATTATTTTCTACATAATCATTCCTCGAGATATTCTTTACAGAATGGTGAAATCCGCATCAAAATCCATCCAGTGGTTCTCGAGATTACCCGTGACATCCAAGAATCGGGGATTTTTGTCTTATACTAATGAAGTAGAGATTGTCGGGGAACACATGCAACAAGCAGTACTATGACGTCACACATCTCAGTGCATCTGGGTACATTTCGTCCCGTCACAGTACCGTGACGCCAGACCCCAGCGTAACGACGAAGTCGACAAGAGCTTTTAAAATTATAAAAATAATCATTTTGGTTTGATGGCAAACTATTGTATTATGTAGTCTACGTTTGTAAATATTGAGAACATTATCTTTACTTGTGTAAACTGTTTAGTGTTAGACCTAACACTGTTCGTTTACGAGTGCAAATAAAACGTATCAAATGCTATCGAGTAGGTTTGCTTTCATTGATTGGGATTTTGGTCACCGCACAAAGTAAAATGCAAAAACAAACACATGACAAAAACAGAAAGCAAAAGTAAAAAACATCCACAAAACCAAAAACAGAAAGCAAAAAGCAAAATTCTAAAACAAAAGAAAAAGCAAAAAACAATCACAAAGCGAAAAAACAGAAAGCAAAAAGCAAAATTCTAAAACAAAAGAAAAGCAGAAAACAATCCCAAAGCCAAAAACAGAAAGCAAAAAGCAACCTTCTAAAACAAAATAAAAGGCAGAAAACAATCTCAAAGCCGAAACAGAAAACAAAAAGCAAAATTCTAAAAGAAAAGAAAATGCAGAAAACAATCACAAAGCTAAAAACGGAAAACAAAAAGCAAAATTAAAAAAAAAAAAAGAAATCTGAGAAAACAATCACAAAGCCAGAAAACAGAAAGCAAAAAGCAAAATTCTAAAGCAAAAGAAAAAGCAGAAAACAATCACAAAGCCAAAAACAGCAAGCAAAAAGCAAAATTCTAAAACAAAATTAAAAGCAGAAAACTATCACAACGCCAAAATCAGAAACCAAATCAAAATTCTAAAACAAAAGAACAAGCAGAAAACAATCACTAGGCCAAAAACAGAAAGCAAAAAGCTAAATTCTAAAACAAAAGGAAAGCAGAACACAATCACAAAGCCAAAAACAGAAAGCAAAAAGTAAAATTCTGAAACAAAAGAATAAGAAGAAAACAAACACAAAGAAAAAATGCGAATTTTGAAAACGAAAGCAAAAGCGGAAAACAAACACAATACCAAAAAACAGAAAACAAAAGCAGAAATCAATCACAAATATCAAAAACACAAAGCAAAAAACAAGTAGAAAACAACAAACACAAAACCCAAAACGCAATCAGTTCTTATTTGACTCAGCTCGTCTCCCTCCAGAAGCAAATCCTAGTTATGCTACTGGTTCCTCACAACCAAAACTGGCTACTACACACGCTAAGGGCATTTGTGCGTAAGAACTGCATCTCTTTCAATACCCTGTTGAAACGGGTTGTTTTAATTTATTCCTTAGGCGATTGGAATATCTTGGTCATCATCCCCGTCTAGTTTGGTGTGTGTTGGCCTTTTTGATAACCTGTACTTCTGTGAGCACTTTTGGCTGTTACCGCAGACGCCCAGGTTTGATTCCTGGCTCTGTCAAGAAATTGAATTCTGGTGTGAGGATTGGAACGGGGTACATTCAGCCCCTTGTGGTAAAACTGAGAAGAGGCGGGTTCGATTCCCATCCTGGAAGTGGTTTTACGTGGCTTCCCACTTTTACTCCAGGTGAATGCCGGAATGGATCCTTAATAAAGGCCAAGGCTGCCTTCTTCCCAATCCTCATCTGAATTACAAAACACACATTTACTCAGCCATCACAATAACACAAGTATCAGGCAAATTTCAGACACACTCAAGTACACGGGGCTACATGACCACGATATCGCAAGGCCCCTAAATGAATCAACAACGTACTTCTGTGATGTCAGTAGTTAGGCCAGTCAAAAACGACACACAATAGCTAAATTCGCAAAACATGATGAATCTCCGATTCTTTAGTATGTTGTTTGGACCCAATAGGGCTATGTATACCCAAGTTTGAAACTCTCAAAAAGTTGTGGAAAAAGTTTTACACACGAAAAACAGCGTAATTTTAGGACTTGTTTCACATTCTGCTCTATATCTCCTAATCCATGAATTTTTCTTCGAATGCTACTCTATACGTTTGTTAAGAGCATTAATTGTGAGACACATTAAGCCCAACCGGAGCTCTGTAGGTTAATTTGTTACCGAATTACGTCACTTTAAAATAGGCCAGTTTTTCCAAAAATTGAACATTTTAGTTTTAGATCTTCTTTGGACCGACACTGCGCCGACACCTTTGATCCTACGAGTAGAACTTGTAGCATATAATTTGTATATCTTGTACATTACCCATTCATTAGGCATAATCGTGTTGACCGACTGAAGAGCTACAAATGCCACTGAAACAATGGCTTCAAATCCCTACACTTGTGGTAGGAGCCATCTCGACTTTGGCGTCGAGTAGCAATGGGAATCCATGGAAAGCCTATTTTTAGAACTGGTGAGATTGAAAATGAACTCTACACTTTTCAGTTCTACTTATCGAGACTGAGGAAATCCCGTACCAACCCTCAGTCCAGAATTAAATTCTTTGACAGAGTCGGATGATGATAATTGTTGTTTTAAGGGAATTAACATCTAGGTTATCGGCCCCTAATGGTCTCGGTGATTGGAAAATAACAATGAAATGGAAACGATAACGAAAACCAAGGTAGATTGAAAATACTTACAACAAGATGTTCATTAAAGAACACAAAGCCCGCTTTCTCCTAAATGTATGGGTATTGTTATAACTCTTTGTCCTTTTCAAGGAGTATAATTGAATGTTAGTTGTAGTAACTTGTTGAAATACAACGTGCTAGTGCTAGCTCTGGTCAGAATTTCATTCAATTCGGTTTCACCGTGTTTGAATTCAAAAGGTGAATCGATTTGCACACGTACATAGCCGCTATCTGCAAACTATTGGGCTGATGACCTTGTAGTTCAATCAAAAGCTGCTTCCCACAAAAAGGTATGTTGTTGAAAAATTTGGTAGAGATCAAATGATTAGATTGGTCATAATTTGATTTTAGCTTTTAACATTTGAGTGGCCGCCATTCCGTTTCCGTCATGATGGCGGCAATATAAAGCATGACACTGGAGTGCCGTTTTCTAGCGGTAGCGCTGTACCAAATTTCGTTCAATTCGGTTTCACCGTGTTCGAATTGATATGGTGAATCGATTTGCACACATACATGGTCACCATCTGCAAACTATTGGGCTGATGATCTTGTAGTTTGGTCAAGATATGCCCCTTACATAAAGGTATATTGTTACAAAATTTGGTAGAGATCTAATTATTAGGTTGGTCGTAATTTGATTTAATCTTTTAACATTTGGGTGGCCGCCATTACGTTTTCGTCAAGATGGCGGCAATATAAAACATGGCACTTAGGTGCCCTATGCTAGTGCTACCTCTGTACCAATTTTTGGTCAATTTGGTTTCATCGTGTTTGAATAGATAGGGGGAATCGATTTGCACACATACATGGCTGCCATTCGCAAATTATTAGGCTGATGACCTTGTAGTTTAGTCAAAGGATTCCTCATACATAAAGGTATAACGTTGAAAAATTTAGTATAGATCGGATGATCAGGTTAGTCGTTATTTGATTTAAGCTTTTAACATTTGGGTGGCCACCATTACGTTTCCGTCAAGATGGCGGCAATGTAAATCATGACACTGAGGTGCCACTCTCTAGTACTACCTCTGTACCAAATTTCGTTCAATTCGGTTTCACCACGTTCGAATTGATAGAGAGGGACAGACATTCAGGGTACACACACTCACACACACACAGACAGACACACAATTTTTCGCCCTGTGTTGATCTCTTCAGTCTACTATCATTTTTTGCAGAAATCGAAAGTAGGCTAAAACTGGAACTTAGATTGAAAAGACGCACACAATGTAGGTAATTTAGATGGAAAATACGCACAAAAGCAATTTTGATTGAAAAATGCACACAAAATGCAATTTAGATTCGAAATACTCGCAAAATGCAATTGAAATTCAAAATACTTACACAATGCAATGGAAATTAAAAATACCTACAGAATGTAATTTAGATTCAATATACTCACAATATGTCTGCACGCAATTCAAAATACTGTACTTACAAAATGCAATTTAGATTGGAAAAACGTAAAAAAAAATTGCAATTTCCCCCGCCGCACAGTGGTGGTGTCTCGTTAATCGGCCTGTATTCACGTATTTCAGGCGATTGACGGGTTTTCATTCATTCATTCATTCATTCATTCATTCATTCATTCATTAACTCATTTACTTTATTTTCAACTGGCGGTAATTCCCCTGTGGCAAATTGTACAATCACAGTATAATTACGTGGCTTCCGTGGCGTAGTTGATAGCATGCTGAGCTTGTTTGGGCATAGGCCCAAGATCACGGGGTAAAACCCGGCCAAAGTCGTCGGATTTTTTAAGAGCGTAAAAAATCCCTCACTATGTCTTCCTTCGGAGGGGACTTAAAGCCGACGGGCCCATGTCATAGATTTATGGCATTTAAAAGTACCGTCCACTAACTAAATTTGTGTGAAGCTAATCTTTGTAGGTTACATTTGATAACTCTATATTGGCCAGGTGCTGGATGCGATAGTATCTAGTAGCCAAGTTCACAACTAGGTGTCGTGGACGGTAGCATTTGGTAGCAAAAGTAGGATCTACATGAAAATTGATCGTCTGAATCACAGATATCAGCTATCACAATTAACACCGCTTATCAGACAAATTCTACACACACCCAAAGTACACGGGGCTACTTGACCCCTAAACTAAGGAACCAACCAACCATCCAACAGTAAAATTACTAACAATAATATCAAACACACTTAATTAAGGGGCAGATGACCTCGTACATCCGCCCCTTAAAACAACAATAACTAACTAACTACCACACAAGCCGCGATTTGGGAACTTATGTAATTACATCGTGACAAAATTAAGGCACGACTGACTCCTTACATCCTATAATCACAATTCAATTTATACATTGCAGTACCACCACAATGACACAGGTTATCAGAGGGATTCTGTACACGATGTTTATTACTATGATGTCCCAATCCCCTAAATGGAACAACAGCTTTCTACAACGTTAAACAACGATCACCATCACTTCAACTACTGTAGGTTTTCATATTTACATGTAGCTAACAATAGGGATAGATGGATCCATGGATACCATAATTTTGACCTATAGTGCCATAATAAGAACGTATTGCTTTTATTAAATCCTTCGAGGGTGTGGTAGCCTAATGGCTATGGTGTTCGATTTCTGAGCAGGCGTCCAGGGTTCGAACCCCTTTGGGTGGTATCTTTATAATCAATTAAGGATGATTGTAATCAATTTATTGCAGGTCAAAGAGGAGGTATGAACATTTGTCTTCAGGAAATGCAAGTTTTTTTTTTTTTTTTTTTTTTACATTTTGCAGGAATGCTTGTTTTATAATACTGCTAGCTTTACTATTAATAGCATATCATATTATAGCATATATCATACATCATATATCATATATCATACCATACCATACCATAGCATAGCATATAGCACATCGCACCGCACCCACCGCACCGCACCGAACTTTAGCTACTGGCGCAGTGGTTAGGGATTTGTCATTCCTTCATAGGTAGGATCAGAGCGAAGTTAGTTTTCTGGGAAGTTCGCAGACACTGTTAATTTAAGGGCCTTTAAATGTGGTTTTCGGAGACCATTTATAGTCGGGTGAAAAAGACCTTTCGTACCACACTCACACGTGAAAATTGCGTGAAAAATTCTAGAGTGCCCCTTGAACCCCTTAAGCGCATTATACTGTATGTATTGATGAATTAATTTGGTTCAGTGATAACCTTATAACCGTCTGGAAACTTTCACAGTAATGTAATAACTGGAATTGCATTGCGTCTTACAGGATCTGTGAGATTCTGTTATCATGGTTACCGTGTTGCATTCTTTCATTATTTCATTGTAAATATACATGTTTTAAGGTATTGTGAGGCATTTAGAGAGTAAGTGAGTGCGTTTCGCTTACGTATTGGGTTATGCTGAACCTGTAGGCACCCCATATGTGTAGGTTGGTGTTAATGGGACCTTATTTTCGGTACAAAACTGGAATGGGACCTGAGCAGAATAATATAGGGAGGGGTTATGTCCTCTATTCTTCTTTACATCGTTATGCCTATCTATGGAGCGTGATAGAACTTAATCAGTTAATGATGTTCTTCTCTTCTCCCAAAATCTCTTCATCTGGGCACTGAAAACCTTACTCCGGTCTTCAGTCCATGATTTCTCAGTCCTGGTAGTAATTTTCTCAGTGAAATGATGGTTGTTGATTAATGTTCTATACTGAAATCGATCTTGTGTAATTTCTTCTGTAATGCCATTTTCTTGAAAGTCTTTAGGCGGCGTCGGTGGCATAGTTGGTAGCATGCTAAGCTTCTATGGCCAAGGTCGCGGGTTCAAACCCGGCCGAAGTCATCGGATTTTTCAAGAGCGTCAAAAATCCCTCAGTATGCCTTCCTTCGGAGGGGAAGTAAAGCCGGCGGTCCCATGTCATAGTTTTATGGCATGAAAAAGAACCTTCCACAACTACACTTGTATGAAGCTAAACTTTTTAGGTTAGAATTGATAACGCTCCATTAGTTCCAACGTTAACCGCCAGGTGCTGACTGTGATGCCATCTAGCAGCCAAGTCCGCAAGCTAGGTGTTGTGGACTTTAGCATTTGGTGGCAAAAGTACAAACTACTTGAAATTTAAGTATGCAGTCCTTACCAGAATTAAAACAGATAACACACACTATTACAGCCATCACAATTAACACCGGTCATCAGACAGATTCTACACACTCAAAGTACACGGGGTTACATGACCGCGTTGTTGCAGCCCCTAAACTATGGAACCAACCAACCTTGAAGGTCTTTCTCTATTTCAGTAAGCCTGTTGTTCTCAACTTTCATTGAGAGGTCTAATCCTTTTAGTGAGCCTGGCATTGTTCATTCTGAGAATGTGGCCATAGAACTTCAATCGCCTTTTCCTAAAGGTATCAGTGATCGTTTCAGCATGTTGCTCGAGAGATTGACGTTCCCTTGTCCAACCGATCCTCATTCTCAAATAAAATGCCTCGAATATATGTTTCTTCTCCTCCAGTATTGATCGACTCAATCAATAATCCATGCAATGAATCACTTCACCTAGAGAGCCATACTCATTCTCGAGCGAGGAAAATCACTCCATAGGGAAGCAGTTAATTTTCCGATAACTGCACCCCGATTGCTGTTAACAGAGGGGCCCTTCAAGGCTCAACGTACGACATAATTATACTGATCGCTAGAGCTTCTCTCCCCCTATTCCCTATATCCAACCTAGGAGGCCCTTCATCCTACCACTGGTATAATTTCGTCGTCGGTTAAAGGAGTCCCACCGGCTTGTAAAGCAAGCGGCCTGCGATTGATCTTCCATCCCCTTAGAAGTGTGTCTCGCCCGGCAGGGGATGGTTTTAAGGGGGTAATGGGCTTTATAAGGAATTTGTTTTCAAAAGTTTCCAGCCTCAAAAACAAATCCTTAGAGCAATGTTACCAATACACTTCTTATTCTTTCTTCGTTTTGCCGACTTAGGGAGCGCGCTTGAATTTGTTGACTCGGGTTGATGGAGCTTTCCTCTTCTTCTTCTCCCATAATCTCCTCATGAACTCACTATGCCCCTTCTTACGTTCCTCCGTCCATTTTTTTCCAGTGGTCTTTTTAGCATTTTCGGTGAAAGAGTGATTTGTTGGTTGGTTCTTAAGTTTAGGGGCTGCGACAACGCAAAGAGTGATTTGTAACTAGAGTTCCAAAAGTCTTGCGATTCATGACGGTATCTTCTGTAATGTTTATTTCCTTTAAGTCCTGTTTGATTTCTTCTAACCAACTGATAGTGAACTTATTGATTACTGTGTACAAGTCTGTGGTTTTCCTTTTAATCCATATACCATTAACATAAACGAGGCCATATATTTTCCTGAGAATTTTACGTTCCTGGTTTTCGATTTCACCAATTTGAGAGTGGCCCCCTAGAGATATAGTTTCGGAGGCGTACAATGCTTCCGGGAGAACAACTGTCTGGTAGTGCCGTAGTTTTTCATTTCGTGACATCACTCTTTTATTATAGTGATTCCATGTTATTCGGTATGCTTTCTGAAGTTTGGTAGCTCTTTCTAAATTAGCTTCCCTGTCCAATCCAGATGGTACAATAAATTCTCCTAAATATTTGAAGGAAGTTAGGTGTCTAATTATTCCATAGTTGGTCTGTAGTGGAGATCTCGGGATATTTTGGTGTCCATTTACTATGAAATGCGTCTTCTCGTACGATATTTGGAGTCCTGTCTTTGATGCTAACTCATGTAACTTCTCTATGGCATAATTGGTTTCTTCACTAGTCTTGGTAAAGATAGCTAGATCATCAGCAAAATCTAGGCATTTTATTATACACCTCTTATTGTTATTATTTTTACATCGTTATGGCCTACTCAATTGAACCTGCTTAGCTGATGTGTTGGTCTTCCTTTGTTCCCAAAATCTCTTCATTCTCTCGCTAAGCTTCTTCCTTCTTTCCTCTGTCCAAGTTATAGTGGCTCCGATGTTGGGATTGTCTCCAAATTGGTGATTGTCAATTTTGGTTCTGAAATTACACCTGTCCTGTGCAATGCCTTCTGAGATGTTGATTTCCCGGAGATCTGTTTCAATTTCACGGAGCCAGCTGTTCTTGTTTTTTAATGAAAGGGCTGGATTGGGAATTCCTTTAGTTAGTCTCTTATTGTCCATTCTAATAATGTGTCCGTAAAATTTCAATCGTCTTTTCTCTAAAGTGTGAGAGAGTTTTTCACATTGACTATATATTTCCTGGGATGATTATTTTCTCCATATTCCCTCTATACAAACTGGGCCAAAAAGTTTTCGTAACATTTTCCTTTCTTCCTTCTCTATGTCTTTGGTTAAAGATCCCTCACCAATGATTCTTCTTCTTATTATTATTTTTTGTTAAGTCCACTTAATGAGAGCGTTAAAACACAATCAATTTTCATGTTTTTTTTTCGCCCGTTTCTTCTTTCTTCCCATAAACCTCTCATATATTCACTATGCTTCCTCTTTGCCTCTTTTGTCCACTTCCTTCCTGATTTTTTTTCTTTTCTTCTCTTTGGGCGTTTGATCAAATTTCTGTTTTCTGATATTTTCTCTGTATATTTTCCTGTCTGTCATGTCTTCTGTAAAGATGTTTAGTGCCTTGAGGTCATCCACGGCTTCTTTTACGCAATTGGTTTTCAGAGTACTATTCATAAATATATTAAAGATCTTCTTAGTCAGTCTGTCTTCGTTGATCCTATGTATGTGTCCATATTATTATCATTATTATTATTATTATTATTATTATTAGTAGTAGTAGTAGTATACTAGTAGTAGTAGTTGTAGTAGTATTAATCAAATAATCAATGAAGTTTTCAAGCCATCTCAGGTACAACGACACACTAGACTGAAAGTATATGAAACTCTTATTAGACTAGTTCTAGCATGTGAAAGCGAGGCCTGGACCATCAGGAAGGCAGGTGAAAAGAGACTAAGAGCAGAAGAAATGAGATTCATGACACGAACCTCTGGTTAGTCACTACTCGATCATCGGAGGAATGAAGACGTCCTGCAAGAACTAAACATCACCCCAGTTGTGCAGCATATACAACAGCATGGGGGGAAATGGAAAGAACATGTGGACAGGATGAGTTCTAGCCAAGTCCCTAAACAGATTCTTCCGTATGCTCCAAGTGGTCGTAGAAACCTGGGAAGACCTAAGAAATTTTGGCAAGAGACCGTAACAGGCCACAAGGCCTAATACGTGACAGCTAATGATGATGATGATGATTATTATTATTAGGCCTATTATTAATATTATTATTTTTATTCTTATTATTATTCAATTCCCTTATGCCTTCAAGCGTCGGGGTAGCGTTGTTTGAGTCATTTCTGCCATTCCGCTCTATTTCTGCACATTCTCTTCATTTCAACAACAGTTTTGCCCCTGTTTTGTCCCAATCTGTCAATCCTATATTCCATGTTCCGAATCTAGTGTTCCTTTTCCTCTCCGGTCGTCGTCGTTTATCCGTCCAATCCGAGGCTACTTGTAGTTCTCTGAATCACTTTACATCCACATGGGTGATTAGCCCAACGTAGAGTGGTTTGTTGGGTTACCTTCCCATCCTCCAAATTTATCCCCTGGATACAGAGTGCCCCAGATGGTCAGGGTTTGGGTAGGCATATCCTCCTTACCCACTTAGGTATGGTATTCCCGCCAATACTCGGGTGGCTGATTGCAGTGGTTTCCCACTGGGCGATGGGGCCGCCACATACGTCGAGTCATTCATTTATATTCAATTATTCATTTTGTGTTGGCCATCTAAGGACTGCGTCATTCCAACTGTCTCATTCTTCGGGCTTTGATGTTTACCCAGTACGCCCGCATTCGTTCTCGGTGGATTCCCTTCCTTTCCTGGATCCAAATCTTTCCCGTCTTCAGCCTCGTTTTTTCTTGGAAACCTTGGCTTGCTGGGTGTTTTCTATTCATTGGGATGCGCTCCTGAATTTCAGTAGATGCAATCCCCACTTCTTTTGAAAAATCTCTATGCGGTTCAATGTACCAGGCCTATTTGGTTTTCCTCTCCTGAAAGTAAGTAATGATGCGGTTGGTCTCTCGCAGGGGTCATTAGCTTTACATGTCCATGTCTCCTTAAGTGGACTTAACGAAAATAATAATTATAACAATCATTGGTGGTGGATCTTTAACCAAAGACATATAGAAAAAAGAAAGGAAAATTTTACGAAAACTTTTTAGCCCAGTTTGTATAGAGGTAATATGGAGGAAAGAATCATCGCAGGAAATACATAGTCATGGACCCTTCTCTTCCGGATGGTGTCTGTTATCTTCTCCACATGAATATACAGGTTGTGTCGTCTTCTATATTATTATTATAATTGTATCTTCGTTATGCCCATTCTTTAGGATGAATTTATTACGCTATTCATCTTAACTTTGAAGATTCAGAATGCCTATAATGGAATAAAATTGAACTTTGTGTTATTGTTGCTTTGAGGCAAGAAACATCGAGGTCATCTGGTCCCCAAAGTTGAACTTTCCTTTTTAATATTTGGTACACTGTATTTGACCCTACAAAGAATATAGTCTAATGTAATTACATGTGATGTTATGTCATGTTTCAATTAAAGTGTATTGCGCTCGTGTAAACCCTGAATAACTGAAGTATTCAAATCGTAAGACTAAATTATTTGACGAGAAATACAAAATTGAGAATATACAATACCATCATTAGGTCAGTTCTAACTTATGGTGCTGAATCAAGGAGTTTAACAAAACAGAAAGAACACCAGTTGCAGATTTTCGAAAATAAAGTGTTAGTTGGTTGGTTCCTCAGTTTAGGGGCTGCGGCAACGCGGTCACGTAGCCCCGTGTACTTTGGGTGTGTGTAGAATCTGTCTGATAACCGGTGTTAATTGTGATGACTGTATTAGTGTGTGCTTCTGTTTCTTAATTCAAGTAAGGACTGCAGACTTTGAATTTTTCAAGTAGTTCCTACTTTTGCCGCCAAACGCCACCGTCAACAACTACTAGTTCAGAACTTGGCTACTAGACGCCACCGCAGTCGGCTTCTGGCGACGAACGTAGGAACCTGAGCGTTGTATACATTTTTAACCTAATTTAGCTTCACACAGGTGTAATTAGTGGAAGGTTCTTTAACATGCCATAAATGGGACCTCCGGCTTTACTTCCCCTCCGAAGGAAGGCATACTGATTGATTTTTAACGCTCCTAAAAATCCGACGACTTAGGCCAGGTTTGAACCCGCGATCTTGGGCATAGAAGCTCAGCATGCTACCAACTAGGCCACGCCACCGAAGCCGCAAAATAAAGTGTATAGGAAAATGTTTGAACCAATTTTTGACCTCGCATCTCAAAGCTGGAAAAAAAGATCAAATAAAGACATACACTTACTAACACAGTAAGCACCAATACTCAACATCATTAACTCCAGAAGACTTCAATGGGCTGGTCATTGACTAAGGACGGGAGACGATAGGATGGTCTTACAAATCTGTAAAGAAGTACCAAGAGGTAAAAGGCCAGTAGCAAGATCACGAAGTTCTTGGAAAAATGAACTATCCAAACTTTGTAGACATCTGAATGTGTACAACTGGCAAGAACTCGCCCAAAACAGAATTCAGTGGAGGCAATGTGTAAGATCGGCGTGGGATCTTCGTGTCCCATAGAAGCCTTCTGAGTGAGTGAGTGAGTGAGTTTGTCTTTCTAACTATGAACATATTCAATGTTTGATGCACACAAAATCATTCTTCTGAATTATGATTTAGAGTTCATAAAACCAAATATATATTCACAATTTTATTTAGCGTATGATGAATACAATATTATATACAATATTATGTACAATATAAACAGTACAACTACCATCTCAAGTTCATAACTAGAGTTCCATGTTAAAAGTTGAGGGCCAGAGAAGGGCTTCGGTTGAGACACAGTGTAAGTCTTCTATAGAGTCTCTGTATGCACGTAAAGGACACTGGAATGTAATGTGGTTCACTGTCTGTTCCTCATCCACGCAGTCACATTGAGGTGATGCCTTCCATCCCCATTTGAAGAGAGTGGCTCCACATCTACCTTGGCCGGTCCTAATACGGTTTAGCGTCCTCCACTGTCGCCTGGGAAGGGAAAATCCATCAGGGCACTTGCAGGGGTTCTTAATGATGTGATGATTTGCTAACGAGGATTGCAGATGCCATTGTTCTCTCCAGGCGTCCGATACATTAAAGGAGGTGTCCTGTAGATTCATTGCAGTACACCAAGAAGGGTGTCTGGATTTCAGTCGTTTGGTTGGAGAAGCTGCTATGTCAGAATGAACAGGGAGGTGAGGACTGTTTTCTATTTTCTTCCATAAGTTAAGCAGTGACTGTGATCTTCTTAGGGAAAGAAAGACATATGCCAGTTAATCCAGTTAGTTATAGTGCGAATTAATATTCTTAGAGCCATACAGAATACTCGGTTAAAATAGTAAATTAATTACTTGAATAGCATTAGGTTCGATGTTCCAAATCAGCATAATATGTTTATACGTGCTATTGTGAGAGATTTCGGATACCTCTAAGCTCCGCCCCTTGACCAGTAATCTGCCCTTACTATTGTTAGTTGTTTGGGTCTTGCCAACTGAAACAATTGCTAAGTTTTAACAAATGCGATAATTTCGTTCCCAAATATCTATCAGTGGTGTATCCTGACCTCAGAATAGGGTAATGCGATAAATATTTAAATATTGATTTCTCAACGGTACAGAAGCTGCACAGACTACTATAGTGCAGGACAAAGCATTGCAAGCCTGAAGGTCACGCGTAGACGGTGCGGTGTTTTCCTGTACGTTCTCGCATCCAGAACGCGACTGAAGGTACGGTGCAATATCATGGCAACACCGCCAGGCGCAGGAAGGAGAGCGGAGCGGAGGGGCCGTTGACCTTCAGGCTTCCAATGGTTTGTCCCGCACTATAATATCACTTGGCCCTGCTATTCGCCCCTCCTCTAAATGCTACTATTTCCAATACCGCTATATCTGCTGCGTGTTATTATGTAGGCTACGGTATTCAAATTGTCAAAACACCGCCGAATGCCATGTATTTGATTCACCACTGGTGTATTGGTTTACAATAGACAACTGTCTAGGCTACTTTGAAGACCAACAAGCACGTATGAGCAAAACAGTAGTCCCTCTTCTCCCCACACCCCCACTCAATAACAATGACAGGTGAGTTTGGCGTAGAGAATATCGCCTTCTTGCAGTTCGAGATCATGGAAGGAAGTGCCCGCGCTTCTACAGATGGCGCATGAGCAGAAAAGTGTTTTGGTACTGGAAGTGTGACGAGTTATTTTCAGCATTCCTCGTACAGAGTGCAGGCCAAGGAAAGTTGGAGGTTCGTAGGCGCAGGACAGCAAAGAGGGAAACAGACCCGACCAAACATCTTGTGGCTCTTAAGGAAAATAGATGATTTGGAATATAATTTTGAAGTAAAGGATTAGAAAGAAAGACATTATTCTGGGTGGCGTTAAATTAGTCATACCGAAGAATTTGTCACTGATAACTATACTGAATTTTTGATTCAATATAAGACATTAGAGTCAAGGCATGGACTAACAAAATTAATCAATTCAATGACAACTCCACCTCAATGTGAGGCATGGCTAAAAAACGTATTAGGAAACGAACTGGCATGCCCCCCCCCCCCCACTTTACAGCTTATGAGGAATGGTCTACACCAGACATGGGCAAACGTTTTAGGGGCAAGGCCAATTGCAATAGAACATAATCTATGCGTGCCCAAATGAGAACAACACATGTTTATAGATGGATTATACATTTTTATTTCTGAATGTTAAATCAAACAAATCTTATAGCCTAGACTACAATGGTAGAAAACTTAGGAAGAGAGAACACACCTTCACTATTTCTTACAAGAGAAAAGGTCGATCCACAATGCGCAGTCAGCAGTCGGTAGTGGGTAGTTGGCAGTCCATAGCTGCAGTCGGAAGTCAGTAGTTCACAACCAAGCCACCCACAATGCGCAGTCGTTAAAATGCTAGGAGTAAATAATAACTTGACTTTCATTTATGCCTTGAGAAAGTTGTCAATTCTCTTGTCGATAACCTAAAAATATGAAATTTGCAAAGATGGACGACTTGGAGCTTTACGGCTTATTTTTATTGCTGGTAACTGGTACAGCATTGTTAAAATTCAGATAACTTGAATTATTATTATTATTGATGTTACATGCTAGTGACTAGGTCTGTTATTAATGAAATATTATTATCTACCTTTCCAGCGCATTGCATCTGCAATCAGCCTCCACGTCTGATCTTTGAAGAGGTTATTCTTGTACTTGGACTGACTCATATTATAGAGCCAACGGCGTTCCCTGATAAAAATATATTCTACTTTATTAATAAAGTCAGCACATTCCGCCATCATCTTTTTATATTTGGTTCAGTTTATTATACAACAACGAAGAATACAACTAGTACAGCTGATGATCAAAGAATATGACGACCGGGAAAACGACAAAGTGACGTCAGTTTGTGATCTGTTCTGATTGACTCTTAAATATGCAGTCGGCAGTCAAAGTTGAAATTCTCGACTGCCGACTACAGGCTGCCAATTGCCAAATGACAGCTGGCGACTGCAACTGCATGTTGTGAATGGTGCCTATAGTATACACGGGGACGGCCGCGACTGCCGACTGTCAACTACCAACTACCGACTGCCGACTGCGCATTGGGGGTAGGCCTTAAGGGATGTGTGACTACTGTCGGCGCAGAAATTATGTGCACCCGAGTTTGGAGATAAATAGCAACACAACCGAAAGACCTACAGAAAAACAAGTGGCATCACCTTTTTCCTTGTTTATTTCTGCGTTGATTGATGATAAAGGTAATTTTTAGGAACTTATTTTAATATCCCTTATGGCAGGTATAACGTAAAAAGTACCAGTTTTATGCGGGGTTCGAGTGAATTCTACTTTAGAGATTCACAACTCTTAACTAATTGTGCTACAGCACCCAACTTTGGATATGTGTTAGTCAGATATGTTTTCTGTGTATATGTGAAGTTCCAAAATTTGATCTCCAACACAGACAACGAAACAATCAATTATGTGAAAGGCTCGTATTTCGAAACTGGATTCTCGCAGAAGTTCGTTCTTGGGTACTTTGTAATCCACATATAATAACCGTTTGCGAAATGTAACTATCCGTGATCTAAAACGCAGAAATAAATAAGGAAAAAGGTGATGTCACTTGTTTTTCTGTAGGCCTTTCGGTTGTGTTGCTATTTATCACCAAACTCGGCTGAAAATAATTTCTGTGCCGACAGTAGTGAAACTGTGACTGTGCTTCTAAAAATATTTCATAATGTGGTTGAAACTGGGACGAGCTGATTCTTAGTAGCGCAGCTAAATGGTGGTCTGTCAATCTATTTATGACGCTATTTTTGCGAAGAATCGCTGTAGAAAACACCTGCTCACAGATATAGGAAGATGCAAACAATCCAGTTATCTACCGTGCATGAGATTTCAAGTTTGGGAAGCTTGATTTTGGTTGGGCCTTGTAGAACTCAATTTTCGAAATGATGAGGAATAGTTGCTTCGTTTCATTGTTAAATTTTTGGCCTATTTTCATTTATGAAATTATAGGCTTATGAGATCACCGTGTGTCTGTCTGTGTGTGCGTGTGTGTGTGTGGATTTTTGTGTGCCCCCCCCCTAATAATTTCTAAACGGCTGGAGCGACTACAATGAAACTCGGTAAGTTCATAGCACTATCCCGGGCAACCCCAACCGTGACCTTCAAATTGTCTTACGTCTCACCAATCCAACATGGCGGCTGTGCGAAATATTTCACCAGCATTCAATATCTCCGTAACTATTACCAATATCACCTTGGAATTTTGTACGGGAATGAAGGAAACTATTAGAAGTTCACTTATGTGACATTTGAAAAACTGATAACTACAAATCCAACATGGAGGCCAAGCGAATTTGCTAAATTTAAATAGACTTTTCTCGCGATTTAACCAACCAAACGCAATGACACCTTGTACAGTATATGTTTATACACATTGTAATGCACCGACATCTAACTTCGTTCAATTGATAACTTAACCTCAAGATGCGGCTGTGTGAAGTATTTCACCGGCATTCTATATCTCTGAAACTATTACCAGTATCACCATGACATTTTGTATGGAGATAAAGGGCACTACAGGAAGTTCATCTACGAGACTTTCAAATACCGGTTAACTACAATACAAACATGGCGGCCAAGCGAATTTGAACGTTTTAAATAGATTTTCTCGCGATTTAATGATCCAAACGCAATGAAACTTCGTACAGCAAATGTTTATACACATTGTAATGCACTGGTATCTAATTTAGTTCAATTGTTTACGTAACCTCAAGATGGCGGCTGTGCGAATTTCGAAAATTTAGTTTTTATTTCATCTGTTCTAATCATGCGATCGAAATCAACATTTACATAATGAACGTACAGAATAATCATCATCTAACAGTACACAACTCTTTGGCCTACATATATTAAAATCCAACATGGCGACCATCCGAAATATTTAGACGATTCTCAATATCTATTAATCTACTACAGCAATCGAACTGAAATTTTGTAAGTTGATAGAGGCTATAAGCATAAGTTCATCTATGGGACGTTCAATAACCTGGCGATCGAAAATCCAATATGGCGGCGACGCGAAATTTAAATATTCAAATGGACGTTTCTTGCGTTTTAACCATCCTAGCGCAGGGAAACTTGATACAGTATATGCTTATACAAATTTTAATCGACTGGCATCTAATTCATTTCAATTATTTTCATAACCACAAGAAAGCGGCTGAGCGAAATTTTAAAATCCCGCTTTCATTTCTCGTGTCCTAATCATGCGATTGAAGTTTGAATAAAACACCTACACAATAATCTTCATGTAATAGTACATAAAGCTAAGGCCTATAATATAACAAGTAGTTCCGAGAAGAACTATACAGCCTATTTTCATGTATCCTACTGCCACTATCAACATACAAAATTTCAGTTTGATTGCTGTAATAGATTCGGAGATTTTGAGAACCGACTAAATATTTCGGATGGTCGCCATGTAGGAATTTTTATATGTTGGTCTTAGAGTTATGTACTGTTACATGAAGATTATTGTGTACGTGTAGCATTCATAATTCAATCGCATGATTAGGACACAAGAATTTAAAACGGGATTTTAAAATTTCGCACAGCTGCCATCTTGTGGTTATGGAAACAATTGAAATAAATTAGATGCCAGTGGATTAACATACGTACAAGGATTTACTGTACCCAGTTTCACTGCGCTCGGATGGTTAAATTGCGAGAAAAGTCCATGTGAATATTTATATTTCGCGTCACCGCCATGTTCGATTTGTGATCACCAGGCTATTTAAAGTCCTTTAGGTGAACTTAAGTTCATAGCCCCTATGAACATTAAAATAATCAGTTTGATTGCTATAATAGATTCGTAGATATTCAGAGCCGTCTAAATATTTCGGATGGTCCCATTTAGGATAGTTAAATGTATAGGCCATAGAGTCATGTACCATTAAAGGAAAATTATTGAGTAGGTTCATTATTCAAACTTTCATTTCGATCGCATGATTACGACACAAGAAATAAAAACTTAATTTTAAAATTCGCACAGCCGCCATCTTGAGGTTATGTAAACAATTGAACTAAATTCGATGCCAGTGCAATACAATGTGTATAAACATTTCCAGTACCAGATTTCACTGCGTTTGAAACATTAAATAGCGAGTTAAGTCTATTTAAAATTTTCATATTCGCTTGGACGCCATATTCGTTTTGTAGTTAACCGGTTTTTGAAAGTCTTTTGGATGAACTTCCAGTAGTGCCCTTTATCTCCGTACAAAATTTCAGGGTGATACCGCTAATAGTTTCAGAGTTATAGAGTGCCGGAGAAATATTTCTCACATCCGCCATCTCGTGGTTATGTAAACAATTGAACGAAGTTAGATGTCGGTACATTACAATGTGTATAAACATATACTGTACCAATTTTTATTACGTTTGGTTGGTTAAATCGCGAGAATCGTCTATTTAAAAGTCGCAAATTCGCGTGGCCGCCATGTTGGTTTTATAGTTACCAGTTTTTCAAAAGTCACATAGGTGAACTTTTAGTAAGTCCCTTTATCACCGTAATATATTCCAAGGTGATATCGGGAATAGTTTCGGAGATATTGAATGCTGGTGAAATATTTCGCACAGTCGCCATGTTGGATTGGTGAGGCGTAACCAAATTTGAAGGGCACGGTCGGGCTCGTCGGGAATAGTGCTATGAACTTACAGAGTTTCATTGAAATCACTCCAGCCGTTTAGAATTTATTAGGGGACACACACACCTCACACACACACACACACACACACGCACACACACACGGACAAAAGGTGATCTCATAAGCCTATTTTTTTTTTCAAAGTTGAAAATAGGCTAAAAATCCAACATGGTGATCATCCAAAATATTTAGACGGTTCTGAATATCTACGAATCTATTACAGCAATCAAACTGACAATTTGTATGTTGATGGAGGCAATTAATATTAGTAGTACATATGAAAATAGGCTGTATAGTTCTTCACGGAACTACTTGTTACTCAATCAGTTCTAGCTGCAACTCTATTACACAAAACGCATAAACACGATGCGATTGAAATAGCTTTTCACTTCTAGGTACACAGAGCCGAAAGTATGACCTATGTAGGAAGTATAATTCGAAATAATGTTGGGGGCGCATTACACTAGCTCAAGAGCCGCACTTGGCCCGCGGGCCGTACTTTGCACATGACTGGTCTACCTAATGCAGAGAAGGTTGAAGCCCTGGTGGATACCTTTGAAAAAGCCTACGAACCCAGGCGCGAACCTAGCGATGAAGAATTCATCGTGAAGTCTATCGAGATCTTCGCGATGGTTTTCGGGGAGAGTTACCGCCGGACTTCAGGCTTGTCAGACCAAGTGAAATGCTCGGTCTTATCAAAAAGTTGATAAATCGTAATGCACCCGGTCCTGACGATATTTCTGCTAGTTTACTTTAAAGCATCACAAAAAACGTCCTCACAGTCCTAACGAAGCTTTTTGATGCAATCATTAGATTTGGCCACTTCCCCTCAGCCTAGAAAATCACCAAGGTGAAAATAATGGGAAAACCTAATACCGACAGCAACTTCCCGCACAATTACAGGCCCATTAGTCTTCTAACCACCATCTCGAAGTTATTCGAGACTATTCTACTTTCCAGGCTCTCCCTTTTCACAAATGGATTAATAAATGACGAGCAGTTCGGCTTCCGAATAGGCCACACTCCACGGTTCACCAACTCTTAAGGTAACAGAAATCATCTCTCGCGCGTATTATGAACATAGAATGACAGGAGTGTCTTTCGTCGATATCCGTCGTGCTTTTGATGAGGTATGGCATAGCGGACCGCTATACAAGCTTAATCACAGAGGAATCCCACATTTATTACTCAGAATCATAAATTCCTACCTTAGGAATCGTCAATTTTATGTTAAAGGAGAAGATGCCTAGTCCTCTCTGAGGGAAATCAAAGCCGGTGTACCGCAGGGCAGCGTAATTTCTCCACCCTTCTTCAATTACTATGTCTCTGACATTCCCTCCTCCAATAACGTCAAACTCCACTTGTATGCAGACAACACTGCAATTTCCACCACTTCCTGTAAAGCACATAGGATTGAACGTAATATTCAAGGCGCCCTTTAACGAAGTTGAAGCTTGGCTGAAAATATGGCGCATTAATATAAATGTAGATAAATGTTCTGCCACTCTTTTCACTAAAAGAGTCAAAAACACAGCCACTATCGGTCTTCATCTCTTTGGCGAAGTGATTAGATGGCAGACAAAAACCCAATACCTGGGAATCTCGCTAGATCGCATATTAACATTTGTAGAGGAAATTCCTCAACGCGCAAATCTTGGGAAGGCGACTCTATCGCAGCTTCGGCCGATATTAAGGTCCAACAGCACCCTGAATATCAAAAACAAACTCCTTGCGTATCGTACGTCCAATTATGGAATATGCCAGTTCCGTTTGGGGATATGCTGCCCCATCCCATATCAAGAAATTGCAAACTGTGCAAAACAAAGCACTACGCTCGCTCTCGGGCGCACACTGCACAGTGGGTCAAAATCGAAATCTAGGAAGACAAAATTATTTATTTTCATAATTAAACAAGTAGTTCCGTGAAGAATTATACAGCCTATTTTCATATATCCTGCTCATGTTAATTGCCTCTATCAACATACAAAATTTTAGTTTAATTGCTGTAACAGATTCGTAGATATTGAGGATCGTCTAAATATTTCAGATGGTCGACATGTTGGATTTTTATTTTTGTACTATTACATTAAGATTATTGTGTACGTGTGGTATTCAAACGTCAATCGCATGATTAGAACACAAGAAGTAAAAACGAGATTTTAAAATTATGCACAGCAGCCATCTTGTGATTATGCAAACAATTGAAATAAATTAGATGCCAGTGGATCAACATTTGTATAAGCATTTAACGTGCAACGTTTCACGGCACTCGGATAGTTAATTCGCGAGAAACGTCCATTTAAATATTTATACTTCGCGTCGCCGCCATGTTGGATTTGTGCTCACCAGGTTACTGAAAGTCCTATAGGTGAACATATGTTCATAGTCTCTATGAACATAAAAAAAAAACAGTTTTGTTGCTGTAAAAGATTCATAGATATTGAGAACCGTTTAAATATTTCGGAAGCTCGCCATTTAGGATTGTTATATGTATAGGTTATAGAGTTATGTACCATTCAAGGACAATTATTGCCTAGGTTCATTATTCAAACTCTCACTTCGATCGCATGATTACGACACAAGAAATAAAAACTTAATTTTAAAATTTCGCACAACCGCCATCTTGAGGTTATGTAAACAATTGAATTAAATTAGATGGCAGTGCATTACAATGTGCTAAATCATTTACCGTACCGCATTTCACTGCGCTCAGAGAGTTAAATCACGAGAAAAGTCTATTAAAATATTTCAAATTCGCTTGGTCGCCATGTTCGTTTTGTACTTTACAGGTTTATGAAATATGCATAGGTAAACTTGTATCAGTACCCTTTATCACTGTACAAAATTGCAGGGTGATATCTGTAATAGTTTCGGAGATAAGTTATAGAATGCCAGTGAAATATTTCGCACAACCGCCATTTTGAGGTTATGTTAAAAATTGAACTAAATTAGACTCCAGTGCATTACAATGTGTATAAACATTTGCTGTACCAAGTTTCATTACGTTTGGATAGTTAAATCGCGAGAAAAGTCTGTTTAAATGTCTCAAATTCGCTTGGCCGCCATGTTGGTTTTGTAGTCACCAGGTTTTTGAAAGTCTCATAGGTGACCTTCTAGTAGTGCCCTTTATCACCGTACACAATTTCAGGGCGATATCGGTAATAGTTTCGGAGATATTGAATGCTAGTGAAATATTTCGCACAGCCGCCATGTTGGATTGGTGAGACGTAACAAAATTTGAAGAGCACGGTCGAGGTCGCCGGGAATAGTGCTACAAAATTAACGAGTTTCATTGAAATCGCTCCAGCCGTTTAGATTTTATTAGGGGACACACACACACACGCACACACACACGGACAAAAGGTGATCTCATAAGCCTATTTTTTTTTTATTGAAAATAGGCTAAAAATCAAAATTTATTACTTCTACGCCTTTCTCATGTAATTGGCGCTCACTATTCTGGGATATAAACGCATCTTAGTGTAAATCTCTCACCACTGTTGGAGCAGTCTGAATTGGAGGGTGAATGCAAGTGGCTGTGGTTTGGTTGTCTTTGTGGTTAGTGTGATGCTTTAAGATGGAACATGCAGTTGAAGGTATGATCTTTGTAACGTGTTTCAGTTATTAATGAGCGTAATTGTTACATAATTTTAGCAATATTTGCATTATATAATATTTAACTATTATTTTTAAAATTATATTTTCACTTAGATTTTTAGTATTTCGCGTCACTCTGCGTCACTTTCTACTTAATGTTAAAATGTAGATAATTTCTTGTAGTTTACGCCTGTTATAAGTTTTTTGCACCTTTTTGCAACGTACTTAGTTATTTTACGTTTTAGGAGATGCCGCGCAATAAGTTCTCACACGTTTACAACTGTTTGAAGCACTGGGTTCGACGATTATGCCAAAAGTGGAACTTTGTGACTTTGTTAAAAGTAAATTTGGGGTAGAAAATTGTTCTGAAGAGATAACGAATGCTCTATCCAACTCCTAGTCATAGACAATTTCTTGCATGTGTAGACGTAGCTTAAAAATGTCTTAACTGATGTTTATTATGAAGTAAACAAATTATATACGTTGCCTTCACTCTAAATTCATGATTAAAACGTAAACATAATTTTGTCCCCCTAGATTTCGATTTTGACCCACTGTGCACTGGTACGAGCGTAATGTTCTACTCCATGAGGAGTAACAACTTGATACAACTCAAGCCCGCATCAAAAAGCAGGCACTTAAGTTAGATAATAAAGCTACAACAACCCAAACCATCTCATCAACACGTCGGGTGGTTACCACGCCACTGGGGCGCTACACAAACGCCATCATTGAATGCATCTTTAATTACATGCCTCTAACTCTTTCTCTTATCTCTTTTCCACTTCCACAAATGTGCCCCTTTGGTTCTTTCTGATTCTTTCCTTCCCGTGTCCTGGGCACAAGGCCACACCTTGACCAATTAAATCCCCACAGGTACCCAATTCCCCTCAATCAAGTGCTGTCAATTTTCCCCCATTCATACCTGACATAGCTATAAAGGCCTAAGGACTGAAAGGCTTTCAAATCGCGCGCATTTGCGCCGCGGGTCAGGTTGTTTTCAAAGTATCGGTTTTATTCTGACCATCATATCCTGCATCACTTGGCAATCAGGCTTGTACATCTGATAGCCACATCAGTACCTTCAGTAAATTTGTTCTTCAAGGCAGGAGAAACCACCACTACGAAAGGAATCGTTTGACATCAAATTGCTCATCAAACTTATATTTCTTCGGTGGCGTAGTTGGTAGCATGCTGAACTGCTGTGCCCAAGATGAGGGTTCAAACCCGGCCGATGTCTTCGGATTTTTTAAGAGCGTTAAAAATCCTTCAGTATGCCTTCCTTCGGAGGGGAAGTAAAGCCAGTGGTCCCTTGTCATAGATTTATGGCATGTAAAAGATCCTTTCACAGACTAAACTTGTGTATAGCTAAATTGTTAGGTTAGATTTCGTCGGAACGCTCTATCAAAGTTCCAACGTTCACCACTAGGTATCATTGATATCTGGTAGCGAAAGTTGGAACTACTTGAAATTGAACGGAACTTGTAGCTCACCCGCTGGAAGCAGCTACAGACTCAGGCGAGCCGAACATGTCCTCGCACACTCCCGGCACTAAAAGCCATACGATAAATAAATAAAATTCTATGTTCTGATATGAAATGCAAAGATAAACATGGATAAAATACCGGATTTTGTTTGAGTCTTCAACCATTTGACTGGGTTGATGTAGCTTTCCATGCCATTTTGTCCTGAGCTAATCGTTTCATCTACCTACCACACCTTACATCTGAGGCAATCTGTTTAACCTTGGTCTCTCCTAGAGTTCTTGTTCTCCACCCTTCCTTCCATAAGTAAGTTTGCTATCCTGAACTGACTTAGTATGTGTCCTACCAACCTATCTCTTCTCTTCATCAGCAGTCGCCACAAACATCTATCATCGCCCACTCGTCTTAATACTACTTCATTTGATACTCAACCTACTTTATACAGCATTATATCCTCTTTTTTTCGTCCATCACTATATTTTATTTTAGTTCCTAAGTATCAGAAGTCTCCTACTTCCTTTAACTTTTCTCCTGCCAATTTGACGTCCATAGCGGTTCGTGATTTCTTTCGGCTGCATTCCAATATTTTTGTTCGACTTTTATTTATTTATTTATTTTCATCATGAATTATTCTTTCCTCAAGACGAAGACCATATCATTTAATAACTCATTCAAATCCTGTGGGTAATTGGTTAAGATGTCAATGTGATCAGCAAATCTAAATGTTGAAATTATTTCTCATTGAATCTTTACTCCTACTTGAGGATGAATGGTTGATTGATATTTGATTGAATGTACTAGTGACTGAAGTAATGTAATCTTTTGTTGTTTTCTAGATCCTCAAATGTCTCTTTTGTATTACGTTTTCCCTCCAGCTTCTGAACTTTTTCTTTCTATCTTTTCATTTACGTTTTCGCCTTTTTTCCGTTTACTGTAGATGGTTTTTAATTTTCTGTAAATAATTGTTTTTTCTGTTTCTTGAACATTCGGGATTGTATGAATGAATGAATGAATGAATGAAAGCTAGAGGTAGTTTTCCTTCAGGATGTTTGAGGGCGTGTCTGTATGGTTGTGGTCTTTGATTTAAAATAGTGCCTTTGTGTTCGTGTTTGTTGTTTTCGTTTAGTTTATAATTGTAAATGTTATTGTTAATTATTATATTGTCACACATGGAGTCTGTCTGACAATAAAGAAGACAATCATATGGTAGGCTACATACTGTACCCAATCGTCATCATATGGAACATGTGTTCGTATCCCAGCTAACTCACGGTCTTTCGAGGTATGGGGCGTTCAACCCACTATACGACCACATATTCAGGATTTGAGTCTGTCAGGAGACTACTCTACTTGAAAGAAACAACATATTCCTAAGTATAAAATTTAATGATAGTAAATCATGGCAACACAACATACAGCACAAAAAAATACTTTACATTTACTTCCCACAACAAAAATCAAAATTATCTGTGAGTCTCTTCTCCTCAAAATTAGTGCTTCACCGCACTCAAGTCTACCCAAAACATCCTATTATTGATACTCTTTGACATTTGCGAGTGTCCATAGTGTTCTTCACGTGGCACAATTTAACACAAACTGGAATATCACAACATAATAAACACAAATTATATTTAAATGACATTAAATCTGCAATTATTAAACATTTATCCGTTTTACACGGTGTAATAGTTATAGGGTCTTGAGTTACCATGAAGTATTTATCTATGGATTGTTTTGTGTTCTTTGGTGGTGATTGAGCGCTAGAGTGGTGAGAACATGAACTTTTATATGAAGTGACAACTCTAGGAATAGCAAAGATGGTATAGACAAGAATGACAACAGAGAGTATGAAAGTGGGGCAAAGGAATTCTTAGAGGTTATAGATGATACATGAAGTATCGAAACATATTTAATGAACACATATGATATACTGAATGTATAATATTTGTTAAAGAAAGTAACAGTAAATTTATTCTATATTCTTCGCAGCATCTTTATGGTTATATGGCTGATATTCCAAATAAAGCTCTTCCGATTCTTTTAACAAATAATGGTGAATGGTGCTACGTGATTAGGAAGTTATATTTTATGGTGACTGGATTAATGTCACAATCTTTATACATTCCCTATTCATCATAAAAGTAAGTAGCAACCGTATGAAATATATGTATGTTACGGTAAATCTTTATTGCCATTATTTACTGAAGTGTCTTGGTTGGTGTCGGAGACATACCACACCTTGAGATGAATGAGTTCTTGTGTCTGTATTAAGATTATGTTCATTCGTAGTATTCTATCTATGAATTGGTGCCCTCCCGGAAACTTAAATGTATATCACATGACAAGAAACAATTACAAATGACACCTCAACGTAGGGCACGAGAACCAGGACACATCAGTGTAGGGGCAGGAATGCATATATATTGTGCGAGTGATTTTGGGGCTTGTGTTTAGAAGTGTAATTCAGTATGTCGGAGAAAGATATGAAGCTAAGAAGTGGTCTTGATAGTGAAGAGAGCGTAGATGATAATACTATGATGTCAGAGAGTAACCCGAATACTAGTAAAAAGAAAGGAATTTCGGAAGATTCATTAGCTGCGATCATGCGAATGCTGAGTGAAAGATTTGTTGAAAGTAAGAAAGATAATCAGGAGATTAGAGAGGAAATAAGTAGGCAATATCAGGAGATGATAGAGGAAATAAGTAGGCAAAATCAGGAAATAAGTAGACAAAAACAGGAGATGAGAGAGACGATAGATAAAAATAATAAGGAAATTCATCAAAGGTTAGACAATGTGGTCAAGGAAAATGAGGAATTAAATAGGAAGTATGGGACTCTGCAGGAGAGTATTCAGGGGGTGATACAGGAGATCTGATGTGAAATTAAGAATATGTTAGAAGAAGAGGCTAAAAGTATTATAAAGGAAGAAAAGGCTGTAGGTGAAAGTAGTTTGGAGTTAAAGGAGATGGTAGATGAAAGTAGCATAGAGTTAGAGGCAATTGTGAATGAGAATAGAGTAGATGAGAGGAAGAATTTGTTAGAGGAGACGTTACGCGAAAGTAGCATAGAGTTAGAGGAAATTGTAAGTGAGAATGGAGTAGAGGAGAGGAAAAATTTGTTAGAGGAGACGATACGCGAAAGTAACATAGAGTTAGAGGAAATTGTAGAGGAGAATAGAGTAGATGAGAGGAAGATAGTTGAGCTTGAAGTAAAGTTACGATATAAGATAAGGCGATATTGTAAAGGCATATATTGGAGAGGACGTAGTAGGCGTCAAAGAGGAATCAGATTTGGAGGTAGACGCCGCGGTTGTATAGGTCGAAATCGCTTAGGTTATAGAGGTAGACGTGGGATAGGCCATAATAGGCAAAGAAGAAAGAAAGGTTGTAGAGGTGAACGTAGAGGTCGCCGCCGACACAGCAGAGGAGGACGCTTTAATGGAAATAGAGGGGATGGATATTGTAGGCGTAATAATTATGAAAATGGTTCTGGGGATACGTCTCATTTTAGAATAAATGATACAGATAGGTCTAGAAGAGCAGTAGGAGTTCGCTATATTAGAGCATGGACAAGACAAACGGCCCAATGATATAATGAATCTAATGATGATGATGATGATGATGATGATAATGAGCCTAAATGTATTGACAATTTTGATAAAGTTGATGTCAAGAAAAGAGTTAAGTTGGAAGTTAAAGCTGGGAAGAAAATCCATAGAGACACTGAATTAAGAGAACGAGAAGAAAAGGTTATATTACTTAGATGTATATTTGAAGTTGTCAAGATCATTTTTTATCTGGACGTAAAATTAATGTGTTGGGGGGCGCGTGCCGCTATTTGTTGTTCTACTTATGAATTGGGTATTGGAGGCATATATATGACTATTTTCTTAATTTTTGATACAGGTGCACAATGTATATGTATTCGTTTGTATGCTGTAATGTATATGTTTTTCATTGTGTGTGTTACCTAGTATCTTTCTTAATTTTGAGTTATGCTGTGGATATTTTTCGTTATTTTCTATTTAACCTTTTGTCCATTCATATTATAGCAGCTTTTGTTTTTTTTTACCTGATTTTGTGTAGTAATTCTGAACAATTAAAATATAATTTCCAAGTTTTCTAAGTCAACGAATTAAAGTTGGAACATTGTACAGAATACTTCAAGGAATGCCCTACATTGCATTCTAATGTGGTGAGCTTTGTCAAGTTTATGATGGAGGAGCAATATTTACATTCAGCTGATTGTCATTGGGAATTTGAAGTGTGCTATCTGAGGTTTCTGCTAAAAGATTATGTATGCTTGGAAGAGAAGAGATCTTGGATCTGTGGGAAGTCATTAGATATTGGAGGAATGCATTCTGAATGTTCGATCTTCAAGTCATAGGTTCCTTAAATACCTTTAATTTGTACGATGTCTTGAGATCTGTACTTGTCCGAACATGATGGAAGAAAATATTGAAAGTGTTAAAAAAATGTTTAAAGAAGAGTGAGTTATGAGATCGTCAGCAGATGGTTGTAGGAATTATTTGTGTACTTGAGTGCAAGTCGTTGTATCGCAACAGCTTGAATGAGCCTGCCATACAAGGTGATGTGTGCATAAAAATGTGTGGACCGATTCTACGTTTCCATGGAACGCACTGTATAGTTGTTTTTACATTTGAGCCAAATATAGAGGGTAAATTTATTCTCTGTGTATTCATGGAGACGACAAAGAATACCCTGGAATAACGTGATGATGAGGAGGCCTTGGTACCTGTGGACTTTATGACTCCAGAAAAAGCTGCAAATTTATGCAACCCATGGTGGATTAGAATACGATAGGAAAGCTTGGATGGGAGACCAGGTCCCAATGGAACAAGATTTAATATGTTTTGTGTTGAATGTGTTTCATAAATCCCTCTAATGTAATACTATTATCAGGATTTCTGGGGCGATGTAATAGTTATAGGGACTTGAGTTACCATGAAGTATTTATCTATGGATTGTTTTGTGTTCTTTGGTGGTGATGAAGCGCTAGAGTGGTGAGAACATGAACTTTTATATGAAGTGACAACTCTAGGAACAGCAAAGATGGTAAAGACAAGAATGACAACAGAGAGTATGAAAGTGGGACAAAGGAATTCTTAGAGGTTATAGATGATACATGAAGTATCGAAACACATTTAATGAACACATATGATATACTGAATGTATAATATTTGTTAAGGAAAGTAACAGTAAATTTATTCTATATTCTTCGCAGCATCTTTATGGTTATATGGCTGATATTTCAAATAAAGCTCTTCCGATTCTTTTAACGAATAATGGTGAATGGTGCTACGTGATTAGGAAGCTATATTTTATGGTGACTGGATTAATGTCACAATCTTTATACACACATCAAAAAAAGTTTTGCATCACCTCGGTTCCCAGATCTCCGGCATATAGACGTTGACTGTGTATATTGTATCAAAGATACAGTCCCTTTGACTGTTCATAGATGTCACTAAAACTGCTCAAAGATGTAAACAACCATGCATGAGCAGGGCCTATTAGACGGAGGGGGTACGACAGCCGATCAGTTCCAGTCATTCCACCAGGACGAAGGTACGCTGCTCATGTTGTCTGTAGTTCTACCATGCCTAGAAGGTCAATACCGCAGTTCGATCGCGTCCGCATTGTTACTTTGTGTCAAGAAGGGCTCTCAACAAGGGAAGTTTCCAGGCGTCTCAGAGTGAACCAAAGCGATGTTGTTCGGACATGGAGGAGGTACAGAGATACAGGAACTGTCGATGACAGGCCTCGCTCAGGCCGCCCAAGGGCTACTACTGTAGTGGATGACCGCTACTTACGGATTGCCGCTCGGAGGAACCCTGACAGCAATGCCACCATGTTGAATAATGCGTTTCGTTCAGC
Organism: Meconema thalassinum; assembly: GCA_946902985.2. NCBI lineage: Eukaryota > Metazoa > Arthropoda > Insecta > Orthoptera > Tettigoniidae > Meconema > Meconema thalassinum. The sequence goes on along the minus strand of OX336393.1, from coordinate 143,837,952 downwards.
CACAGGACGTCGTGTTTCAACTCAAACTGTGCGCAATAGGCTGCATGATGCGCAACTTCACTCCCGACGTCCATGGCGAGGTCCAGCTTTGCAACCCCGACACCATGCAGCGCGGTACAGATGGGCCCAACAACATGCTGAATGGACCCCACAGAATTGGCATCACGTTCTCTTCACCGATGAGTGTCGCATATGCCTTCAGCCAGACAATCGTCGGAGACGTGTTTGGAGGCACCCTGGTCAGGCTGAACGTCTTAGACACACTGTCCAGCGAGTGCAGCAAGGTGGTGGTTCCCTGATGTTTTGGGGTGGCATTATGTGGGGCCGACGTACGCCACTGGTGGTCATGGAAGGCTCCGAAACGGCTTTACGATACCTGAATGACATCCTCCGACCCATAGTGCACCCATATCGGCAGAATATTGGAGAGGCATTTGTCTTCATGGACCACAATTCTCGACCTCATCGTGCACATCTTGTGAATGCGTTCCTTCAAGATAACGACATCGCTCGACTACAGTGGCCAGCATGTTCGCCAGACATGAACCCTATCGAACATGCCTGGGATATGTTGAAAAGGGCTGTTTATGGACGTCTTGACCCACCAACCACTCTGAGAGATTTACGCCGAATTGTCGTTGAGGAGTGGGACAATGTGGACCAACAGTGTCTTGATGAACTTGTGGATAGTATGCCACGACGAATACAGGCATGCATCAATGCAAGAGGACGTGCTACTGGGTATTAGAGGTAGTGGTGTGTACTGCAATCTGGACCACAAATGCTGAAAGTCTAGCTGTATGATGGTACAACATGCAATGTGTGGGTCTCATGAGCAATAAAACGAGCTGAAATGTTGTTTGTGTTGATCTCTATTCCCTTTGTATTTAAAGGTTCCGGAACTCTTGGAACCGAGGTGATGAAAAACTTTTTTTGATGTGTGTACATTCCCTATTCATCATAAAAGTAAGTAGCAACCGTATGAAATATATGTATGTTACGGTAAATCTTTATTGCCCTTATTTACTGAAGTGTCTTGGTTGGTGTCGGAGACATACCACACCTTGAGATGAATGAGTTATTGTGTCTGTATTAAGATTATATTCATTCGTAGTATTCTATCTATGAATTGGCGCCCTCCCGGAAACTTATATATCACATGACGAGAACCAATTACAACGGGACATTTACTTTAAATAACATTAATTCATTAGCTTATGCCTTGTTTAATAAACGCTGAAGTGGTACACTTTCCCTTCCAAAACACACATAGACATAGATATTTTATAGCTTCACCATACAACGATTTTCTGGGTCTGGTCAAAACATTATCGTTACAAACGTGTCATGTCATTCAAATTACTTTACCCGTATGAATAAATTAGTGTGAACTGGGCAAATACACCTTACAAACATGCCTCTATTTATATGGTGCAGTTAATTCTTCCTCAGAGAATAACTGGGCCAAGTTTTATCCGATTCCAACATTCCAACATTGCATGTGTGTGGAAATAATGCATTTAATTCAATTGATATCATCACATCAAGCATATCTTAATTACTTTTCGAAATATCGAGATTCTTCAGTGTCCCACTACAATTCGAAAATAAAAGGATCAGGTCTATAGACTTCCTTTCCGTGCGAACAATGAATTAGTCATGGCTGGCCTTTCCAAGATGGCCGCCGGGTTAGTGGACTACCTGCCACCCCATCTGGCTTCCCGCAAGGTCAAGTTCATTTACTGGTGCAGCCATGCTAGAGGTACCCTGAGTGGGTCGTGTCCTTATGAATTGAGTCAATCTAATTATTTAATACCTACATTTAGAGTATAATAGCTTTGCCGTTCTGTGGTCGACATCAGTCGCTTTTGCGCGCATCTGAAGTGAGTATCACAGTTCTCTCACTGGTGCAGCATGCATATAACAAGAGTAAATCGACATTTCCTATACGAAGAACCATTAATCTTACCTCTAAGGGCAGATCAATTAATATATGGGCTCACCTAGGGTCTCTAACAGTTATTCCTGGTGGCGAAAATTCTGCGAACAGTGGATACAGACAGACTCTGTCCCAGCTCTGTTGCGAATAACACAAGTACGCTCTAAGGCAATACTATATCGTAGATTCGAAGATTAGACGACTAGATTCGCCAACGCGCGAGCTACTTTCGGATGATCCCCGCAACTTATTGACGTAAATCTCTTGATTCTACGTTACATGCTCGCTGAACGCGGCTCAAACAATATTTTTTACAGATGACTCAATTCTTAAAGCACTCACGTCCTCTATGCAATACTCATAAGCCAAAGTTCCACGTAGCTCCAAAACAAGTATAAATTTACTGGCTTACATTTAACTAACTTAATGGCTCTCAAATACAACCCTGTAGAATATACCATAATAAACATTTATTCAACATTTCAATGACACTGAAAAGCTCTATTTACCTCGATATTTACGTTGATTTCTTACTGTTTACAATAACACAGTATTCTTACGCTAGATATGACACACTTTGTACGTACTATAGGCCTGACATGCCCATTATTTATTCATTGTTGTTACCGACCCCAGATTATTATTATTATTATTATTAACCCCCTACTAAAGTAAAGGCCTTGGGAGGGAAGGTACTGGACCATAGTGAATTCATACTCAGAGGGCAATTGTCTGAGACCATCTTCGAACCCCGGAACCCAGAAATAATACTAAGGTGATCGGGTAAAATCATAATATATTCACAATAAACATGCATACAAATTAACAAAACACTTACTAATCAAGATGTGGATTCTGACATCAAATATTTGTTCCTTCCAGTTGACTGTAATACATATTTTAGCAATCCAGCCAAGTTGTTATGATGAAGTAAATAAGTGTTGCTTTCAAACTTTCAACTTTCTGTTGTCATTATGAGAATCCAAGCCAAATAATTAAGAGGATGACGAATTAAATATTCAATAGTTTCATAATGCACCTGCATAATGCATCATACAGTATTTCATGCATTTCCACACAAATATATAATTAATTAATTCTCGAGACAGTACATGTCACAAAGTTAGGCCTACGCTTGTTATAATATCCAATGTAATACGTTGCCTAAAACTGAAGAATTAATGTCTTCAAAACACAAAATATACGGAGCTAATCCAATTTACGTGTTTTCACCTCAATGGCTATCAGAAATCTCTTTTTTATTAACAACAGATGATCACACATAGTTAAAAACAATACGACAGTAGCCATCATGAAAAACAGAAGAAAAACGATCACCGTACTAGGGCTATCGACATCAAAATAAATCCTACATTAATAAATTTTCCACAGACCATAAGGCATACTACTTGTAATTAAAATGCATTTTACAATTAACTGAAAACAGAAAACAAATCATTAATTACACAAAGAAAATATGAGTGTCAGTTAGCCTACCTGAGTGAATACCCGAGGATGACATTAAGTTTGAATGTATAACCTTGAAAGGCCCTGTCATGCAACGTAGGAAAATACAAAATAAATACATTTACCTTGCCAGTCGATACAGTCACAAGTACTTACGATGACAAAATAGCCTACCTTAATTCCACAATATACGAAGCATATCCAGACGTTTATCTCCAGTAAGGTTACAATAGGTAACCAGTCAATAACTTGACGAAGAGGGATAATATCATTCAATATTTTCACATACAGTAGAACTTCAGTTTACTTCTTATGTATTTATAAAACCACGTAGATCCATGATGACTGGCCTAACAAGCACATTACGAGAATCATACATGTCTCGAAAATCCCAGCCTTGCAAAACCATTAAAGTCAACATCGAGATAGAGAAATACTTGTCGCTAGAACATAGCTCTTCCTATCGGACAGAGGGAGAAACTACAATCACAGTCCAAGACAGCACCGACAAGATATGCTACCTATCGAGGCCAGCCACAACTAACTCCGCCGCTCGATTCAAAAGTTTATGCCAAAGTAAAAATAGTACGTTCGATCAGAGATTAGTGCCAAAGTAACGGCACAGACTCCCGGGCCCCAAACTTGTCGATGGTTCGCAGAACAGAGACGACGTAAATGGTACAAGTGTATCAACATGCATAATCAAGCAAATCTTAAAGCATAGAAAAGTTTTTGCCAATTATCACAAACACAGTAGCTTCCGAATGTGAAATACTTAATTAAAAGTTCATTTCAGTTTTCATCAGCACCATAACCACCAAAATATGTCATGCCAAGAACATAAACAAATACTTAAGTGTAGAATACATCGAGTGGGTTTTCTTTGTACAATTTCCACAACATTATTACAAATGGCATCTTGAATAAACGATGGCAGGAACAGTTTCATCCGAAGGTTACATAGATTGGTCCAATATCCTGGCCAGAGACATCTTCTCGCACTGCATAACACTCCAAACGCAGAATAAGACCTCGAAGAAATTAGCTGAAATCAAATTTCGACTGCGACAGTAATGTGTAAAGGAAAGCTTAATATCTAACGTTGACACTCATTTACAAAGAACAAATTACAATAAAATATTACATGATGGCATCAGATTTTACAACAATAACCCAGTACTATCAAGAATCCACATCTTTACAGGTGAAATGTTTAACAATGACCCTCAATTAACACAGAAAATTGCATGCATGTTTTAGAAAATTACAATATCCCGAAAATATTACAATAATAACAGTATTTTCCAAAAATAAGTTTCAATAATAATGCTGAATGGCACTTGAGCTCTCATATTTACAAATAAAAAACCTTATTATCCCAAAAGACGAAGGCAATTGTCTCACATTGCATATCTGTTCAACCCATTTGTCCAAAATACAGAAAGAGAAAATGCCCAAAGAAACACCCAAAGTAGGAAAACACAAGAAAATTCCAAGAAGAACAATAGAAAGACCCAATTATCAAGCAAAAACAGGACACACGTGCATACCAAAGCAGAATCACACCACAACCTTACACCATGACACATAACCTTAAAATCCCCAGAAAAAATTACAATTACAACCATCAAATAATTAATAAACAACAACCAGAATATGAATTAGCACTTGTCAACACATCCACACAAAACACAAATACATAAATACCCTATCATATACAGACCCAGACCAAACAGAAACTAGGAAACGAGACGAAGCACGTATTTCATGAGGCCTATAGTGAGTCGCCGTATATTGACCAAATACCACAACTCAATTCATCATATCGCATCACATTACTTAACCTAAAGTATTTATTTCTCAGTCAGACAGCAAAAAAAAATTGAGCCCACTCAATCAACTGAAGACTTAGGAGAATTGTTTATAAATACTTACCAACATATTCAACTCAAATCTAAGCAAATGAACCCCCATAACATTCATCTGGTAGACTTAAGTTGACAGATGCGTCAACAAAATGCTAATTTACATCCACGATCCCAAAGTAACATACAATGACCTTTTACCCCTTAAATTAATATACATCCACACTTATCTGGACAACCACAAAACAACAACAAGAAAACCAACCCAATTACAAAAACAAAACAAATCACACCACATTTATACTTTCTGAATGTCCAACTTTGGAAATGCACAATTTAGACAATAACATAAACAATACAATTATTCACTCTTGACATAGCTTAGTATATCAAACTAAGTAAGCAATATAGCGAACAAGACTAAAACAAGAACAGGCTAGACAGAAATCCCTCAATAAATGACCAACAGAAGACCCTAAATGAAAGAAGATTAACAGACTACTCGTGCAGACCACCAAGCTACAAACGTACCCAAACATTCCTTCAAATCACACGACCTTACAAACTCCCAAAATTCATAAAACCATTTACTACCCACAAAATCCCCTTAATTTTCCAGAATATAAATTGACACACCGTTAGGACATCAACATAAACAAAATAAATAATAACCCTTAAATAAAACACACTGAAATCAACATGTCATACTAGCCGCATTTTACCCTGGCATAGCATGATTTTCCATCACCAAAACACATTTCGGCAAGTAGTTACCTTCATAAATCAACAAGCAGATAAATGACTAAGTCATCACTCGGAGAACAGAAGAGGTTTGTAATTACTTACCTATGATATCTCAACATAGTATCATTTTATACGTACGGCGTATTTAATTAAATTCAATTATAAATTAAGCAAAAACAAACCCTAACCTTAATTCACCTCAAGAAACAACCAAGATACCCACCCGATTACAAAACAAAACTAATAACAATCACCCACACTCATGCACTCAAATACATTTACACAAGTTTGTCACTTCAGACCTAACACAATTTAGACAATTACAAACAAGAAGAACCTTTATAGATTTGCACAATCAAGCAGAATGAGCACCACACGTGTAGACAAATACAAGCATCAATAACATCCACAATACATACATGTCCTGATGACCAGAATTCATCTACACAATTTTGACAATAACATACAAGAAGAACCTTATGGATTTGCACTATCTAGCAGAATGTGCACCACACGTGTAGACAAATACACACATCAAAAACACATGCACGTCCTAATGACCAGAATTCATCTACACAATTTTGACAATAACAAACAAGAAGAACCTTTTATGGATTTGCACTATCTAGCAGAATGTGCACCACACGTGTAGACAAATAAACACATCAATAACACACATAACACATGCATGTACTGATGACCAGAATTCGTCTACACAATTTTGACAATAACATACACCACATCGAATATCAACTTAAATTATCAAAATCTGCATCGCACCATCGACTAATGTGGTCATACGAGCCACAAAAATCACATCTCTTGCCTTTGCTGGCTCTACTCCCTTTAAACCTCTGGTCAGCACGCCCCGAAAATACATGGCTTTGAACATTTGTAGGCATGAACTCACGCCTTCCCTGAAATTTTTATAAGGAACAAGACTACTACAATTATCCACAAGCTGCATCTCTCCACGTGGCTGAAAATAATTTATACCAGAACCATCCCCTAATTCCACTAATTTCTTCAAAAATTTCACAAATAAATTAATATCAGTGCCATAGCACACATGAAAATCTTTCAAAATTAGAGTTAATGGGTTAGGAAAGGGAAGCAAAATTAACCTGACCATCAGTCATAAGTTTATTTAGAGAAACAACGTTAGTCGAGGCTCGATTATCAGAAAGATTAAGCCTATTTACTCTATCTATCACATCACATTCACCAAGTAAGCTATCAACAGTTTGTACTTCCTTATCAGTCCAAGTACGGTGAGATCCTAACCTATTCCCAGCACTACCAACGTCATGGCAAGAAACTGAACTAGAAAAATCGTTACATCTCTTATCAGAACGTGAATTACCAACAGCATTCAAATTACTAGGGCTCGACATGACCTCAGGTGTATTTCTTGAAGATCCTATTTCTTTATTTACCTCAGTAGTATTATTAGTTTGCAAAGCGCCTAACATATTTTCATTATTCTCCATCGACACTGATTCAAAATTACCAAAATAATTACTATTATTCACAACGCCATCACAAGAATCACTAACATATGAACAAACGCTTTCAGAACATACAACAGGTTCACTAATATTCTCAGAAATATCACTCGAGGACAACCGATTAAAACTATCTAACAGCTTGTCACGAAGCCCAACTAACTTGGTTGAAAAAACAATATCACACTTGGACCAATATTCAATTAAACTCACTAAACGATTAATCCAGTGTATAGAACGACATTTTAATTTGTTCACACGATATGCCGAAGGTTTGGCAACTTGCTTTAACTCATCACAGGACACTAATAGGTTTGAAACAGATATCACAACATCAGACCTACCTTTTGTCCCATAAGAATGTTGATCAGTCAGACTAACAACAGGAGCTGACTTTAAGGATTTGAGAAGAATAATATCCAGTTCACGATGAAAATTAGGGTTGCCATTCCTTATTTGTATTTCATAAGCCAGTTCTTCTTTGGATAAATATGGTACAGCTTTTAAAATGCTCTCGTCCATTCAGTATATTATCACATGAAACATAAATAACAAGAAAATTATACAAAGATAAAACAATAACAACAAACATTAAAAATATCACACTTTAGGCCCAATCATACTTCCAAGCCCCAAGATCCAAAGACTAGCCCCAAACAACTACTGAATGTGGTACAAATCTAACCACGCTACTGCTATAACACATTTAACCCCCTACTAAAGTAAAGGCCTTGGGAGGGAAGGTACTGGACCATAGTGAATTCATACTCAGAGGGCAATTGTCTGAGACCATCTTCGAACCCCGGAACCCAGAAATAATACTAAGGTGATCGGGTAAAATCATAATATATTCACAATAAACATGCATACAAATTAACAAAACACTTACTAATCAAGATGTGGATTCTGACATCAAATATTTGTTCCTTCCAGTTGACTGTAATACATATTTTAGCAATCCAGCCAAGTTGTTATGATGAAGTAAATAAGTGTTGCTTTCAAACTTTCAACTTTCTGTTGTCATTATGAGAATCCAAGCCAAATAATTAAGAGGATGACGAATTAAATATTCAATAGTTTCATAATGCACCTGCATAATGCATCATACAGTATTTCATGCATTTCCACACAAATATATAATTAATTAATTCTCGAGACAGTACATGTCACAAAGTTAGGCCTACGCTTGTTATAATATCCAATGTAATACGTTGCCTAAAACTGAAGAATTAATGTCTTCAAAACACAAAATATACGGAGCTAATCCAATTTACGTGTTTTCACCTCAATGGCTATCAGAAATCTCTTTTTTATTAACAACAGATGATCACACATAGTTAAAAACAATACGACAGTAGCCATCATGAAAAACAGAAGAAAAACGATCACCGTACTAGGGCTATCGACATCAAAATAAATCCTACATTAATAAATTTTCCACAGACCATAAGGCATACTACTTGTAATTAAAATGCATTTTACAATTAACTGAAAACAGAAAACAAATCATTAATTACACAAAGAAAATATGAGTGTCAGTTAGCCTACCTGAGTGAATACCCGAGGATGACATTAAGTTTGAATGTATAACCTTGAAAGGCCCTGTCATGCAACGTAGGAAAATACAAAATAAATACATTTACCTTGCCAGTCGATACAGTCACAAGTACTTACGATGACAAAATAGCCTACCTTAATTCCACAATATACGAAGCATATCCAGACGTTTATCTCCAGTAAGGTTACAATAGGTAACCAGTCAATAACTTGACGAAGAGGGATAATATCATTCAATATTTTCACATACAGTAGAACTTCAGTTTACTTCTTATGTATTTATAAAACCACGTAGATCCATGATGACTGGCCTAACAAGCACATTACGAGAATCATACATGTCTCGAAAATCCCAGCCTTGCAAAACCATTAAAGTCAACATCGAGATAGAGAAATACTTGTCGCTAGAACATAGCTCTTCCTATCGGACAGAGGGAGAAACTACAATCACAGTCCAAGACAGCACCGACAAGATATGCTACCTATCGAGGCCAGCCACAACTAACTCCGCCGCTCGATTCAAAAGTTTATGCCAAAGTAAAAATAGTACGTTCGATCAGAGATTAGTGCCAAAGTAACGGCACAATTATTATTATTATTATTATTATTATTATTATTTAACGTTACCGTTACTTTCATCAATGTCTTACGCCTAAATGGCAGTAAACAAATCATCCTCCAAGCCATATTTTACCAAAATACGAGGGATGTGATCTCGTACATAAATGACTGTTAATTCTTAATCTTAGAGTGATGCTTCGTTGTATGGTGAGCTATCAAATCATATCAACATATTAAATTTGTACTCACTTTCATTTTTGCTGGGTTGGTCCAGCATGCCAGCGTCTTGCCTGCCATGATGTTTATTTTAAGCCATCATGATATTATTCACACGACACATTGTATAAACTTTACACATGGTAATTATATTTTTCACTATTGGCATTTTCACTTTGACACAATACACATTCGTTTACCCTATAAACATAAACACTTTTAAAAATCACTGTAATATAACTTTATACCCAATTCTCGCACTATTTTCACACATGGATCCTTGATTGGATTCCCACTATCGCCTGACCTCAGAGATGCGATGCAGCTAACTCCGGACAACCGCTGGTCTCCTTGAAAGTCTATCTTGCATGTGTGTGTGTGTGTTCGACTCCCGTCACCTACAGTTTATGTCTCCTCTACTGCCAAGTTGTTCAATCCTAGGTCGCGACTACTTTTGACTTTTTCCGGCGAGGAGAATCACTAGGTGATTGATTATTTTCTACAGACACTGGTGAAATATTTTTATTTTCACATGGACATATGCTAGACTTGGTCTAGAATTGGTACTTTGTCACAGTCCAGTAATAACCTAATACTTGGATATTTAGTCCATTTTAGTCAGTTTTCATATTTGTAACTTGATAACCACTTCGATCTATCAGTACATTGAAGACCAGTCTATCACGGCGGTGTTCATTAGTCTACGCAGGGAACTACATGTTGCTTCGCGCATGGTAGATGGCGTGAAGCCATGCCCAGGGAACGATCTTCAGAACAGCCGTTGATTGTTTAGACTGTCAGTGTTTTCTTGTACTGAAAAGATTACCGTGAGTTATGTTACAACTGACATATCTGAGAATAGATCACTTAGATCTGACCCCATTTAAGCAAACTGTTATGGAGTTAACAGAAGCCAATATTAAAATGGACCAACAGTTACTTCAAACGTCAATAGATACTACCACTATGTCTTGCTAGACGGATTGTGGGTATATAATGGCGGCCGATACAAGGATTATACATGCTTGTCCGATAGGGCATGTCTATGGATAAATCTGGTACAGACCAGGTTCACTACGCTTCAAGACCATCAAGAAATGTAAGCCACATTTGAATTATATTATGCCTAGCTAATTGGAACAAACTATTTTTCGGCAGATGACCAACACATTTATTTTTCTTCGTATTTAAATCTTGCAATGATTTACGCAAGACTTGTTAGAGTTATTCTGAGCATTTTCAGCACTCAGAACAGTTTAGGATCGATGACCGGGCATATCGAGCATTTATTTGAATATTTCATATTTTAGGGATATCACGGAAAACCGTCGATGTAATGGTTGAGTTAAATTATTTTTGTTGAGGAATGGATATTTTTTCCATATTCGAAGGTTCGAACATGTGTATTCTCACGTAATGGAATAATAATTAAATATATTTAAAATAATAGAATTAATAATAATAATAATAATCCACTAATAATAATAATAATAATTTTTATAATTTTTCTAAATAATTCTTGGATATTATATTTTCTAATAATCATATGTATTGAGAGAGAGCCTATGAAGTAGTTTAATCATTTCTAGTTTGGAACAGGAGATTTTCCGAAGGAGAGTGGTTAGCGCAAGCCCGCATTCAACCAACATTTCAGTTCTGGTTGAACAGTTAATATTTGCAATGAGCAAAGTATATTTTTCAGATAACACGGAGAGGCATGAAACGGGAAGCAATTGATAATTGTATCAAATAGGATATTTTTGTATTTATATAAAATCATGACGTAAATAAACTCGAAAGTGAAATAAAGATTTTCATAAGTATGGTAACTTCACGGGTTGAACTGAATGGTAAAATAAAATAAACTTGTAAGTTTATTAATCTTCCAGTGTTGATAACAAGCAGAGGCTTGATTTATTGTATAAATTTTGGGAAGAAAATTTATATGTGTGGAGTAGTTGAAATGCCATTCCCAGGTGCGCATGTTTAAGTCGCAGAAATGAGGAGATTTTTTCGAGCATCAATCAAATAGCAGGTTCGATGGCTCAGGTTTATAGTAGGAGTATTGAAACTACACATTTCGTCGTATGAATGACCCGAAGGTTATTTCTTAGAAACCATCAGTTCTTATTTCAACCTTGTTTACGGATTCCATTAAGACTTTGATTTTGCTAGAACCCGGATTTGTCATGATAGTAGTTTATTCTTCTTCAGAAGAAAGACCTTTGCCGTTGTTGTTGTAATATTGTGTTCTTACACAAATAATAGAATGGGCCACTGCCAATTAAAAATAATTCTTTAACCACGAATAATTTGAAGGATATTTTCAATCCTAGTGCCATGAACTAAATGAATTTATTATAAAGCTACAATTCTTATTTCCGCATTCTGTCGAAGAATTGCAAGTTGTGAAAGTTACTAAAAGGGCCACAAATATAAATATTTTCCTTAATGATGATTCCAAGTTGAAAATTGAATAGGTGAATGGTTCAACAATTTAGTGATCAAGTTGATGATTCAGAAATCATATATTTTGTGAGGAACTTGAAGTTCATAATCGAGTCACTTCTCGAAATGTTTAATGTCGGAAGAACGATTAATTTTGTTGTGCTTCGCACAGTTCTTCGATGCTATGCTCAAGGTCAAATACTTTTCAGATGTTATTAATATGTGTAAATAATTTGTGTTGATTCAATGATAATAATATTTTTCGACGATATATGTTTTTGAAACTGGAAAAATAAGTGAAAGTTAAAAATTCTATGAACATTTATTCTACGAGTGTTAATATTATGTAAAAATTCAAACAGTGAACTACGATACTTCCAGTAAGGACAATTAAATTTGAACTGGATTTAATCATATATAATTTTGGAACACAGTCTACAGGACTAATAATCAGACTTGTGTTTCCAAAGCTAATTGTCAAATGTGTTTGGAAAATTTCTGTATATTGTGTAAATAGGAGTGTGGATCGCCACACGTGAGTGATGCTACTTTGAGCATTTTTGCAGTCAATTTTAAATTCAAAATAAAATGAGATAATTTTACATGATGTGTTATGCCCAGTTGAATCTCCTTCTATCCTTATTGTTGCATTGAGCCAAAAATCAGTAAAGCATTTTTTTCATTTGATGTTGTTTTTGCGATTTGCTTTAACCCATCTGGCGCTCCGGGATATTTTGACTCTCGTGCTGACTGATTATTGGTAATATGCATATGTGGTCGTGCGGACTCCGGTCTAAACGGGCACATAAAATAAGATAGATAGAGAGAGAAATGGCTTCGAACGTGGGGCTCGAGTTAGACATGGTCAATCGCATGCCGATTTAAATTGTGATAATTTTTATAGAAATATTTTGGGAGTTGAGAGATGTCTGGTTTGGATGAATAAATTAGTAGGAAACCCAATTAGTGGGGAAAATTAAAAATTTAACTTGGTTAATAATTAGAATGGGTTTGATTATTTTTGATAATGGCTTAACCATTAGGGCGTCAGGTAAATTCAGTAGTAAACGTTCGATGACTGGACATACGCATTATTAGAATCCAGGTGGAGGATATTTGAGAACTTGCATATTTTTCTTGTGATATTGTGGTAAATGTAATTCGTAAAAGTAGAGAATTTTGTTTTTCCATCACGTCGACATTAGGACAAATCTCATTTTATTAGAGTGTTCCAATTAGCTATTCATATTTCTTGTTCTAGTTATAAGCTTGTGTTTGCCAATATTGTATACCCCTAAGTTTTGAATAATAATTTAAAATTATGGAAGAGATGATGAGGATGATGAGGAGTTTGGAGGAGAGTTCAAAAGAAGCTGGACTGCGTGTTGCAGCCATTATGAAAGAAAATACTGAGGCTTTGGAAAGGAAACTTAAAGAAAATTCTGATTCTTTAGAAAACAAACTTAAAGAAAGTTTAAATGATAAACTTAAAGAAAATTCTGATTCTTTAGAAAATAAACTTAAGGAAAATTCTGATTCTTTAGAAAATAAACTTAAAGAAAGTTTAAAAGATAACTTGAAAGAAAGTTCCGATTTGTTAGAAAGCAGGTTAAAAGATAACTTGAAAGAAAGTTTAGATGATAAACTCAAGGAAAATTCTGATTTGTTAGAGAGCAGGTTAAAAGATAACTTAAAAGAAAATTTAAATAGTAAATTCAATTCTATGGAAAATAAATTTAAAGAGAATTCCGAAATTTTGAAAATGTCACTTGAGAGTAAAATGTCTAAATTATGCGAAAAAACACATGAGCTCGAAACTTCATTAGCTACTAACGCAAGTTTAATGGACGATAAATTTCGCGATGCCGATCTAAGATCCCAAAGCTTAGCTGATAGGATAGAACATGGTCTTAGGAAAGTTGGTGAAGACATGATCAACCTAGAAGCCAGAATGAAGAAAGAGAGCAATGAGATGGGAATTCTAGTTGTTCAACGGTTGACAGAACAATTCAAAGAACTTGTAATGGGAGAAATAAGAGAAGGTGTGATTAATGAATTACAAACTGAAATTAAAACCACAGTTGTCAATGAAATTAAAGACACACTCAAGCTGGAGAACCAAGAGGGAATCAAGGAGATTAGGGAATCTTTGTCATCCCATATTCAAGTAATTTCCAAAGATATCCAAGCAACTCAGAAGGACATATCAGATATGACAGGGTCATTGAAAAGTCACGAGGCTGTTATGAACCAGATATCCACTGATGTCAAGGAGAATTGTAAGGAAACTGAAGCAATTAAGAAAATGGCAGAAGAAAACCATAAGGAACTTGAGGCTATGAAAACCCAAATCAAGGACGAGAAACAGTCTGACCATCTGTTGAAAATGCCAAGTGTAAGGGGAAAGGAACAGATACAGATAAATCTAGGAGCAGCTAGAGAAACTGATAGTCAAAGACAGGATGAGGTCAGGACAGTATTTCAATCCAACCCCATAACTGTATTCAAGAATGTAGAGGATAAGCCTTCTAAATTTTCAGGGCGAGATTCTGTGACACCCGTGGAATTTTTGAGAGAAGCAGGGGATTACCTGAAAGATTCCAAGATCCCTAAAGAAAGACAGATCCGAGTGATAGGGAAATTTTTGGAAGGTCCTGCACTTCTTTGGTTTAGAGCTTTTAGATCCACGCTAACCACTTTTGAGGAGTTTTCTCGTGGGTTATTGAAAAAGTTTTGGTCCCCGAAAACCCAACAACAAGTCAGAGCAGAATTATATTCGAAGAGATTCTCGACGTCACAACCTACTCGATACTCTACGTACTTTTCTGGACAGCTTTCTAAACTTCAACATTTAGATCCGCCGATGCCAGATAGCGAATTAATTACGGCATTGATACGTCAGTTTCCAGCAGACGTCCAAAGGACTTTGATCGCTGCTGACATCTATAATATGGAGCAATTTGACGAGGTATTGCAGAAGCTGGATCATACGAACGCTCAATTCTTCCATCAGAAGGGAGGAAAGAATAACAACGCTGTGTACGCTGTTATGGCCGACAGTTATTCTCAAACACCTCGAGAGATTCGAGAGGGGCGAGAAGAGAAAACGCCGAGGGAAGATCCCAATAAAAGAGGATGGAATCAGTACAGTAACAGATACAGTTACAAGCCTTATGCGAGACCGGATGGTGGAAATCGATATAATACTCGATGGAGAAGGCCCAGGGATAATCAAGGAAGGTACCAGGAAAGAAGATACTATGGTAGAAACAACTACAATAACAGAGGGAATGTGGATACTCGTCAGTCCTATGAAGAGTTCAATAAGGAGACGAGGAAGAACTTAGAAGCAAGACACCAAGATAACTTGCAGTTTTTGGAGCAGAGGCCCAATGAACCAGGTCCATCGGGAACATAACAATCCCGGGGGAATGGAAACGAAAAAAAAAAAAAGACTTCGAATTCACAGTAGAAGATAGAATTTTAAACACTTTCACTTCCAGAATTATTAAATGGCAAGCAGAGGATGATGATTTAATCCAACAGAATGATGAACGGAAAGAAATGGGTACAAGAATTAGAATGCCAATCATATCAGGCGAAGTATTCGGTATGCCTGTCGATACTTTGATTGATACTGGGGCTATGCTTTGTCTGGTGAGTGAGAAGCTTTATATTCTGTGGAAACTCAAAGAGAATTTAGAGGAGATTCCAGTATCAGGAATTAAGATCCAAGGAATAATACCCAACAAAATATCTCTGTGAAAAACACAATTATACTTATGTATTACTATTGGAGGACATGATTTCCGACATGTGTTTGTAGTAATGAAGGACATGGCTTTTGACATAATATTGGGAGCGGATTTCATTCAGAAATATCAAGCAGTGATAGACATGAAGACAGAGACGATCAGATTTAAGAATACCGAAGAGATTAACTTCGAGGGAAAAGAAGAGGAAGACATCGAGGGAGATGCTCAATGGTCTCTGATTTTTCATGAAGCTGAAGGAAGAGAAGTCTACACTGAGAAGGAGTCCCAAGAGCTAGGGAAGATTTTGGAAGAGTATCACGATATTTTTGATATTAAACCTGGTGAAATTAAAGATTTTGAATATTGTGGAAGTAAACAACAATGGAAGCTATGAAATCGCCAATACACGAACTGGTAACATCGTGGGAACTTATAATGCATCGAATTTGAAGATGT
Organism: Meconema thalassinum; assembly: GCA_946902985.2. Classification (NCBI taxonomy): domain Eukaryota; kingdom Metazoa; phylum Arthropoda; class Insecta; order Orthoptera; family Tettigoniidae; genus Meconema; species Meconema thalassinum. The sequence goes on along the minus strand of OX336393.1, from coordinate 143,821,439 downwards.
ATTATTCAAGAACCAGATGATTTAATGTGTAAATAGGAAAAATAATTTTTTTTCAATTTTTATTTTTTGCTAGGTGTGGGGTGGATGTGCCCAACTCTAGGAATGGGTATTCCAAGATTCAGACACCTTGATATCAAGGGAAAGGCTACAGCCGCTTTTGAAAGTTGAGATATTTGAATATCGCGCTCCATTGCTTCTCGAAGCAATTGGAAATAATATACCGCTAACAGCATGTCAAGTGACGTAGCAAGTAATAGCAGAGGTCGAGGCTATTTATTGATTAAATAGTTAACCATGGAGTAGAGATTTGAGACTTGGATCAGATTACTGGCACGGCCAAATGAAAGAGAATGCACTTAGTATCAAGTAAATCGGACCAGGGATACCAGAGATATGAGGATTTCCAGATTTCAGCGTGATGACGCGTGACCCTGACAGTTTTGAATAAAAGCCGGCCGGCCGAGGCATCAGGAGCTCACTTCGACACAAGCACTTGCCTAGCAAGGAGCTACTACGCTGAGCCAAGGCACATGGTTGCCGGATCTACGCAGAAGTTATTTTCAAAGTTGTGATAGTCACAAAAGTGCTGCGCTACGAGTGGAACTTAGTAAGTTTCCGGCAGGGAGGATCACTAAGGTGATATTTATTTTCTACAGACACTGGTGAAATATTTTTATTTTCACATGGACATATGCTAGACTTTGTCTAGAATTAGTACTTTGTCACAGTCCAGTAATAACCTAATACTTGGATATTTAGTCCATTTTAGTCAGTTTTCATATTTGTAACTTGATAACCACTTCGATCTATCAGTACATTGAAGACCAGTCTACCACGGTGGTGTTCATTAGTCTACGCAGGGAAACTACATGTTGCTTCGCGCATGGTAGATGGCGTGAAGCCATGCCCAGGGAACGATCTTCAGAACAGCCGTTGATTGTTTAGACTGTCAGTGTTTTCTTGTACTGAAAAGATTACCGTGAGTTATGTTACAACTGACATATCTGAGAATAGATCACTTAGATCTGACCCCATTTAAGCAAACTGTTATGGAGTTAACAGAAGCCAATATTAAAATGGATCAACAGTTACTTCAAACGTCAATAGATACTACCACTATGTCTTGCTAGACGGATTGTGGGTATATAATGGCGGCCGATACAAGGATTATACATGCTTGTCCGATAGGGCATGTCTATGGATAAATCTGGTACAGACCAGGTTCACTACGCTTCAAGACCATCAAGAAATGTAAGCCACATTTGAATTATATTATGCCTAGCTAATTGGAACAAACTATTTTTCGGCAGATGACCAACACATTTATTTTTCTTCGTATTTAAATCTTGCAATGATTTACGCAAGACTTGTTAGAGTTATTCTGAGCATTTTCAGCACTCAGAACAGTTTAGGATCGATGACCGAGCATAACGAGCATTTATTTGAATATTTCATATTTTAGGGATATCACGGAAAACCGTCGATGTAATGGTTGAGTTAAATTATTTTTGTTGAGGAATGGATATTTTTTCCATATTCGAAGGTTCGAACATGTGTATTCTCACATAATGGAATAATAATTAAATATATTTAAAATAATAGAATTAATAATAATAATAATAATCCACTAATAATAATAATAATTTTTATAATTTTTCTAAATAATTCTTGGATATTATATTTTCTAATAATCATATGTATTGAGAGAGAGCCTATGAAGTAGTTTAATCATTTCTAGTTTGGAACAGGAGATTTTCCGAAGGAGAGTGGTTAGCGCAAGCCCGCATTCAACCAACATTTCAGTTCTGGTTGAACAGTTGATATTTGCAATGAGCAGAGTATATTTTTCAGATAACACGGAGAGGCATGAAACGGGAAGCAATTGATAATTGTATCAAATAGGATATTTTTGTATTTATATAAAATTATGACGTAAATACACTCGAAAGTGAAATAAAGATTTTCATAAGTATGGTAACTTCACGGGTTGAACTGAATGGTAAAATAAAATAAACTTGTAAGTTTATTAATCTTCCAGTGTTGATAACAAGCAGAGGCTTGATTTATTGTATAAATTTTGGGAAGAAAATTTATATGTGTGGAGTAGTTGAAATGCCATTCCCAGGTGCGCATGTTTAAGTCGCAGGAATGAGGAGATTTTTTCGAGCATCAATCAAATAGCAGGTTCGATGGCTCAGGTTTATTGTAGGAGTATTGGAACTACACATTTCGTCGTATGAATGACCCGAAGGTTATTTCTTAGAAACCATCAGTTCTTATTTCAACCTTGTTTACGGATTCCATTAAGACTTTGATTTTGCTAGAACCCGGATTTGTCATGATAGTAGTTTATTCTTCTTCAGAGGAAGACCTTTGCCGTTGTTGTTGTAATATTGTGTTCTTACACAAATAATAGAATGGGCCACTGCCAATTAAAAATAATTCTTTAACCACGAATAATTTGAAGGATATTTTCAATCCTAGTGCCATGAACTAAATGAATTTATTATAAAGCTACAATTCTTATTCCCGCATTCTGTCGAAGAATTGCAAGTTGTGAAAGTTACTAAAAGGGCCACAAATATAAATATTTTCCTTAATGATGATTCCAAGTGGAAAATTGAATAGGTGAATGGTTCAACAATTTAGTGATCAAGTTGATGATTCAGAAATCATATATTTTGTGAGGAACTTGAAGTTCATAATCGAGTCACTTCTCGAAATGTTTAATGTCGGAAGAACGATTAATTTTGTTGTGCTTCGCACAGTTCTTCGATGCTATGCTCAAGGTCAAATACTTTTCAGATGTTATTAATATGTGTAAATAATTTGTGTTGATTCAATGATAATAATATTTTTCGACGGTAGATGTTTTTGAAACTGGAAAAATAAGTGAAAGTTAAAAATTCTATGAACATTTATTCTACGAGTGTTAATATTATGTAAAAATTCAAACAGTGAACTACGATACTTCCAGTAAGGACAATTAAATTTGAACTGGATTTAATCATACATAATTTTGGAACACAGTCTACAGGACTAATAATCAGACTTGTGTTTCCAAAGCTAATTGTCAAATGTGCTTGGAAAATTTCTGTATATTGTGTAAATATGAGTGTGGATCGCCACACGTGAGTGATGCTACTTTGAGCATTTTTGCAGTCAATTTTAAATTCAAAATAAAATGAGATAATTTTACATGATGTGTTATGCCCAGTTGAATCTCCTTCTATCCTTATTGTTGCATTGAGCCAAAATTCAGTAAAGCATTTTTTTCATTTGATGTCGTTTTTGCGATTTGCTTTAACCCATCTGGCGCTCCGGGATATTTTGACTCTCGTGCTGACTGATTATTGGTAAAATGCATATGTGGTCGTGCGGACTCCGGTCTAAACGGGCACAATATAACTCTGGCGAGTGCTAATGAGAAGAAGAGATAGGTTGTTAGAACACACACTAAGACACCAAGGAATAGCCAACATAGTTATGGAAGGTAGGGTTGAGGATATGAATTGTAGGGGTAGGCCAAGATTGGAATATGTTAAACAGAGTATCGGTACCTCGGATGTAGGATGTGGTAGCTATTTAGAGATGAGAAAAATTAGCTGAGGACAGGGAGGCACAAAGCGCTGCATCAAACCAGTCGACTGAAGACTCAAACAACTGCAGTGTCTGGTGTGTAAAAAGTATTTTAGTTTATTTTCTCTAACGCACAATGCGAATGATCGAAATGATACAAGCAATCTATACTAATATAATAAAGCTGAAGAGTTTGTGTTTGTTTGTGTGTTTATGTGTTTAAACGCGCTAATCTCTGGAACTACCAGTCGGATTCAAAAAAATATTTTGTAAATGATAGCCTGATTTAAGAGGAATAGTTTAGGCTCTGTAGCATTAGGCTACACCTCTCAGGTAATCTTATAGATTGATTTTTGTTCAGTAAGTCGGAAGATCAAGCGCTCAAGAACGGCTTCAATATTACCGAAGTCTATTGTTGCCATGTAATGCGGGCCGCATCACGTCGCCCCTACCAATGATCTGGTGCAGAATGGACGCCTTTACTTGTGGCGTAGCTTTGACATTCCTGAAGTGTCTCACAGAGTGCGCAGGTTGTCTTGTGGGTGAAAGACGAATGGAGGCACGTTATCTTGTGCCAGAATGTTATTTACCGAGTTGAAGTGTCAACGATTTGCGATTGGTAATACGTATATATTATCATAATTCGTGTTAAATATACCTCTAATAAAGGCGTAATGATAAGGATTGTAAAATGCAGTGCATGAAATTACCGGAACCGGTTTATGTTCTTATAATTACGGCACCGTGTTCGTAGATATGACAGTTTCATTGTGCGAAATGAAACTTTAATCTCTAAAGCAGCTGACATGGTCCACGTCGTTAGAAAACCTCGAAACGTTTAGTTTGAACTGTGCTACAAAATACGTAGGTGATGATGGTTCTCAAAGACTAATGAATAATAATAATGTTATTGGTTTTACGTCCCTTTTAACTACACTGGCTTTTAGAGACGCCGGGGTGCCGGAATTTTGCCCCGAAGGGGATCTTTAACGTGCCAGTAAATCTACTGACACGGCTCCCTCGCATTTGCGCACCCTCAAATGCCAGCTGACTGCGCCAGGTTTCGAACCTGCAACCTTGGGCTCAGTAAGCGAGAACGTTACCCCTGAGCCACGCAGCCAGACAAAAGACTAATGAATGAAAGCTCTTATCTGTGCATACATGAATTATTGAAGATGTTTGGTGTGCCTATCAAGGTTATCTAATGACTTCCAAGGCTGTCTGTTTAGCTAGACAGAGGGAAATCTCCAAGAATACTTTATTCGTCGTGTGACGGCTAGCTTTGTTAGCTGTCACCCCGGAGGTCTGGGTTCGATTCCCGTCTCTGTCAAGACATTTAATTCTGGTCCAAGGACTGGAATGGAGTAGGCTACACTAAGCCTCGTGAGGCAAAACTCAGAAGCGGTGGGTTCGATTTCCACCTCAGTCATCCTGGAAGTGGTTTTCCGTGGTTTCCCACTTATACTCCAGTCAAATACTGCGATGGTTCCTAACTAAAAGGGAACGGCCGTTTCTTTCCCATATCTCACCTGAATTATAAATACACACACTAATACAAATACCACAATAACAAAGGTTATCAAACAATCATTCCACACTCGTTCAAGTAGGCCTACATGGGGCCAAATGATCACGATGACCAAGGTCCTCAAATTAAACAACAACAACAACAACAACAACAACAACAACAACAACAAAAGCCACTTCATTTTCAAGGGTATGAAGAGAATGACGAGTTCAATGTTCTTAGGTCGTACTGTTCGTGCAAAGCTGGGTGATTTTTTCGTGGATATTTCCAATTTAATAGGAATTGGCTGTCTGGGAAGACATTTACCCACATTTTTTCTTTTTTTTTTAGCTAAGGAAGTGTATTTATCTAATGGGATTGTTTTACCTCATTTTCGCTAGACTGGAGCCACTGAAATTCCTGCAAAAATATCCTGCACATCTGTTGAGCAGGAGTGGTATACGCTCAACCTAGGGGAAAGTGCATAGATCCAGAACCGGTGATGAAACCTAACAGGAAGAGGGGAATTCTTAATTCTGTCAATTTTCCAAATTCCACCGACATACAAGTAGGCTTCTTAAAAAACAGCTGTACATTTTAATTTATGTCTGAATTTACTGCTGCTAGTTAGTTATTGTTGTTTTAAGGGGTGGAACAGCAAGGTTATCTGCCCCAATCTACGGCAGTAGAGGATAATAGCAACCTAGGCCTAATTCTATGTGATGTCTTTTTACAAGCAAATAAGCGTATAGAACTGTACAGAATCCTTTTGTACGCTGCTTTATAAATCATACTGGTATTTACAGTAGACCTAGGTCTACATATAGATATACTCGTATTTCATCCTCAGTTTTTGACTGACGACCTGGATTTAAGGGCACACAGCTCACAGGGCTCTACACCAATATTCCTCTTTTCATTATTTTTAGCCTGTTAACTGTCAAGTTCATAAAACCTTTGCAGGCTACTACCAGTACAGTACCGGTATGTCTAATTTTAAAACTGATATTAAAGCAACTCAACCGGTATATCTTTTTAAAATAAAAACGACGTGTATCGGAAAACTCCAGAACTGCCGCAGGCCTACCGGTATGTGAAAGTAACTAAGCTCATAATCCTCATCTAAAATATCGGTATTTTTCCTTAGAGTTTTCAATATATTAGAATAACTCGAAATATTATCTTAGGCTATGCCTACAGCTGCGAATTGCACTTATTTTACTCTGAATTATGGCTTGTTGTAGGCACTGCACTGACACCGTATTCATTATTAGGAAGATAATTAGTTAAAAATCAGAAATTAATCTCGTTAGTTTATTTCTATACTAGCGGCTTCGGTAGCGTAGTCGGTAGCATGCTGAACAGCTGTGCCCAAGATAGCGGGCTCAAACCCGGCCGAAGTCGTCGGATATTTTAAGAGCGTTAAAAATCCTTCAGTATGCCTTCCTTCGGAGGGGAAGTAAAGCCGGCGGTCCCATGTCATAGATTTATGGCATGTAAAAGATCCTTTCACAGACTAAACTTGTGTAAAGCAAAATTTGTTAGGTTAGATTTCGTCAGAACGCTCTATCAAAGTTCCAACGTTCACCACTAGGTATCAATGATATCTGGTGGCGAAAGTTGGAACTACTTGAAATTGAACGGAACTTGTAGCTCACCCTTTAGGGTATCCGCTGGAAGCAGCTACAGACTCAGGCGAGCCGAACATGTCCTCGGACACTCCCGGCACTAAAAGCCATACGATAAATAAAATAAATAAAATAAATAAATCTCTATACTAGCTTATTATTTTAACATATCATACCAAGCGTTTAACAAAAACAGTGGGAATAGTATCGTCTTACATCTAGGTGTAGGCCTAATTTATATGCCAGCTTAGGACGTGGTGGCTTCAATTGTATTGGAGAAAAAAGCGGGAAATGCATTTGGCACAGCATCATCACTTAAAAATTCCCTTCCAGGCAATACTGGCTTCGTGGCTTGTAATCTAAAGGTAAGAAATGCACTAAACCTACTCTCATGTGGGCTGATATGTGTGATTTCCTTTTAGCACGACGAATTTTGAAAAGCCACTATTTCCTCAAAATATATACGACCAATGACAAGGAAGTAAACGTTACTTCGCAGTTGCCACATCTGTTTTTGCACTGGGGAACTGCACAATATTGAACCATTATTCTATAATGTATAAACCAAAGAATATTTAAGCGTAATTCGTAACTACAACTCACACAAGCTATTAATGGCTGCCCACAACATCGGTTTGTAAACAAAGTCACGTGATGGCGTGGCGTCAGAGGGCGGTACTGGTCTAGTCGTCCATTGCGAGCTGCTTATAAAATGCAGTCACGGGGAGTAATTAGTGCAAAAAGATTTCTTAGGCCCCTTAAAACAGTTATAATCATGACAATAGTATACCTCTGTATAAGGATGATGGTGTTGGTGCAGTACACTGAGGCTATCAGCTGCAATAAGCGTTGGTGCTTTCAAATTTGCTTTCATTTATTCCGATCCTTATCTTTGAGCGCTCCAGTTCTGTAAATCAAATAAATCCACCGGGCGAAGCCGGGCACTACTGCTAGTTTAGAATAAAAGGCGATGAGGTGAGTGTTTTAGTAGATGAAGGAGTAATCAATCACGCAGCTAATGTTTGTATAGATTAATGTCAAAGTGACATATTGTAGAAAAGGCATAAGATAAATTAGATATAAAATATTCCTGATAAAAACACTGGACGCTAACTTGGATTGTTGGCGCAGCAGAATAGTGGAGAATGGAAGTATTTGAAATGTGGTGTTACAGGAGAATGATGAAGATCAGATGGGTTGATGGAGTAACAAATGAATAGGTATTAGGATAAGTGGGAGAGGAGAGACGTTTCTGGCGACTGCTAATAAAAAGAAGAGATAAGACACATAAAAAGGCACCCAGGAATAGGTAACATAGTTCAGGAGGGAAGGGTTGAGGATAAGAATTGTAGGGGTAGGCCAAGATTAAAATATGTTAAACAGATAGCCTCGGATGCAGGATGTGGCAGTTTTTTTTTGCGTATGGCTTTTAGTGCCGAGAGTGTCCGAGGACATGTTTAGCTCGCCAGAGTTTTGTAGCTGCTTCTATACGAACACCAATTGGGTGAGCTACAAGTACCGTCGCGTGTGGAGTGTTGTCTGGGGAGGAACGTGTTAATATAAGGACGAGGAATTGGAAGTTAGCGGCTGTGGCCTATAGTTAGGGACCAACCCCGTCATTTGCCTGGAAGGAAGATGGGAAACCACAGAAAACCATCTTCAAGGTTGCCGGCGAGTGGATTCGAATCTCGCCTCCTGGATGTGAGCGACTGCCTGCAGCCACGCAGTAACGACCACGGCTAACTCACCTGGTGATGTGGTAGGTATTTAGAGATGAAGCAATCAGCTGGGGACAAGGAGGCATAGAGGGCTGCCTCAGAAATCCTTCATGCAAGCAGCTCATTGTTGAAAACATCCTTTAATGTCATAGACTAGACCTCCATGATCACTATTCCTTTAGGGAACTGGTTATTAATCGGTGGTCCGCGAGAGAAAATGGTCCACTAGCACGTATAAAACAGTGGCCAATAAATGGAGATTTCGAAAACGATGTGCGTTGAACAAGAATCGTCCGAATGTATCCGCGCGATGTCTAACAAGTTTTGAATTGAAATATCTATAAAATAAGTATTATTAGAATATGATAGAAAATAATTTTCATAATTTATGCTTATTAGTGGCAAAAGCGGCTTCGGTGGCGTAGTTGGTAGCATGCTGAGCTTCTATGCCCAAGATCGCAGGTTCAAATCCGGCCGAAGTCGTCGGATTTTTAAGAGCGTTAAAAATCCCTCAGTATGCCTTCGTTTACGGTGGCATTTGATAGCAAAAGTAGGAACTATTTGAAAAATTCAAAAGTCTGCAGTCCATATTTGAATTAAAACAAGTAGTTCCGTGAATAACTATACAGCCTATTTTCATATATCCTACTCGTGTTAATTGCCTCTATCCACATACAAAATTTCAATTTTATTGTTGTGATAGATTCGTAGATATTGAGAACCATCTAAATATTTCAGATGGTCTCCAAGTTGGATTTTTATTTACGTACTATTTCATTAAGATTATGGTGTAAGTGTGGTATTCAGACTTCAATCGCATGATTAGGACAAAAGAAGTAAAAACGAGATTTTAAAATTTCACACAGCTGCCATCTTGAGGTTATGGAAACAATTGAAATAAATTAGATACCAGTGGATTAACATTTGTATAAGCATTTTACGTGCAAAGTTTCAGTGCACTGGGATGGTTAAATCGCGAGAAATGTCCATTTGAATATTTAGACTTCGCGTCACCACCATGTTGGATTTGTGCTCACCAGGTTACTGAAAGTCATATAGGTGAACTTATGTTTGATTGCTCTAAAAGATTCGTAGATATTGGGAACCGTCAAAATATTTCGGATGCTCGCCATTTTGGATTGTTATATGTATAGGCCATAGAGTTATGTACCATTAAAGGAAATTTATTACGTAGCTTCATTATTCAAACTTTCACTTCGATCGCATGATTAGGACGCTAGAAATAAAAACTTAATTTAAAAATTTCCCACAGCCGCCATCTTGAGGCTATGTAAACAATTGAATTAAATTAGATGCCAGTGCATTACAATATGTATAATCATAATTACTGTACCACATTTCATTGCGCTCAGATTGTTAAATCAGGAGAAAAGTATATTAAAATGTTTCAAATTCGCTTGGCCGCCATGTTCGTTTTTACTTTACAGATTTCTGAAAGTTACATAGATAAATTTGTAGCAGTGCCCTTTATCACCGTACAACATTTCAGGGTGGTATGATAAATAGTTTCGGAGATATTGAATGCCAGTGAAATATTTTGCACAGCCGCCATTTTGAGGTGATGTAAACAATTGAACTAAATTAGACGTCAGTGCATTACGAAGTGTATAAACATTTGCTGTACCATGCTTCATATGTTTGGATGGTTAAATCGCGAGAAAAGTCTATTTAAAAGTCTCAACTTCGCTTGGCCGCCATGTTGGTTTTGTAGTTACCATGTTTTTTAAAGTCTCATCCGTGAACTTCTAGTATTTTTGTTTATCACCGTACAAAATTTCAGGGTGTTATCGGTAGTAGTTTCGGAGATATTGAATGCTGGTGAAATAATTCGCATAGCCGCCATGTTGGATTGGTGAGAAACAATAAAATTTGAAGGGCACAGTCGGGGTCGGCCAGAATGGTGCTATGATCTTACCGAGTTTCATTGAAATCGCTTCAGCCGTTTAGATTTTTTAGGGGGGGGGGGTGCACACACACACACATGCACACACATACAGACACACGGACAAAAGGTGATCTCATAAGCCTATTTTTTCATAAAATGAAAATAGGCTAAAACAGATAACACACACTAATACAGCCATCACAATTATCACCGGTTATCAGACAGATTGTACACACACCCAAAGTACACGGGGCTACATGGCCGCGTTGTCGCAGCCCCTAAACTTAAGAACTAATCAACCAACCTATCGTGGCAAATAAACTTTCACCGACATTATACAACCTGAAAGTCACAGGGCAACAAACATTAATTAAAATTAATATGGTTATTATTGATTGAGTTCGATGCAACTGTCGTGTTTTCTGCCTGTAGAGCGGTAACGCAGCGCTATTCACCTCTGTTCTCTACCGCTACAGTTCATGCTCCTCTCCCTCCGCCAAGACTTGTCGAATCCAATGAAATTGGCAATAAAGATGGCGAATGCTGTTAAACGTGGTGCGTTAAACACTCGTATTTTCATAAAGCTGTGTGCAGCATCATCAGACGCTGAGCACAAGGCACTACTTTTTACCCTATTTTCAATTTTAAAAAACATATGTTTATGAGATCACCTTTTGTCCGTGTGTGTGTGTGTGACCCTCCCCTAAATAAAATCTAAACGGCTGGAGAGATTTCAATGAAACTCGGTAAGTTCATAGCTCTATTCCGGGCAACCCCGACCATGCCCTTCAAATTTTGTTACGTCTCACCAATCCAACATGGCGGCTGTGCAAAATATTACACCAGCATTCAATATCTCCGAAACTATTACCGATATCACCCTGGAATATTTTACGGTGATAAAGGGAACTACTAGAATTTTACCTATGTGACTTTTGAAAACCTGGTAACTACAAAGCCAACATGCCGGCCAAGCGAATTTGAAAATTTTAAATAGACCTTTCTCGCTAATTAATTATCCAAGCGCAATGAAACTTGGTTCAGGAAATGTTTATACACGTTGTAATGCACTGGTATCTATTTTAGTTCATTTCTATACATAACCTCAAGATGGCGGCTGTGCAAATTTTAAAATTCATTTTTTATTTCTTGTGTCGTAATCATGCGATCGAAGTGAAACTTTGAATAATGAACCTACGCAATAATTTTCCTTTAATGGTACATGACTCTATGGCCTATAAATACAACAATACAACATGGCGACCATCCGAAATATTTAGACGGCTCTGAGTATCTACGAATCTATTATAACAATTATTCTTTTTTTTTAATGTTCATTGGGGCCATGGACATAAGTTCACCTATAGGACGTTCAATAACCTGGTGATCACAAATCCAACATGGCGGCGACGCGAAGTATAAATATTCACAAGGACTTTTCTCGCAATTTAACCATCCGAGTGCAGTGAAACTTGGTACAGTAAATCCTTATACAAATGTTAATCCACTAACTTCTAATTTATTTCAATTGTTTCCATAACCACAAGATGGCAGCTGTGCGAAATTTTAAAATCTCGTTTTTAATTCTTGTGTCCTAATCATGTGAATGAAGTTTGAATTCTACACGTACACAATAATCTTCATGTAACAGTACATAAATCTAAGCTCTAAGTATATAAAAGTCAAACATGGCGACCATCCGAAATATTTAGACGGTTCTCAATGTCTACGAATCTATTACAGCAATCATACTGAAATTTAGTATGTTGATATAGGCAATTGACATTAGTGGGATATATGAAAATAGGCTGTATAGTTCTTCACGGAACTACTTGTTTATTGAGACAGAAATGCAGCATCTCTTGGAACAATCGAGTGAAGCAATTTTTGTGATGCAACTCGCATATCTAGTAGATATTTTTGACCATTTGAACCAGCGGAATTTACATCTTCAAGGCTCTGGAAACGCAAAGTTTGAATATGTTGGCAATATATTTGTATTTGAGGAGAAACTTCGTGCGTTTTTGAGTAAAATTGATCTCTGGATAGCCAAAGTTGAAGAGAAAAACTTTCATTCTTTCTCCTTGCTGACGAAGGGTACTACGCCACTATTACAGGCATGGCACAACACCACGTACTCAGTCAGTTAGACACTCTTAAGGATGAATTTGCTCGTTATTTCCCTGAATATGGTAGCAGTGAGACTAACGCTATAAAATAAACTGATTCGAAATCCTTTCATTGTCAAGCCTAAGGCTCCCTAATAATATTCAAGACGAGGTTATTGAACGTCAAAATGACAGTAACTTCAAGGACTTGTATGAATCAGCTGTAAACCTAGAATATTTGTGGTGAAAAAGAGCCATATCATACCCAAACATTCGGCAAGCAGCTTTGCAATATCTTGTGGTAGTTTAGGGAACATTTTTGTGTGATCAGGGATTCTCGTCTTTATTGTTCATTAAAAACAAACAATGAAATCGGCTATGTGCAACAAGAGATTTGAGGTTAGCTCTGAACAAGATAATTCCTCAGCTTGTCAAAGAAAGTCATGTACAAAAGGCACACTAAGGAAACTATTGAGGTAAAATTATTTTCCAATGTCCTTTTCAAACAAAATTTTTGCTTGAACATAAATTTGTAATTGAGTTTTTTCATATTATGTTGGCTATATACAATATTATAAACGAACAATTTTGTTCTATCAAGTAATTTGAAATTAAGTTGTACTGTACACCAATTAATAGTAATAATAAATAATGTGTTCTAAAAATTGTTCTGCCGAAGGCGCTGAAGAAAGCTTACAACTGATAAGGTGTATCGGGTGGGGGGTCCGTATATTATTCAATTTCAGGCTGAGTGTTACGCAGACTTCTACGGGTTCAGAACCACTGCTTTAGGGATATGAACTTGGGACGTTAATTTTACCTTCAGGGGATATAGACTTGGTAATTTACATATCATCAACCTCTAGAAATATGAGCTAGTAATTTTAGGTAAATAACATTTAATAACGTATGAGAATGCATACGTTATTTATTCCTAAACATTACAATCCTTTTCAGAATCATCGAATGTGTATTTAGGCATTTTGATCTTTGGTTCCGTTGAATCTTCACGGGTATTGGTCCTTTCTTCGTCCTCCTCGGGAGTTGAATTGATGATATATTTATAGACCATAGCAAGCTTAGTTATGGAAGGAAGGGTCGAGGACAAAAACTGTAGGGGTAGACCAAGGTTAGAATATATTAAACAGATTGCCTCGGATGTAGGGTGTGGTAGCTATATAGAGATGAAACGATTAGCTCAGGACAGGGAGGCATGGAGAGCTGCTTCAAACCAGTCAAACGACTGAAAACTCAAATAACAACAGCCGGTCGATTAGATTAGCAGTTTGCCTTTTCTACTTCTACGAGCGCTAGTGTGAGTCAATGCAGAGATTCACTTAAACTCTTATAACTACTTCCTGTGTGAAGATTTAAAAAGAAAATTAAGAATGCCTGAGGATATTAAACCAAGGAACACATTAAAGAAATAATTATGTAAATTAGATAATTTGGCTAGGATTTGAATCAAAGAGATAACGTGTAAAGAAGCAAGTGATTTTAGGCTGATTTTACAAAGATGGAAGGGTGGGGGTTATCGGCAAGAGATTCTCATTAATTAAAATTCTTCATTATGTCGTTAACTAGTTAGTTATTGGAGTTTTTGGGAGCGGAACAGTGAGGTCATCAGCCCCTTATGTCGTTTACTATGATGTGATTTGTTTGGGTCTTCAGTTCTTTGAAGTGGCTTCGGTGGCGTAGTTGGTAGCATGCTGAGCTTCTATGCTGAAGATCACGGGTTCAAACCCATCCGAAGTCGTCGGATTTTTAAGAGTGTTAAAAATCCCTTAGTATGCCTTCCTTCCTTCGGAGGGGAAGTAAAACCAGCGGTCCCGTGTGAAACTAAATTATAGGTTAAACATTTGAACAACGCTCTTAGGTTCCAACGTTCGTCGACTGTGGAGGCGTCTAGTAACCAAGTTCTGAACTAGTAGTCGTTGACGGTGGCGTTTGACGGCAAAAGCAGGAACTACTTGAAATCAATGTCTGCAGTCCTTACTTGAATTAAAAACAGATAACACACACTAATACAGCCATCACAATTAACACTGGTTATCAGACAGATTCTACACACACCCAAAGTACACGGGGCTACACGACCGCGTTGTCGCAGCCCCTAAACTAAGCAACCATCAGTTCTTTGACTTTTAATGTGGAAAACATTTCTTAGCAAACAGAGAAGGAAGGAGAATTGTAGAGTTATGTGACCGTGAATCTTGTGATTTTGAGCCACATGACCTCAATTTTACGTGGAATCCGAACCACAGGACGTGGCCTTTCACTTCTGAAATTGCACATGCATTGATCGGGAATCGAACCCAGTCCACCTTGGTGAGAGGCCAACAGCTCTACCACTGCGCCACCACGCCCCCTGGACATTTAGGTCAGAAGCGATTTTAGACATTTGGATCTTTATTGTTATAGAGCTCTCTAAGACTCACCATTTGAAACCTTTCCAGCATCTTTAGCCCTTCAACGATTGGCACAATTATTGAGGTTTTTTTTTTTTTTTTTTTTTTTTTTGTCGTGTAGCCTCCTGAGAGGCCGAGTGCAGGTCTTTCTAGTCGACGCCCGTGGGCGACCTGCGCGTCGGGATGAGAGATGGAAGGGATGAAGATGAATGAAACTGGGCAAGGATGTGGAAGGAAGCGGCCGTGGCCTATCAGAAGGTACTGTCCCAGCATTTGCCTGGTGTTGAAAATGGGAAACCACGGAAAACCATTTCAAGGACAGCCGACGGTGGGGCTCGAACCCACGCGTCTACCGAGTCAGCAGAGAGCTTGGCCCCTTGACCTAACGCAGCGATTTAGCCCGCGCAGCCACTACCGTCGGTAATTATTGAGGTTGCTTAGTTTTATGTTTTTGCTAAGATGGGGACCATTTCCTTGTCCAGGGGGCGTGGTGGCGCAGTGGTAGAGCTGTTGGCCTCTCACCAAGGTTTTCCACATTAAAAGTCAAAGAACTGATGGTTGCTTAGTTTAGGGGCTGCGACAACGCGGTCATGTAGCCCCGTGTACTTTGGGTGTGTGTAGAATCTGTCTGATAACCGGTGTTAATTGTGATGGCTGTAGTAGTGTGTGTTATCTGTTTTTAATTCAAGTAAGGACTGCAGACATTGAAGTTCAAGTAGTTCCTGCTTTTGCCGTCAAACGCCACCGTCAATGACTACTAGTTCAGAACTTGGTTACTAGACGCCTCCACAGTCGACTCCTGTCGACGAATGTTGGAACCTAAGAGCGTTGTTCAAATGTTTAACCTAGAATTTAGTTTCACACGGGACCGCTGGTTTTACTTCCCCTCCGAAAGAAGGCATACTAAGGGATTTTTAACACTCGTAAAAATCCGACGACTTCGGACGGGTTTGAACCCGTGATCTTGAGCATAGAAGCTCAGCATGCTACCAACTACGCCACCGAAGCCACTTCAAAGAACTGAAGACCCAAACAAATCACATCATAGTAAACGACATAAGGGGCTGATAACCTCACTGTTCCACTCCCAAAAACTCCAATAACTAACTAGTTAGCGACATAATGAAGAATTTTAATTAATGAGAATCTCTTGCCGATAACCCCCACCCCTCCATCTTTGGAACCGCGTTGCCACTGTCGCTGTCTTACCGGTGAAGTTTCTCATGACGTTAATCTTCGCATCTTCAGGGTTGAATGATTATTTAGAAGAGGGAGAAAAATCCCACAAGTCAATTTATCACTTCCAAGGGTTTGGAAGACGTCTATAGAGGTTACTCCAAATACCGGCACACAGCGGGGTAAATTGACTTTTAAATTTCTCCGAGGCAAGAAAGAAACATCTACCCTTGAACGTATCAGCAATCAATCAGCGAGGAATGTTGGATGAAGAGGTTAACAAGAGGTGATGTATCAAGCAGAACGTGTCGGCGACGACTTTATAATGCACGCCGCACAATGAATTGAGGGGTTGAAGCCAGGTGTATTCTCATGAATCCTGGGGAGGATTTCTATGCATGGCAAACGAAATAAGAGTTTTCAACACTATGCAGTGAAAGTTCTTCCAATGGTTCACATCCAGAGAGAAGTGGGGTGGCGATCACGGATCCCTCCTGCTGAGTTGGGATTGCTTCCAGAGAGTGCCAAGAAAACTCAAAATAAATAAATAAATAAATAAATACATAAATAAATAAATAAATAAATAATTTAAAACTATAGAATTACAAAGAAGATCTTTGAAGTAAACAGCACGATATCAAATAGGTTTAATGAAGAGGAAGACTTCGGGCAGGCAGGAATCACGAGGCAAATGATAGGCGATAGGGGAGAATTCAGAAACAAAATTAATAAAACAAAATTTATAGTACCTGAAAAGAGGAAGACGGGAACCTTGTGGATAGAACAAAGGAAACAGGAACAAAGTCAAAGAATGAAGAGATTTTGGGAAGAGAAGTGGAAGAAGGGCAAGAAGTGATAATTGTGTCATCGTGAGATTTTCGAGTTCAAACACTGTCCACCAGGGAAAATATGATGTAATAAATAAATAAAACATGCAGCAGAATCTCAGATACCGTACGAAAACGAAGGGTTAAATTCTTTTGAAATATTTAAAGAATGCCAGACGACAGACTCACTAAGAAAATGTTTAACCACTTCAACAATCCCAATAGAAATGGCAACTCTAATTAAAAATGGTTTGCTAACATCAAGAAGGATCTACAAGAAATGAACATCACTGATCAAGACATCTGCAATAGAACCACTTTCAGAAATAAGATACACACATTTGAGGGGTTCCTAGAGCCAGAAACAGCGACCAAGAAGAAACAACATTGGACAGCTGAAAATAATGAAGCTGTGAGCAAGAGAATGAGAGAATACTGGCGACAAAGAGAACTGAAACCGTGAAGAGTTATTTACATGGTCCTTAATTGGAAAAATGGATTATTATGATGAAAAATCCACAGCCTGCTTCCAGTCTCCGACCGGGTCAGGAATGGAATGAATGAACCCCCCATCTAGCGGCGAGGATATGGACTGTGCCGGCTGCCGAGGCCTGACGCACTCCTCTGGGGCAATGATTAAATGAATGACAGATGAAATGAAATGATAATGGAGAGTGTTGCTGGAATGAAATATTGACGGGGAAACCGGAGTACCCGGAGAAAAACCTGTCTGCCTCCGTTTTGACCAGCACAGATCTCACAAGGAGTGACTGGGATTTAAACCACGGACCCAGCGGTGAGAGGCCGGCGTGCTGCCGCCTAAGCCACAGAGGCTTCGATTATTATGATAATGAAATAAATAAATGAATAAATAAATAAATAAATAAATAAATAAATAAATAAATCTTTCTTGCCGCCTTCTCTTTGACAAAGTCAACATCGTAACCGAGGAGGTGAGTCATGCTTCAAGCAGGTGAATCTTTAGCCTATTTAAATCATATGAAAATATAGCCGTATGAGATCACCTTTTCTCCCTATGTGTATGTGTGTGTGACCCTTTAAAAATTGAGCGATTTCAATCAAACTCGGCAATAACATAGTAGACTACTATATTGTCCGACCCCGACCGTACCCTTCAAATTTAAAAACGTTTCACCAATCCAACATGGCGGCCGTGCGAAATATTTCACCGGCATTCTATACCTATATTACTAATATCACCCTAAATTTTGTGTGGTATTAGAAAATACTAATGTAAGTTCAGATATGTGACACTTAAATCATGTTAAGCACAGTGAGTTCCTCTGATGACTCGTCCGGCCAGCGCACTGAGCTTATCTCCCGTTGACTCAGCACTCCCCGCTCGGCCTGCATAGCAATAAGAACAGAACAGCACTTGGCTCACTTTATCCGTGCATGACATGAAATAACAATTATAATGAAAAACGGAAGAATTAATAAACTAAGGTCGTACCTTATGACAGGAGATGTTGGAAATGTTCTCCTCCTACATCCACACATTTCCGGCATCGTCTTAGGAAACTCCGATTCACACGCATAAGTTCGTCTTCGGTAATTGAGGCTATTTCTCTCCGGATATGTTCTTTCAGTTCGTCCAACGTGTGAGGGTTTCTTGCATACACTTTATTCTTTAAGTTCCCCCATAAGTAAATGATCACGTGGATGCAGTTCGTGTATTACAGTAATCTTGTATGGCTTCAGTTTCAACATTTTCGTAGCCCGCCATGCCGAGGTCTTCGAAACCCCGACTTCTTGTCCAAGTCGTCTTAGGGATTTTGGAGGCGTATGTTCTAATCTTTCTGAGATTTCATTTACTTTTTCCTCATTAAGTACACGTTATTTAACACTTCGCTTCTTATCGAGTAAAGAACCAATTCCTCTCAATCTCTTTACGAGATTCCGCATGGTACCTCTATGTTGAGAGTGTACACCTGGGAAATGTGTTATGAAACGTCTAACGACTTCCCTGCAAGACTCGGTTTTCACATAATTATCGTACATAAATGCCTTTTCCTCTACCGTGTACACACGTGGAGGCATTATGAGAATTATACCCCAAGTAACACTTCACAACTCGAGAACAGTTGGAGCGACAGATCAACTCTAACTTAATACACGTTATAAGCACGGAGCAGAACTGGGAAGTGCGCGCTGTGTAACAAGAAGTGATCAGTGAACGCGAGGCAGATAAGCTCGATGCGCTGGCTGGATGAGTTATGAGAGGAACTCACTGTACAAAGCCAGCATGGCAGCCAAGCAAAATTAAATATTTAAATAGCATTTTCTCGAGATTTAAGCAACAGAGCACAGTGAAACACAACATTTTCATATCTACACAAGATTAATTCTACTGGTATCTAATTTAATTAATTTTTCTCACAAAACCAAGATGGCGGCTGTGTGAAATATTAAAATTAAGTTATTTTGTGTCCTAAGCACACGATCGAAGAAGTGAACGTTTACATAATTAACCTACGCAATAATCCACATCTCATAGTACACAACTCTATGGCCTACATATAGAACAATCCAAAATGGTGAACATCAGAAATAGTTACATGATTCTCAATATTTGCCAATGTATTGCAGCAATCAAAGTGAAAGTTTTGTATGTTCATAGAGACTATCAGGCCTAACATAAGCTCATCTGCGTTCCTTTCAACAAGCTGATGAACACAAATCTAACATGGCGGCGACGCAAAATGTAAATATTTAATGGATTTTTCTCGCGTCTTAATTATCCGAGCGCAGTGAAACTTAGCACGGTAAATTTTCATGCAAAGCGTATTATATTGGCTTGTAATTTAATTCAATATTACATACAAATGGCGGCTGTGCAAAAATTGTAAAATAAGTTATCGTTTTTATTTCTCGTGTCCTCTACAAGCGATAGTAATTCAAATTGGTACAATGAGTCAGGGTTATAATATACATCTGCTGACATATAATTCCATACCATGGTATATAAAACAATCAAACATGACGTCCATACGATACATTTCACAGGTTCACAATATCTCCGAAACTATTTCATTAATCAAAGTGAATTTTTTATTGTTTTAGAGGACTGTTAAGTAAGGAAAATAATGTGACTTTCCAAATCATGTGAAACACAACATTATCATGGTGGTCAAGTGTTTTCCAGGTATTTAACAGGCGATAAAATCACCCAAATCTTTATTCAGAGTTTAGTGTAGAGACATCTATTGCTTTTAAATATTCAAAATGCATCAGTTCGAAATTTTAAAACCTTATTTTTTAAAAATTTCTCGTATATTAATCAGGTGATTAAGAAATTGATTCGTATGGCGGGCTAAGATAACAATCCCTTTTTAATGGCACTAAATTGTGTAGCTTACTTTTCGTAAATGATAGAAGCCGTGCAATTCACTATTCTAGAAATTAATTCTCGTGGTTCGTTACAGAAATATGCCATCTCGCGGGAGAATTAATCACCGATTTTGACAGCTATATATTCTAGCGCATAACTTCTCATTTTAATGATGTTGGTGAAGACATAGATCATAAACCAAAAACTATTTAACACATTAGGATACACGGATAATTCTCTCAATACGCGGGAGGGTTCTTAAAGGAAAATACCAGGAGGATGCTTGCCACGGTGGGTGAGTGGGTATCGTGTCGGACTACCAACTCCAAGCTTGCAGGTTCGCCCCTGGCCGTGGTAAGTGATTTTTGAAAGGCGACAAAATTCACGACACGGATGTCATACGTTGTTGGCATGTTAAAGAACCCATTTGAATTCAGTAGGCCGTGTTCAATGGCAAAATTAATCTCGGGATTTTCCGCCAATACAAAGTTCCTCCATTCTCTATTAGAAAGCGCTGTAGTATCAAGGAGCTTAGATATCTAAACTCCTTCACTTTCATAGCGTTCAATGGAACGACGAAATTCGATATGCAAGCTGCCCTCAGGGTGTCAATTAACAAAGCTTGCATCCGGCACGCGAGGCCATACGATATTATTATTATTATTACCAGGAGGTCGCCTCCATAGCGTAGCGGTCAGCATGGTTTGCTGCCGCCCCGGAGGTCCTGGGTTCGATTCCCGGCTCTGCCACGAAATTTGAAAAGTGGTACGAGGACTGGAACGGGGTCTACTCAGCCTCGGGTGGCCCAAATGAGTAGAGGGGGTTCGATTCCCCCTCATCCATCCTCGAAGTGGTTTTCCGTGGTTTCCCACTTCGTCTTCGGGCAAATGCCGGGATGGTACCTTCTTCAAGGCCACGGCCGCCTCCTTCCCTCTTCCTTGTCCATCCATCCTAACCATCCCTTACCTTCCCTCATGAGGCCCCTGTTCGCTTTGCAGGTGAGGCCGCCTGGGCGATGTGCCAATCCCACCTCACCAGTTGTATCCCTTCCGATTCGATGTTCCCAGCTCTAGGACACTGCCCGTAGAGGCGGTAGTGGTGAGTTCCCTCGCTGAGTCCGTGGTTTCCACCAACCTGGAGGGTAAACGACAACAAAAAAATACCAGGAGGATATATTATGAAAATAGGCTATATAGATCTTCACGGAATCACTTGTTAATCATTCCATTAAGGAGGTTAGCGATAAGACAGGAAGAGAACAAGTTTGTAACATTTAAAATATAAGTGTGTCCATGACCATAGTCTAAGCGCAATAAGTGCGGCAACAAATACCACGTCTACCTACGGAACTCGTCGATTTTTGATAATACAGTTGGAATCTCTTTATATTATATAAATTCTTTTCATATTAAAATAGATTTCAATATGGAGGTTGGTTGGTTGGTTGGATCCTTAGTTCAGGGGCTGCGACATCGCCGTCATGTAGCTCCGTGTACTTTGGGTGTGTGTGGAATCTGTCTGATTACCGGTGTTAATTGTGATAGCTCAATTAGCGTTTGTTAGCTGTTTTAATTCAAGTAAGACCGGCCGCGGTGGCCGAGAGCGCTAACGCGCTACCTCGTGCCTCGTTGGCATCGGGAGAGCGTGGGTTCGAATCCCACCTCGGCCGTCCTGAAAATGGTTTTCGTGGTTTCCCATTTTCACCACCAGGCAAATGCCGGGACGGTTCCTTTCAATAGGTCCACGGCCGATTTCCTTCCAATTTCCCTTCCCTGACCCGTCCTGAAAAGAAAAGTACATGGCCATTGGCTGCATTAATAATAATAAAAAAACAAGATGTTCAGTAAAGAACATATAGCCTACTTTCTCCTAAATGTATGAGTATAGTTATAACTCGTTATTATCAAAGAGTATAATAGAATCATTTCTTGGTTGAAGACCTTAGAAACTATTTACCTCTACCAAACGCCAAAACCTAGAAAAAAACTACTACCATCATTGAAGAAAGATAGATAAGAAGTTTCTCAAGAATGTTATGGATCTGGAGACATAATCGACCGGACTGGCTGCGTGGCTCAGCGGTAACGTTCTCGCTTGCTGGGCCCTTGGTTGCAGGTTCGTATCCTGGCGCAGTCAGCTGGCATTTGAGGGTGCACAAATGCGAGGGAGCCGTGTCAGTATATTTACTGGCACGTTAAAGATCCCCTTCGGGCCAAAATTCCGGCACCCCGGCGTATCTAAAAGCAGCAGTAGTTAAAAGGGACGTAAAACAAATAACATTATTATTATTGTTATTATTAGTAAGCCTCCGTGGCTTAGGCGGCAGCACGCCGGCCTCTCACCGCTGGGTCCGTGGTTCAAATCCCGGTCACTCCATGTGAGATCTGTGCTGGACAAAACGGAGGCAGACAGGTTTTTCTCCGGGTACTCCGGTTTTCCCTGTCAACATTTCATTCCAGCAACACTCTCCACTATCATTTCATTTCATCTGTCATTCATTTAATCATTGCCCCAGAGGAGTGCGTCAGGCCTCGGCAGCCGACACAGTCCATATCCTCGCCGCTAGATGGGGACTTCATTCATTCCATTCCTGACCCGGTCGGAGACTGGAAGCAGGCTGTGGATTTTCATTTCATTATTGTTATTATTACATAATCGACCTGCCGTGGACAACATCCAATTTTGAGTTGAGGCATGTCTTTACACGTCTGATTGTGCATGGCTTTTACAACCCTAATTGAATTAACAAATCTTTCCATGACCCTACAGACACGTGTGTATACAAACTATGTGGATATTTTCGATTGCTATTTGCCTGAAATAAAAGTATTAATAACCTGAACTAGCACCAACGGTTAGAATTCAGTTACTATGTGAAATCGTTTTGTTCTTTACTTCAAATAAACCATTTTCAAATAACGCACAATAGGCTGTTACAAACTCTTTAAAATAAGAAGTAAAAATGTATCATAGTATCATCCTGTCATTCTTCAAATTCGATGTGCATGGAATGCCAATGGTATACTATCAACGGAGTCCCATGTAGACCAGTCGTGAAATCTAGTGGAGAAGTATCGAACAATATAATCCTAACAGGGCGAGTGCATTATAGCGGCCATAAGAAGAAACTTTTCAATAAAATCTGGAAGTTAATAAGTAGGCCGGTGTGCAGTTACCTTTTTGGCTGCTAGATGTCTCGAGCAAATCTGCTGGCGAATTATGTTTTAATTAAATATATGTTTCCCACCGTAGTATGCACAATATAACGCTTAATTTTAAAACGTCTGAGTCATTACAAAGCAATAAATATGTAAAATTTCAAGCAAAAAACCTAACACAGATGGGGTTTGAACCATAGGCATATGAATGATAGACCAACGCTCTACCACGGAGCCATTTGTGCCAACGAACATTGTTCTATATAAAATGATTTACATAGAACTTGTTAGCAAATAATGATTTAGACCTAACGATTTCATCAGTGGAGTATATTATTTATATATAAAGCATTTCATACAAAGTTTATTTATTTTGTATCAGTACGCTATATTGCATGCAATACTCAAATTAGTGAAATATAAGTCAGGCACAAGATATCCGCTGCCATCTTGTCTTCTTACCGAGACGGCTCAGCTTTTTAAAACCACTTCTGCACTATAGTATTCCAAAATAAACTTTTAATTTCGAACGTGCCTCTTCCTTTAGAACAGTTAAATCGATTCTCGGCTCGATAATCGGAACTGGTGGGTCCCATGATATGGATTATAAAGTTTGCATAATTCGCACGGCCGTCATCCTGAAATGGTCGGGCGGATGACCTTGTAGTTTGGTCACAAGACGCGTCCTACATGAAGGAATGTTATTTCCAAATTTGGTAGAGATCGGATAATTTGGTTAGTCGCTATTTGATTTTGCGTTTTGAACGTTTGAGTGGCCGCCATTCAGTTTTGGTAAAGGCGGCGGCGATATGAAACATGACACTGAGGTGCCCTTTGCTTGTTCTACCTCTGTACCAAATTTCGTTCAATTCGGTTTCACCGTGTTCGAATTGATAGGGGGGACAGACATTCAGAGTACACACACTCACACACACACACACACACACACACAGACAGACACACAATTTTTGGCCCTGTAGTGATCTCATAAGTCTACTTTCATTTTTTGCAAAAATCGAAAGTAGGCTTAAAATTCAAGTAAGGACTGCTACTACGACACCTAGCTGCAAACTTGGCTACTAGATGCCATCGTAACCAGCACCTGGCAACTATCGTTGGAACTTAAAAGCATTAATCAAATCTAACCTACAAATTTTGTTTCACACAATTGAATTTACAAGCCATACATCTATGACATGGGCCCGCCGGCTTTACTTCCACTCCGAAGGAAGGCATACTGAGGGATTTTTAATGCGCTTAAGAAATCCGACGACTTTGGTCGGGTTTAACCCCACGATCTTGGGCATAGAACTACGCCACCGATGCCGCCAAATAAGGAGGTTAACACGTGCACAATACACTTTATAGTGGTTAACCTGCAGTTAATATGGCTCCGTCCCCGACGTACCACAAGGCATGAATAAAATATTTTCCGCTACTAGATCACCTTTGAGAGACATCGTTTGCTTTGATGCAGGAAGATAGTAGCACATATATACTGAACGGTTAGCTTGCAGTTAATGTTCTAACATGCAGTGAGATGTTGATGATGACGACCTAACGGCCCCAGCTGGGCGGGGCCCTTTTGACCCTTAATGACGCATCACACCTACTATCACCCAAATTATAAGTGGCAGATAACCTAGATGTTACTCCTCTTAAAACAAGAATCACCAGCACCTACAGAGTGCAAACGAAATAACCGTTTTCATCTGAAACCTCTTCTGTCTCTTCACGGCTGGAATTAGCACCCAATACAAAATAAAAATGAGTGGAATATTAGATTATTTACACATGTGTAAATGAACAGGGCTTGACAGAGCGCCAAGTGACATAGGTTAATGAGATCATTAAAGAGATCCACGCACGTAGCACGCAGCCGCCCATCTCACTCAACAACACAGCTGGTCATATGGTACTAATGGACATCATCAAGCTGTGACAAACCCGGCTGAAGTCGTTGATTTTTTAAGAGCGTTAAAAATCCTTCGGTATGCCTTCCTTCGGAGAGGAAGTAAAGCCAGCGGTCCCATGTCATAGATTTATGGCATGTAAAAGAACCATCCACTAATTACACTTGTGTGAAGATAAATTACAAAAAAAGAATTGACTAACGCTCTTAGGTTTCAACGTTCATCACCAGGAGCTGACTGTTGTGGCATCTAGTAACCAAGTTCAGAACTAGTTGGTCGTTGATGGTGGCGTTTGGTAACAAAAGTAGGATTTACTTGAAAATTAAATAGCTGCAGTCCTTACTTGAATTAAGAACAGATACACACACTAATACAGCCATCACAGTTAACACAGGTTATCAGACAGATTCTACACACACCCAAAGTACACGAGGCTACATGACGGGTTGTCGCAGCCCCTAAACTGAGAGACCAACCAACCAACCTGTGATAAGGCAAATATTCGTCCTCTTAACATTTTCCAAGATGATCCGCTTGACACTCAGCATTGCCTCACGAAGGGCAGTCGTTGCTCGGTATGTATGAAATCTAGAGATTTGAGGCCATTCTTTTTTCACTGTTGTCTGTACAAATTGACTTTTTGTAGCCTTTCAGTCGGTCAACACGATTGTGCCCAATGAACGGGTGGGGTACAATATACAATATGCCCCATTTAACCCTAGCAATAGCATGCTATTTTCCAAACCACGGGCACCATAATAAATTCCTCTTGTGTGATTTGCATTATCCTTTAATCAACATATCTTGTATTTTGAACCTTAAATGCACCGTAAATGGCAAGAATATAACTTAATTAACAACAGTTACAAACAAAATTTAAACTAGTAGTTCCGTGAAGGACTATACAGCCTATTTTCATATATCCTACTTATGTTAATTGCCTCTATCTACATACAAAATTTCAGTTTGATTGCTGTAATAGATTCGAAGATATTGAGAACCGACTAAATATTTCGGATGGTTGCCATGTTGGATTTTATATATGTAGGTCCTAGAGTTATGTACTGTTACATGAAGATTATTGTGTACGTGTAGCATTCAAAGTTCAATCGCATGATTAGGACACAAAAAGTAATAAGGAGAGTTTAAAATTTCGAACAGCTGCCATCTTGTGGTTATGGAAACAATTGAAATAAATTAGATGCCAGTGGATTAACATTCGTATAAGGATTTACTGTACCAAGTGTCACTGCACTCGGATGGTTAAATTGCGAGAAACGACCTTGTAAATATTTATACTTCGCGTCGCCGCCATGTTGGATTTGTGATCACCAGGTTATTTAAAGTCCTATAGGTTATAACTCAGCATTTCTTCTAGGTTTGTGCCGTGTCTTGTGTGGGGTTTCGCCTAGGACACCAAGCTGGCTCATCGGCGGGCTCTTGGTGTCCCGCCCGCCCGCCGATGAGCCAGCTTGGTGTCCTAGGCGAAACCCCACACAAGACACGGCACAAACCTAGAAGAAATGCTGAGTTATAATTCACCGGCCGTGAAAGCCAATGTACCATCTTTTTGGAAGCCTTCATAGGGAGGTTAAGGCTGCTTGAGCATTTAGTTCTCGCAGTCAAGTGGTGCAGTTGCGCCTAATATAGGGGGAGGTGGCGCGCAGTTCGTCACTCCTGTGGGGGTCCGGGCGGGGTCACCAAGAGCCCGCCGATGAGCCAGCTTGGTGTCCTAGGCGAAACCCCACACAAGACACGGCACAAACCTAGAAGAAATGCTGAGTTATAATTCACCGGCTGTGAAAGCCAATGTACCATCCTATAGGTTAACTTAAGTTCATAGCCCCTATGAACATAAAAGAATTCAGTTTGATTGCTATAATAGATTCGTAGATATTCAGAGCCGTCTAAATATTTCGGATGGTCGCCATGTTGGATTGTTATATGTATAGGCCATAGAGTCATGTGCCATTAAAGGAAAATTATTACGTAGGTTCATTAGTCAAACTTTCACTTTGATTGCATGATTACGACACAAGAAATAAAAACTTAATTTTAAAATTCGCTAAGTCGCCATCATGAGGTTATGTAAACAATTGAAGTAAATTAGATACCAGTGCATTACAATGTGTATAAACATTTCCTGTGCCAGATTTCATTGCGTTTGGAACATTAAATCGCGAGAAAGGTCTATTTAAAATTTTCAAATTCGCTTGTACGCCATGTTCGTTTTGTAGTTAACCGGTTTTTGAAAGGCTTATAGATGAACTTCCAGTAGTGCCCTCTATTTCCGTACAAAATTTCAGGGTGATACCGCTAATAGTTTCAGAGATATAGAATGCCGGTGAAATATTTCGCACATCCGGCATCTTGTGGTTATGTAAACAATTGCACCAAGTTAGATGTCGGTGCATTACAATGTGTATAAACATATACTGTACCAAGTTTTATTGCGTTTGGTTGGTTAAATCGCGAGAAACGTCTTTTAAATGTCGCAAATTCGCGTGGCCACCATGTTGGTTATGTAGTTACCAGTTTTTCAAAAGTCACATAGGTGATCTTCTAGTAGTTCCCTTTATTACCGTAAAAAATTGCAGGGTGATATCGGTAATAGTTTCGGAGATATTGAATGCTGGTGAAATATTTCGCACAGCCGCCATGATGGATTGGTGAGACGTAACAAAAGTTTAAGGGCACGGTCGGGGTCGTCCGGAATAGTGCTATGAACTAACCGAGTTTCCTTGAAATCGCTCTAGCCGTTCAGAAGTTATTAGGGGGGAAACACACACAAACCTCACACACACGCACACACACACACGGACAAAAGGTGATCTCATAAGACTATTTTTTCAAAATTGAAAATAGGCTATAAATCATGAAAAAAGAACTTCAGGAAGTAAATTATTCACTGATCATACTTTTCGGCCATTTTTAACACACGTGTAACTGTTCTTTACTGTGTTTTCCTCACGTGTATCTCGTGTAACCAGAACAAATGATGGTGGTATTGTTAAATTAGTTTTACGTTTTCCCTTACCTTAGTGCACAGTATGACGAGGCACAAAACTATCAACGGGGGTGTTTTTCCGTGCCCATCAAAAGATAATGTTAAATATCTTATACAAAAATTTAAATTAAAAAAAGGGAAGTGTGTGGTAAGATAACCGGATTCAAAATAGACAATAACTTTCCGTGCAGTAAGCTTAGAAAAGGAATACCATGAATGAACCCCCCCGTTGGTATTGCTAGCGTTAATTGTGAATATTAACTAATACATGTAATTTTTCCAGGAGTGTATTTATATATTTGTATATTGTACACCACCCATTCATTGGGCACAATCGTGTTGAACAACTCCAAAAGCTACAAAAGGTCAAAATGTTTGAAAGCCACTAAATAAAAACCAATAGAATCGGTCTGTCCCGAATAATAAAGCAAACCAAACAAGTCAAATACCGTGCGAAATATCAAAACACGACGAAATTATCACAGGATAGTACTTGAGGAGCTAGTTCTAATGACACCTCCCTCAACATCCTACAACACCACGTTCACTAGCTGAGATGTTGAAAGGTACCGTACTGAATATTTTAAGGACTAACTCGCGCTCGTGCCAGTCATAGCTCGGCATTTACGCCATGCATTGCTTATACGGTTGGTTATTTCTGCACGAATTGTCAAGCGTAGGTACTTAAAAGCCTTGATTTTTGGCACTTCGATACTGTCGATATTAACATATCCCTTTCCTTTAGGTTTGTGGTAAGGTATTCGGTTTTATTTCAATTCTGTGGTAGCCGAAACCTTCAAGGCGGTTTTTCTACGCTGTACATGCAGCTAAAGATCTTAGTGACCACCAATATATCATCAGCATACTCTACTGTACAGTTCAGTGTACTGGTTTCAGGAGGTTTTCACTAATGGAGTCCATAGTTATGATGATGAGTAGAGGTAATGGGACTGTATCGTTTGCTAACAAAAAATAACTATTGAAACTTCTTCAAATTGACGGCGCTTTCTTCTGAACTCTTCTCACAAACTGGGTTGCTTGGCGCTTTATAAACCTTCCTTTGTGCTTGATCTGTTGCGGAAACAATATAGGTTGTGCTCCATGCTTGTCTGATTGAAGAGTTATGTGTTGTGCATACGGTAGTCGTTCCGACGAATCATCAACATTAAAGTAAGTATGATATACTGAAATAATACAATTAGAATACCCTCTGTTCTGAATTTCCAGAGATTGGGGACTGAGTTTTATTTATTGCAACCATCAGCTGATGCATGTGATTATTAAGTACAGTTATGTATTTATTTATTTATTTATTTATTTAACGTGCCGGGAGTGTCCGAGGACATGTTCGGCTCGCCAGAGGCTGTAGTTGCTTCAAGCGGACACCCATGAGGTGAGCTACAAGTTCCGTTCAATTTCAAATAGTTCCAACTTTCGCTACCAGATGTCACTGACACCTGATGGTGAACGTTGGAACTTTGATAGAGCGTTACAACGAAATATAACCTAGAAATGTAAATTCACACAAGTTTAGTTAGTGGAAGGATCTTTTACATGCCATAAATCTATGACATGGGACCGCTAGCTTTACTTCCCCTCCGAAGGAAGGATTACTGTAGGACTTAACGCTCTTATAAACTCCGACGACTTCGGCTGGGTTTGAATCCGCGTTCTCTGGCGAAGCAGTTCACTAAGTACAGCAATTGCTTTTACATCCAGTGAAAAAATCATACCTAGTAAGTTATGGAAAGATATCGAATAAAAAAACTCACAACATTATTTTGTTAAAGGAATTAAAAATATTAGACGATGGATACCAAGCTTACTTCTAATTAATAGGTCGCGTTAGAAGCAAGGGCATAGGGACTTGGTCCAATAGCAAAGGAGATGCTAGTGCTTCAAGTGGAAGAAGAGGAATCCTAAGGTAATGGGATGTTCTAAAAACCGGAAAAACCTTTGATTCCAATTTCTCGCTCAAATGTTTATCTAGATATAAAATTTCCCTTTTTTTCGGAACTTTTGAACGTAAAAAGAAGACTTTTTAGGTGCAATTTCTACCTAAAACCTAACCCCGTGGCACTACAGCCCTTGAAGGGCCTAGGCCTACCAAGCGACCGCTGCCCAGCCAATTGGCCTGCAGATTTTGGGGTGACGCGTGGTCAGCGCGTCGGGTCCCCTCGGCCGTTAATCTTGGTTTTCGTGACCGGGGCACTGTCTCACTGTCAGACAGGTACTCAATTGTCCTCACGAGGCTGAGTGCACCCCGTTCCAACCCTCACGTCAGTTTTAAAATCCCTGACGGAGCCGGGGATCGAACCCGGGGCCTCCGGGTGAGAGGCAGGCGCGCTACCCCAACACCACGGGGCCGGCGCAATTTCTACCTAATATGTATTAAATTTTAGCACGTCCTTAAAAAAAAAAAAAAAAAAAAAAAATACTTTAATTTAATTTTGCAAAGATGGACAACATCATAAAAATGCTGTTTAAATTATCAATGTTAAAAAGAGTCATAAGAATTCAAAAATGCATTGAATTTCAAACAACATACAACATATCAACATACAACATTTGCTGTAATAGATTCGTAGATATCGAGAACCAACTAAATATTGCGGCTGGTCGCCAAGTTGGATTTTTATAAATGTAGGTCTTGGAGTTATATACTGTTACATGATTATTATTGTGAACGTGTAGTATTCAAACTTCAATCGCATGATTAGGACACAAGAGGTAAATACGAGATTTTAAAATTTCGCAAAGCTGCCATCTTGTGGTTATGGAAACAATTGAAAAAAATTAGATGCCAGTGGATTTACTGTACCAAGTGACACTGATCTCGGATGGTTAAATTGTGAGAAACGACCATGTGAATATTCATTCTTCGCGTTGCCGCCATGTTGGAATTGTGATCACCAGGTTATTGAAAGTTCTATAGGTGAACATATGTTCATAGCCCTTACGAACATTAAAGAATTCAGTTTGATTGCTGTAATAAATTCGTAGATATTGAGATCCATCTTAATATTTCGGATGGTCGCCATGTTGGATTGTTATATGTACAGGCCATAGAGTCATATACCATTAAAGGAAAATTATTGCGTAGGTTCATTATTCAAACTTTCACTTCGATCACATGATTACGACACAAGAAATAAAAACTTAATTTTAAAATTCCAAGAGCCCCCACCTTGAGATTATGTAAACAATTGAACTAAATTAGATACCAGTGCATTAAAATGTGTATAAACATTTGCTGTACCGAGTTTCATTGCGTTTGGATCATTAAATCGCGAGAAAGGTCTATTTAAAAGTTTCAACTTTGTTTGGCCGCCATATTCCTTTTGTAGTTAACCGGTTTTTGAAAGTCTTATAGATGATGAACTTCCAGTAGGGGCCTTTATCCCCGTACAAAATTTCAGGGTGATACCGCTAATAGTTTCAGAGATATAGAATGCCGGTGAAATATTTCGCACAGCCGCCATCTTGAGGTTATGGAAACAATTGAACGAAGTTAGATGTTGGTGCATTACAATGTGTATAAACATATAATGCACCAAGTTTTTTGCGTTTGGTTGGTTAAATCGCGAGAAACGTCTATTTAAAAGTCGCAAATTCGCTTGGCCGCCATGTTGGTTTTGTAGTTACCAGGTTTTCAAACGTCATATATGTGAATTTCTAGTAGTTTCCTTTATCACCGTAAAATATTCCAGGATGATATCGGGAATAGTTTCGGAGATATTGCATGCTGGTGAAATATTTCACACAGCCGCCATGTTGGATTGGTGAGACATAACAAAATTTGAAGGGCACGGTCGGGGTCGTCTGAAATAGTGCTATAAACTTACCGAATTTTATTGAAATCGGTTCAGCCGTTTAGAAGTTATTAGAGGTGACACACACCATGCCACACGCACACACTGACAGTCACACGGACAAAAGGTGATCTCATTAGTCTATTTTTTCATAAACGAAAATAGGCTAAAAAGACATTTCAAAAGTAAGGAGAGAGCTTCAACGAACGTTCGTGAAGCGACTTCGGAGGCGTAGTTGGTAGCATGCTGAACTGCTGTGCCCGAGATCAGGGTTCAAACCCATCCGAAGTCGTCGGATGTTTTTAAGAGCATTACAATTCTTCAGTTTGCCTCCCTTCGTAGGGAGGTAGGGGAAGTAAACCCGGTAGTCCCATCTCATAGATTTATGGCATGTAAAAGATCCTTCCACTAACTAAACTTGAGTGAAGCTAATTTTCTAGTCTAGATTTCGTTTAAACGCTCTAGGTGTCAGTGATATTTGGTAGTGAAAGTTGGAACTAGTTGAAATTGATCGGAACTTGTAGCTCACCCCCATGGGTGTCCGGTTGAAGCAGCTACAGCCTCTGGCGAGCCGAACATGTACTCGGACACGCCCGGCACTAAAAGCCATACGAAAAATAAAATAAATAAATAAATAAATAAATAAATAAATAAATAAATAACATTCGTGAAGCAATACGTTTAGTTTCTGTAAATATTTTCTGGTGAAATGGGAAATACAACGTTTATATTTAGCATGGGCTATATAAGTCATTCCGGAATCCCTTCAACTGAGCAGCAAGATTTGATTTTGAACAATGTTTATTTGAACTGACTCTACCAACACATAACAACAACAACAACAACAACAAATTGATGATATCCTCCGGAAGAATAAGCGCTTGACAATACTTAGGAGACACCCGGTATTTAGTAAAAGAAAAGACTCGTGATTTTGTTGAATATGTACCTAGGAATTTGGATTAATGTTTCACTTGTGTCTGGAAGCTCTGAATATACGTGTTGGTAGCGAAGCACTCGTCTGCAAGTTATGTTAATATCAGAGTGTTAATCATTAATACGTTGTGAACTCACTCAGCCTTTCTCTGTGTACATACCCGAGTCTTATGTAAATATGGCGCCACTTACGTGAGGAGCAACAACCCAGAGCCCTACACCAGATGCCAGAAGCATTGTGGAATGGTTAGGAGCTTTCTACTCATACGATCTGGACCAATAAAGTTCGATTAACATCACCTAATCTTTGAGTTCTAATTCCACAACAAGGCAGTGTCTTCCCGTTTGCGACTATCATGAAGTTATTATTAAGTATCCCATTTGCGACGAGCTATGAACCCTCATAGTTCTGAGTTTCCCGTTAGCGACGGAATGTTTGATGAGTTAGCTACGACAAAAGAAGCTAAATATTGTAAATTCAAAGACATTGATAAGGCAGCTTCCAAACAAACAAAAAGTTTTATTCTAGCATAGCAGCATTTACAGAATCTATAAGTGCAAACATCTTAATAATTATTAACAATGCGAAAAATATAGCAATATTGCGTGTGCATTTAGAATCCATTTGCAACATAACCCCCAAGGAAGTGTTCCTGAAATTCAGTTTACTTGCGGCAGGGCGAGCAGTTTGATACCGATCTTTCTCTCCTTCAACTGCACGTAATCTCCCAGAACCAATTCAAGTTCTGGCAACGCCTAGTGTTGTTTAATGTTCCGAGATCTCAAGGGAATGATTGTTGTTGTTGCTGTTGTTGATTGTTTTAGGGCTTTGCGACATCGTGGTCATATAGCCCCGTTTACTTGGGTTTGTTTGGAATTTGTCTGTTATCCTGTGTTTTTGAGGTGGTTGTATTCGCGTGTGTATTTGTAATTCAGCTGAGGATTGGGAAGGAGACGGCCGTGGTCTTAAATTAGGGAATCAAACCCTCTTCTTCTCAGTTTTGCCTCCCGAGGCTAAGTGTATCCCGTTCCAGCCCTCAGAACCGAATTAACATTCCATGGCAGAGCAGGAAATTGAACCCAGACCTCTGGGGCGACAGCCAAGAATGCTAGATGGTCAGTCAGGGGAAAAACTGTATTAACGTGGCTATACCGTTTTTTTATAGTGCTACGTCGATTTTTTTTCAGTTGGTCACCACGATTGAACCCAATTTTAATGGGTGGCTCCCTTATCCTGAAAAAAATTACATAAGATTAATAAATACACTTGGATTACCAGTTTCAATCGTCAAGCTATAATCATCAGATCCTTTACACTTAGGCTATTGAAGCTATGTCTACACGTATGGGTGATGGTATTTACAATAAATATATATGGTGCATTCAAAAAGTAACGAGCCGGAGGCATAATTACAGAAACCAGTACCTGTATGTTAGAAGTATTGGCCCTGGCTGTTGAGGCACTTGTCCCACTGTGGCACGAGGCGGTGAATGGCTGTCTCATAAAATTCCCTGGGCTGCGATGTGAACCAGTTTCGCACGTACAGCTGGACGTCGGCGTCCAAGATGAATCGTTCACCCCGAAGAGCCTTTTAAAGGGACCAAACATGGCATAATCACAGGGAGAGAGGTCTGGACTGTACGGAGGGTGGCCGAGAACCTCTCATGTGAATTTCTGCAGGAGTGCCGCGACTGTGTTGTCCGTATGAGGTCGTGCATTATCGTGGAGCGACCATGACGGCTATGGCTTTCACTGTCACTCGGTGGTCCTGGGTAATGAGTGCATCAACCAGTTGGACGTTGTCATCGCTAATGCAGGGGGTTGTCCCAGACGGGGAATCATCGGCTAGCGAAATCCGTCCTTCCTTGAAGCTCTTGTGCCACGCCTTGACTCTTGCAAGGGACATGCAGTGTTCGCCGTACACTTGTGACATTCGGCGATGAATGTCCCCCCCCCCCCCCCCCCTACTCCTTCCACTGTCAGAAACCGAACAACACCTCTTTGCTCTTCGTTTGGTGCCTCCATGTCACTGTTTGCAATGCGACTGACAGCGTTGGACGATTGATACATGCTGCTACTCGCTTTGTACCGTCACGTGACGTGCACGCGTGCCCTCTAGCGACGGACTGTAACCTTCCACGCTCTGGTCGGAACCACATTTCGTTACACACGCCACGATTAGCCGATGTAGTCACCGGTTTGCGCATTCCAGCCTCCGGCCCGTTACTTTTTGAACGCACCTTTTATATCTATCTATCTATATATATAAAAATCAATGTAACGTGATAGTTTGTCTGTGGGTGGGTATGTATGTCTCCTATGCGTTCATATACCATTCGTCCGTTTGCGATGAAACTTGGGTGAGATGTTGAGTACACTCCAAGGAAGGTTTCTGACTTAGTAAATCCATTTTACAATAGGTAGCGCACGCGTAGATTCAACAAATGAGCGACGATGCGTGAAGCATTTCAACAAAGTCCCGTATGTGTTCATATACCATTCGTCCGATAGCGATGAAACTTGGGTGAGATGTTGTGTACACTTACGTGAAGGTTTCAAAATTAGTGAATACATTTCACAGTAGATAGCGCACGAGTAGATTCAACAAATGAGCGACGACACGCAATGCGTTTCAACAAAGTCCCGTATGCATTCACATACCATTCGTCCGATAGCTATGAAACTTGCGTAAAATGTTGTGTTTACTGCAGGGAAATTTTCTGGCTTAGTACATCCACTTTACAATAGGCAGCGCACGAGTAGATTCAACAAATGAGCTACGACGCGCGAAGCATTTCAACAAAGTCATGTTTGCGTTCATATACCATTCGTCCGATAGCGATGAAACTAGGCTGAGATTTTGTGTGCACTCCAGGGAAGGCTTCCAGCTTAGTAAATCCCTTTAAAAATAGGTAGAGCACGAGTAGAATCAACAAATGAGCGACGACGCGCGAAGCGTTTCAACAAAGTCCCATATAATTTCATATACCGTTCATCCGATAGCGATGAAACTATGGTGAGATGTTGTGTACACTCCAGGGAAGGTTTCTGGCTTAGTACATACATTTTACAATAGGTAGCGCACCAGTAGATTCAACAAATGAGCGATGACACGCGAAGCGTTTCAATAAAGTCCCGTATAAAGTCATATACCATTCGTCTGATAGTGATAAATGTTTGGTGAATTGTTGTGTACACTCCAGGAAAGGTTTCAGGCCAAGTAAATCCATTTTACAATTCGAAGCTCACGTTTATGTTCAACAAATGAGTGACTACGCGCGAAGCGTTTCGACAACGTCCCGTATACGTTCGCATACCATTCATCCGATTGCGATGAAACTTGGGTGATATGTTGTGTACACTCCAGGGAAGGTTTCTGGCTGAGTACATCCATATTACAATATGTAGCGCAAGAGTAGAATCAACAAATGAGCGACGACACGCGATGCGTTTCAACCAAGTCCCGTATGAATACATGTACCATTCGTCCGTAGCTATGAAACTTGGGTGAGATGTTGTGTATACGTCATGGAAAATGTCTGGCTTAGTAAATCCCCTATACAAAATGCCGCGCACAAGTTGATTCAACAAATGAGGGACGACGCGCGAAGCGTTTCAACAAATTCCCGTATAAGATCATATACCATTCTGCCGTTAGCGGTGAAACTTGGGTGAAATATGGTGGACACTCCAAGGAAGGTTTCTGGCTTAGTAAATACATATCACAGTAGGTAGCACACGAGTAGATTCGACAAATGAACGACGACACGCGGAGCGTTTCAATACAGTCGCCTATGTCTTCATATCCCATTAGTCCGATAGCGATGAAACTTGGGTGAGATGTTGTGGACACTTACGTGACGGTTTCTAACTTAGTAAATACATTTTACAGTAGGTAGCGCACGAGTAGATTCAACAAATGAGTGACGGAGCGCGAATCGTTTAAAAAAAATCAGGTATGCGTTCATATACTATTCATCCGATTGCGATGAAACATTGATCAGTTATTGTGTACCCGCCAGGGAAGGGGACTTAGTAAATCCATTTTACAATAAGTAGCGCAAGAGTAGATGCAACAAATGGGTGACGACGCGCGAAGCGTTTCAACAAAATCCCCTATTGCGGTCATATAACATTCTT
Organism: Meconema thalassinum; assembly: GCA_946902985.2. Taxonomy (NCBI): domain Eukaryota; kingdom Metazoa; phylum Arthropoda; class Insecta; order Orthoptera; family Tettigoniidae; genus Meconema; species Meconema thalassinum. The sequence goes on along the minus strand of OX336393.1, from coordinate 143,784,263 downwards.
CGATTGCGATGAAACCTTGATGAGTTATTGTGTACACGCCAGGGAAGGGCTTCGACTTAGTAATACATTTCACAATAGGTAGCGTACGAGTAGATTCAACAAATGAGTGACAGTGATGAAACTTTTGAAAGTTGTTGTGCACGCTCACACGAATGGTTCTAAATTAGAAAATCCATTTTACGATAGCTTAGAGGCAGTTAACATGTTGTGTATCCAAATGCACTTCAAGAAACAGAATTTCAACGCCAACACTTTCTTTGATTGGCATTGCAACGCATGCCGGGTACAGCTTGTATATATATATATATACTAGCAGGTACCCGCGGCTTCGCTCGTGTCATAGTCGTGTCATATTGTTATTCAATGAAATGCAGATTTAACCCCGTGAACACCCCTTTAGAACCGGAATATTCAAAAATCCCTCCTTAGTAGACGTTTCCGACGCACAACAGACATATCCCCAAAATATCATTCTTCTAACTTTAATAGTTTTTGTTGGTCGATGGGAATGAATATCCAAAAATCCTTCCGTAGTGAACGTTTTCTTCCAGAATTTCACCCCTCGCGATGGGCCCCTTAAATTTGATTTATGAAAAAACGGTCGAACACCTATTTATTTAATTATTTATTTATGTTTTATTAAGCTGATTGTTTTCCTCTGAGTTTCAAACTCCTCGCCTATGTCGTTTAAGAGATGCACGCTCCGTTGGGAATCCTTCAACGCCCACTTTTCACCCACTTTACTCGTAATATTCACCACATCGAAAAACCATTAGACATGTGTCAGCTTATTTGTAATGATTCGTTTATATGCCAAGTATCACCCCCCCCCCCCAAATTAAACCACTCATGAGATATTGTTATTCACTGAAATGCACGTGTAACCCCTTCACACCCCTTCAGAACCTGAATATCCAAAAATCTTTCCTTATTGGACGTTTTCGACATACAACGAACATGACCTCAACATTTCATGTTTCTAACTTCAATAATTTTGGCTGGGCGATGGTGAGTGTGTGAGTCAGTCACGACATTGTCTTTCATTTATTTTTGAAAATTTCACCCCTCCCCATGAACACGTTTAATGATTTTTATTAAAAAAACGGTCGAACACCTATTTACTTATTTCTTAAGCTGATTTTTTCCGCTGAATTTCAAACTTCTCGCTAATGTCGTTTAAATGATACACGCTCCATTAAGAATTCTTCAACCCCCAATTTTCACCCCTTTCACCTGATAATATACACCATGTCGATAAACCCTTAGACATATGTCTGCGTATCTTTATTGATTAATTTACATGCCGAATATCACATCCCCAAATGAAACAACTCGTGAGATATTGTTAATCAATGAAATGCAAGTTTAACCCCCTTAACACCCCTTCAGAACATGAATATCCAAAAATCCATCCTTAGTGGACGTTTTCGACATACAACGAACATATCCCCAAAATTTCAAGTTTCTAACTGCAATAGGTTTGGCTGGTGAATGATGAGTGAATATTCAAAAATCCTTCCTTAGTGGACCTCTTTCCCCAGAATTTCACCCCTCCCCATGGGCCCCCTAAAATGGATTTATGAAAAAACGGTCGACCACCTATTTACTTATTTTTTCAAGATATTCCCCCCCCCCCCCCCTAAGTTTCATACTTCATGCCTCTGTCTTTTAAGAGATACTTGCTCCGTTAGGAATTATTCATCCCCCACTTTCACACATACCCCTCATAATATACACTACATCGAAAACCCCTCAGACATGTGTCTTCTTATTCTTAATGATGAGTTTATATGCCGAGTATCGCATCCCCCAAGGAAACCAATCGGGAGATATTGTTATTCAATTAAATGCAGGTCTACCCCCTTAACACCCCTTTAGAACCTGAATATCCAAAAATCCTTCCTTATTGGACGTTTTCGACATACAACGAACATAACCCCAAAATTTCATGTTTCTAACTTCAATAATTTTGGGTGGGCGATGATAAGTGAGTAAGTCAGGACATTTTCTTTCATTTATTTTTCAGAATTTCACCCCTCTCATGAACCCCTTTAATTGGATTTATGAAAAAAAACGCTCGAACACCTATTTACTTATTTTTAAGCTGTTCTTCCCCCCTGAGTTTGATGAGTGAGTGAGTTAATCAGTTAGAACACTTTCTTTCCTGTTTTTTCTCCCAGAATTTCACCTCTCTCCAAGGGGCCCTTAAATTGGATTTATGAAAAAACGGTCGAACACCTAATTACTCATATTTTAAGCTGTTTTTTTTAGCTGAATTTCAAACTTCTCGCCTATGTCACTTAAGAGATACACGCTCCGTTCAGAATCCTTCAACCCCCAATTTTCACCCCTTTCACCTCATAATATACACCATATCGATTAACCCTTAGACATATGTCTGCTTATTTTTAATGTTTAGTTTATTTGACGAATATCACATTCCCAAAGAAACAACTCATGAGACATCGTTATTCAATGAAATGCATATTTACCCCCTTAAGACCTCTTAAGAACGCGAATAAACAAAAATCCTTCCTTAGTTGACGTTTTCGACATTCAGCGAAAATATTCCCAAAATTTAATGTTTCCAACTTCAATAGTTTTCGCTGGGCGATGGTGAGTGAGTGAGTGAGTCAGGTCATTTTCTTTCTATTATTTTTAACAGAATTTTACGCCCTCCCCAAGGGCCCCTTAAATTTGATTTATTAAGAAACGGTCGAACATCTATTAAGTTATTTTTTAATCTGTCTTTTCTCCCTGAGTTTGATGAGTGAGTGAGTTATTCAGTCAGTTAGGACACTTTCTCTCTTTTTTTTTCCAGAATTTCACCCCACCCCACTGGCCCCTTAAATTGAATTTATGAAAAAACGGTCGAACACCGATTTACATCATTTTAAGCTGATTTTTTTCCGCTGAGTTTCAAACTTCTCGCCAATGTCGTTTAAGGGATACACGCTCCGTTAGGAATCCTTCAAACCCCCCCCCCCCCGTTTTCACCCCTTTCACCTTATAATATACACCACATCGGAAAACCCTTAGACACATGTCTGGTTATTTTTTATGATTGGTTTATATGCCGAGTATCACATCCACAAATGAAACCACTCGTGAGATATTGTTATTCCATAAAATGCAGGTTTAACCCCCTTAAGACACCTTTATAACCTGAATATCCGAAAATCCTCCCACAGTGTACGGTTATGACATACAACGAACATATCCCCAAAATGTCATGTTTCCAACTTCAAATATTTTGGCTAGGCGATGATGAGTGAGTGAGTGAGTGAGTCAGGACTTTTTCTCCAATTTTTTTTCTTCAGAATTTCACCCCTCCCTATGAACGCCTCAAATTTGATTTATGGAAAAAAAATGTCGAACACTTATTTACTTATTTTTTAGCAGATTTCTTCCCTGAGTTTGAAGAGTGAGTGAGTCAATCAGTTAGGACACTTTCTATCCTGTTCCTCCCCCCCCCCCCCAGAATTTCTCACCTCCCCATGGGCCCCTTAAATTGGATTTATGAAAAAAAAACGGTCAAACAAATATTTACTTATTTTGTATGCTGATTTTTTTCCGCTGAGTTTCAAACTCCTCGCTCATGTTGTTTAAGTGATACACGCTCCGTTAGGAATTCTTCAACCCCCACATTTCACCCCTTTCACCTCATAATATACACCACATCGATAAACCCTCAGACACATGTCTTCTTATTTTTAATGATGAGTTTATATGCCGAGTATCACATTCCCCAATGAAACCAATCGGGAGTTATTATTGTTCAATGAAATGCAGGTTTAACCCCTTAAGGCCCCTTTAGAACCTGAACATCCGAAAATCCTCCTTTAGTGGACGGTTTTGACATACAATGATCATATCCCACAAAATGTCATGTTTCTAACTTCAATAATTTTGGTTGGGCGATGGTGAGTGAGTCAGGACTTTTTCTTTCAATTTTCTTTTTTAGAATTTCACCCCTCCCCATGAACTCCTTAAATTGGGTTTATGAAAAAAAAACTGTCCAACAGCTATTAACTTATTTTTAAGCAGTTTTGCCCCTGAGTTTGGTGAGTGAGTCAGTCAGTCAATCAGTTAGGACACTTTTTCCCTGTTTTTTTGCCCCCCAGAAATTCAACCCTCCCCATGGGCTCCTTAAATTGGATTGATCAAAAAACGGTCAAACACCTACTTACTTATTTTTTATTCTGATTTTATTCCGCTGAGTTTCAAACTCCTCGCCTATGTCGTTTAAGAGATACACGCTCCGATAATAATCCTTCAACCCCCACGTTTCACCCCTTTCACCTCATAATATACACCACATCGAAAATCCCTCAGACACTGTGCTCAACTCTAGGAATGGGTATTCCAAGTTTCAGACACCTAGATATCAAGGGAAAGGCTGTAGCCGCTTTTGAAAGTTGAGATATTTGAATATCGCGCTACATTGCTTCTCGAAGCATTTGGAAATAATTTACCGATACTTGGATGTCAAGTGACGTAGCGAGTAATAGCAGAGGTCGAGGCTATTTATTGATTAAATAGCCTGGGATCAGATTACTGGTACGGCCAAATGAAAGAGAATGCAATTAGTATCAAGTAAATCGGACCAGGGATACCAGAGATATGAGGATTTCTAGATTACAACGTGATGACGCGTGACCCTGGCAGTTTTGAATAAAAGCCAGCTGGCCGAGGCATGGTCAGCTCATTCTACACAAGCACTTGGCGAGCAAGTTGCATCTACGCTGAGCCAAGGCACATGGTTGCCGGATCTACGCAGAAGTTCTTTTCAAAGTCGTGATAGTCACGAAAAGTGCTGCGCTACGAGTTGGAACTTAGTAAGTTTCTGGTGAGGAGAATCACTGAGGTGATTGATTTTTCTACAGACATTGGTGGAAATATTTATATTTCTACAAGGACATATGCTAGACTTTGTCTAGAAATTAGTATTTTGTCACAGTCCAGTAATAACTTAATACTTGGATGTTTAAATCCATTTCAGTCAGTTTTCATTATTTGTAACTAGTTAACCACTTCGATCTGTCAGTACACTGAAGACTAGTCTATAACGGTGGCGTTCATTAGTCTACGCAAGGGAAACTACAAGTTGCCTAGCGCATGGTAGATGGTGATATAATAAACCATGCCCAGGGAACGATCTTCAGAACAGCCGTTAATTGCTTAGACTGTCAGTGTTTTTCTTGTACTGATAAGATTACAGTGAGTTATGTTACAACTGACATATCTAAGAAGAGATCACTTAGATCTGACCCTATTTAAACAAACTGTTATGGCTTTGATAGAAGCCCATATTAAAATGGAACCACAGTTTATTCAAACGTCAAAAGATACTACCACTATGTCTTACTAGACGAATTGTGGGTATATGATGGCGGCGGATACAAGAATTATACGTGCTTGTCCGATAGGGCATGTCTATGGATAAATCTGGTACAGACCAGGTTTACTACGCTTCAAGACCATCAAGAAATGTAAGCCACATTTGAATTATATTATGCCTAGCTAATTGGAACAAAATATTTTTCTGCAGATGACCAACACATTTTTTTCGTCGTATTTAAATCTTGCAATGATTTACGCAAGACTTGTTAGAGTTATTCTGAGTATTTTCAGCACTCAGAACAGTTTAGGATCGATGACCGAGCATTTTGAGCATTTATTTGAATATTTCATATTTTTGGGAAATCACGGTAATCAGCCGATGTAACTGTAAGAGTTAATAATTATTTTTGTTGAGGAATGGATATTTTTTCCATATTCGAAGGTTCTAACATGTGGATTCTCACATAATGAGATGATAATTAAACATATTTAAAATAATATAAATAATAATAATAATAAAAATCCACTAATAATAATAATAATAATTTTCATAATTTTTCTAAATAATTCTTGGATATTATATTTTATAATAATCATATGTATTGAGAAAGAGCCTATGAAGTAGTTTAATCATTTCTAGTCTGGAACAGGAGATTTTCCGAAGGAGAGTGGTTAGCGCAAGCCCGCATTCAACCAATATTTCAGTTCTGGTTGAACAGTTGATATTTGCAATGAGTAAAGTATATTTTTCAGATAACACGGAGAGGCATGAAACGGGAAGCAATTGATATTTGTATCAAATAGGATATTTTTGTATTTATATAAAATCATGACGTAAATACACTCGAAAGTGAAATAAAGATTTTCATAAGTATGGTAAATTCACGGGTTGAACTGAATGGTAAAATAAAATAAACTTGTAAGTTTATTAATCTTCCAGTGTTGATAACAAGCAGAGGCTTGATTTATTGTATAAATTTTGGGAAGATAATTTATGTGTGGAGTAGTTGAAATGCCATTCCCAGGTGCGCATGTTTAAGTCGCAGGAATGAAGAGGTTTTTTCGAGCATCAATCAAATAGCAGGTTCGATGGCTCAGGTTTATAGTAGGAGTATTGGAACTACACATTTCGTCGTATGAATGACCCGAAGGTTATTTCTTTAAAACCATTAGTTCTTATTTCAACCTTGTTTACGAATTCCATTTAGACTTTGATTTTGCTAGAACCCGGATTTGTCATGATAGTAGTTTATTCTTCTTCAGAGGAAGACCTTTGCCGTTGTTGTTGTAATATTGTGTTCTTACACAAATAATAGAATGGGCCACTGCCAATTAAAAATAATTCTTTAACCACGAATAATTTGAAGGATGTTTTCAATCCTAGTGCCATGAACTAAATGAATTCATTATAAAACTACAATTCTAATTTCCGCATTCTGTCGAAGAATTGCAAGTTGTGAAAGTTGCTAAAAATGGCCATGAATATAAATATTTTTATAATAATGATTCCAAGTGGATAATTGAATAGTTGAATGGTTCAACCATTTATTGATCAAGTTGATGATTCAGAAATCATATATTTTGTTAGGAACTTGAAGTTCATAATCGAGTCACTTCTCGAATGTTTAATGTCAGAAGAACAATTAATTGTTGTTGTGCTTCGCACAGTTCTTCGATGCTATGCTCAAGGTCAAATACTTTTCAGATGTTATTAATATGTGTTAATGATTTGTGTTGCTTCAATGATGATAATATTTTTCGACGATATATTTTTGAAACTGGAAAAATAAGTGAAAGTAAAAAATTCTATGAACATTTATTCTACGAGTGTTAATATCATGTAAATATTCAAACAGTGATCTACGATATTTCCAGTATAGACAATTAACTTTGAACTGGAATTAAATATTAATAATTTTGGAACACAGTCTACAGGACTATTAATCGGACTTGTGTTTTCAAAAAGATTGTCAAATGTGTTTGGAAAATTTCTGTATATTGTGTGTAAATAAGAGTGTGGATCGCCACACGTGGATGATGCTGCTTTGAGCATCCTTGCAGTCAGATTTTAACTTCAAAATAAACTGAGATAATTTTACAGGATGTGTTACTCCCAATCAAATCTCCTTCTATCCTTATTGTTGCATTGAGCCAAAAATCAGTAAAGCATTTTTTTAATTTGATGTCGTTTTTGCGATTTGCTTTAACCCATCTGGCGCTCCGGGATATTTTGACTCTCGTGCTGACTGATTATTGGTAAAATGCATATGTGGTCGTGCGGACTCCGGTCTAAACGGGCACAACACGTTTCATCTTATTTTTGATGATGAGTTTATATGCCGAGTATCACATCCCTCAATGAAACCAAGCCGGAGATATTGTTATTCAATGAAATGCAGGTGTACCCCCTTAACACCCCTTTAGAACCTGAATATGCAAAAATCCTTCCTTAGTGGGCGTTTTTGACTGACAACGAACATATCCACAAAATTTCAGGTTTCTAACTTTAATTGTTTTGGCTGGGCGATGATGAGTCAGTCAGTCAGTCAGTCAGTCAGTCAGTCAGTCAGTCAGGACACTTGATTTTATATAATAGACTAGCTGAAGTACCCGTGCTTCGCTACGCGTCATAAATAAATTAAAATGTGAAGGTGACAGGTAAAATAGGGGATAGGCGAGGTGCTGCGCAGAGGGAGATTAAGGATGAAACATTTTGTCCAACTACAACGCTCGGCGTTGACCGTGTTTTATAGCACAAGTTTAGATTTTACTCGCTAACCGTTGGAGATACCTTTCGGATAGAAAATATAATTTTAAACGTCGTATATGCCATCAAAAGTTTGCTATTTCTTAGCGTTCTCTTTTATTTCAAATGGAAATATGAGTTTGAAACCAAAGGGTGTAGTGACGTCACTAAAATGGTCGCCATCTTTAAATAGTGCAAAGTATTGTAATCAAAAGTAACCTATATGTTAACCAGGTAAATCAGCTACTTCCATATAAAATTCACGTTTATCGGACCAGTGGTACTTGCGTGATTGAGTAATACACAGACACACACCATCTCATTTTTAGCCTTGCTTCGCTCGCGTCATTACTTACATTACTTACATGGGTAGGAGCGATCATCCTTTCAAAGTTAAGGGCCGACCACAGCGAACAAATTATGGTAAATATTCTTTTGTAAACCGTGCCATTGATAACTGGAACTCTCTACCTGCCGCAGTCTTAGAGCCTTTTCCCAAACATATCGGTGTGTTTAAGAAAAGACTGACTATTTGTGTAAATACTCCAGTTTAATTGTTGTATAATTGTTATTGAATTGTTATGTGTAATTATTTATTTGTTATGTATATCCAATTTGCCTCCGGAGGCCACACCCTCCATTGCAAATAAATGAATGAATGAACGAATGAGTGTCATATTGTTATATAATGAAATGCAGTTTTAACCCCGTTAACACCCCTTTAGAACCTGAATATCCAAAAATCCCTCCTTAGTAGACGTTTTCGACACACAACGAACATATCCCCAAAATGTAATTCTTCTAACTTTAATAGTTTTGGTTGGTCGATGAGAGTGAACATTCAAAAATCATTCCTTAGTGGACGTTTTTCTTCCAAAATTTCACCCCTCCCCATAGGCCCCTTAAATTGCATTTATGAAAAAACGGTCGAACACCTATTTATTTTATTTATTTATTTATTTATTTTTAAGCTGATTGATTTCCTCCGAGTTTCAAACTCCTCGCCTATGTCTTTTAAGAGATACACGCTCCGGTAGGAATCTTTCAACCCCCACTTTTCATTCCTTTAACCTCATAACATACACTACATGGAAAAACCATTAGACATGTGTCAGCTTATTTTTAATGATTAGTATATATGCCAAGTATCACATCTCCAAATGAAACCACTCGTCAGATATTGTTATTCAATGAAATGCACGTTTACCCCCTTAACTCCTCTTTAGAACCTGAATATCCAAAACTCTTTCCTTAGTGGACGTTTTCGACAATGAACATATCCCCAACATTTCATGTTTCTAATTTTAATAATTTTGGCTGGGCGATGATGAGTGAGTGAGTCAGTCAGGACATCTTTTCATTTATTTTTGATAATTTCACCCCTCCCCATGAACCCCTTAAATTGGATTTATGAAACAAACGGTCGAACGCCTATTTACTTATTTAAAGCTGTTTTCCCCCTGAGTTTGATGAGTGACTAAGTGAGTCAATCATTTAGGACACTTTCTTTCCTGTTTCCCCCCCCCCCAGAATTTCTCCCCTCTCCAAGGGCTCCTGAAATTGGATTTATGAAAAAACGGTCGAACACCTATTTACTTGTATTTTAAGCTGTTTTTCCCGCCGAATTTAAATTTTTTCGCCTATGTCGTTTCAGAGATACACGCTCCGTTAAGAATCCCTCAACCCCCAATTTTCACCCCTTTCACCTCATAATATACATCACATCGACAAACCCTTAGACATGTGTCTGATTATTTTTAATGATTAGTTTCTATACCGAATATCACATTGCCAAAGAAACAAATCATGTGATATCGTTATTCAATGAAATGCACCTTTACCCCCTCAACACCTCTTTAAATCCCGAATAAACAAAAATCATTCCTTAGTTGACGTTTTCGACATACAACGAACATATTCCCAAAATTTCATGTTTCCAACATTAATAGTTTTCGCTGGGCGTGATGAGTGAGTGAGTCAGACAGGACATTTTCTTTCAATTATTTTTACCAGAAAATCACCCTTCCCCATGGGCCCCTTAAATTGGATTGATGAAAAAACTCTTGAACACCTATTAACTTATTTTTTAAGCTGTCTTTTTCCCCTGAGTATGATGAGTGAGTGAGTCAGTCAGTCAGTTAGGACAATTTCTCTCCTTTTTTCCCCCAGAATTTCACCCCACCCCATTGGCCCCTTAAATTAATTTATGAAAAAAAAAACGGTCGAACACCGATTTACTTATTTATTTAGCTGATTTTCTTTCTCTGAATTTAAAATTTCTCACCTATGCCGTTTAAGAGATAGGCCTTCACGCTCCATTAGGAATCCTTCAACCCCCACTTTTCACCCCTTGCACCTCATAATAATACACCATATCGAAAAACCCTTAGACACCTGTCTGCTTATTTTTAATGATTAGTTTATATGCCGAGTATCACATCCACAAATGAAACCACTCTTGAGATATTGTTATTCAATGAAATGCAGGTTTAACCCCCTTAAGACCCCTTTAGAGCCTGAATATCCAAAAATCCTCCCTTAGTGTACGGTTTTGACATACAACGAACATATCTCCAAAATGCCATGTTTCCAACTTCAATATTTTTGGCTGGGCGATGATGAGTGAGTGAATGAGTCAGGACATTTTCTTTCATTTGTTTTTCTTCAGAATTTCACCCCTCCCGATGAACCCCTTCAATTTGATTGATCCAAAAAAAACTGTCGAACAGTTATTTACTTACTTTAAAGCAGTTTTTCCCCCTGAGTTTGATGAGTGAGTCAGTCAGTCAATCGGTTAGGACACTTTCTTTCCAGTTTTTCCCCCCCCCCCCCTGAATTTCACCCCTCCCCATGGGCTCCTTAAATTGGATTTATGAAAAAACGGTCAAACAAATATTTACTTATTTTGTATGCTGATTTCTTTCCGCTGAGTTTCAAACTCCTCGCCTATGTCGTTTAAGAGATACACGCTCCGTTAGGAATCTTTCAATCCCTACTTTTCACCCCTTTCACCTCATAATATACACCACATCGAAAAACCATCAGACACGTGTCTTCTTACTTTTTAATGATGAGTTTATATGCCGTGAATCACATCCCCCAATGAAACCATTCGAGAGATATTGTTATTCAATGAAATGCGGGTTTAACCCCCTTAAGACCCCTTTAGAACCTGAATATCCGAAAATCCTCCCTTAGTAGACTGTTTTGACATACAATGAACATATCCCAAAACGGTCATGTTTCTAACTTCAATAATTTTGGCAGGGCGATGATGATGAGTGAGTGAGTGAGTGAGTGAGTGAGTCAGGACATTTTCTTTCAATTTTCTTTTTTCAGAATTTCACCCCTCCCCATGAACCCCTTAAATTTGATTTATGAAAAAAGACCTGTCGAACAGCTATTTACTTACTTTAAAGCAGTTTTTCCCCCTGAGTTTGATGAGTGAGTCAGTCAGTCAATCAGTTAGGACACTTTCTTTCCTGTCCCCCCCACCAGAATTTCACCCTTCCCTATGGGCCCCTTAAATTGGATTTATAAAAAAACGGTCAAACACATATTTACTTATTTTTTATGCTGATTTTTTTTCGCTGAGTTTCAAACTCCTCGCCTTTGTCGTTTAAGAGATACACGCTCATTTAGGAATATTTCAATCCCCACTTTTCACCCCTTTCACCTCATAATATACACCACATCGAAAAACCCTGAGACTCGTGTCTTCTTATTTTTAATGATAAGTTTATGTGCCGAGTATCACATCCCCCAATGAAACCAATCGGGAGATATTGCTAGTCAATGAAATGCAGGTCTACCCCCTTAACACCCCTTTAGAACCTGAATATACAAAAATCCTTTCTTAGTGGGCATTTGCGGTCCTTGGGGAAGCTGCATACCAAATTTCATTCCAATCCGTTCGGTGGTTTCTGAGATTTCGTGATGAATGAATGAATGAGTGAGTGGTATTTGACAAATATATAGTAGAAGATAGTGTCAAGTCTTTGTTATGCTAAACTCGGTTGACAGTGCTGTGTGAGTAGGTGAGTAACTAACGGGATTTCAAGTAAAGATGCTCATTTTCTATACCAGTAGTGCAGAGCGCAACTGGCATCCAGACGGCCGTGTCTCGACTCGAGCTATGTTGCCATGGAAACTATCTGCCTTGCCATTCCTTCATGAGTATATTTTATGATTTGATTAGCCTGTGCTTGAGTCCAAAAGGGCCTAAATCAAAAGAATGAGAAAGACTATCGAAAATTCATGTAGCCAGCGGTTCCTTCCGGGTCCTAAACGATGTGTATGCAAAATTTGGTTGAGATTGGTGGAACGGTGTGGATTTGTATACGGAACAGACCCACATACCCACATACCCACATACAGACTTTCACTTTTATATATTATATATATATATATTGAACCCATGGGCCATAGGGTCCATGACGGTCGAACCCATGTCCTTAAGAAAGAAATGAAAGAAACGTATAGTTTCTTAAAGGAACGGAGAGAGATTTTAAGCCAGGATTATAGCTTAACATTGTGCAAGCGACTAGGGACAGATGTTCCTTAGATGAGATCACCCCACTCGACATTCAAGAGAGGGCTGGTCACGAGTATTAATAACTGAATGGAAATTTCCACTGTGATAGACAAGGAAGCCTGAATCGGAATTCGAGCTGATGTTGCTGGAAATTGACAACGTCGCTTATGCACCAGAAGAGGAATAATTAAAATTAACACGTTTACGAGCATAATAATGAGTAAACAAGCACAGTACAGTGAATCATTTTGAATGAGAGATTTTTCAGTAACGAGAAACCATTTAAATATTGTGCAGAAAAAAACTGCCGACGTAAGACGACGTCATTGGGGAATTACCTAAGCCTTTGTGGAGGGGAGAGAGCAAAAGGAATGCAACACCCACACAATTGAGGACGAGAAATTAATTAATATCTCCGAATTGCACGATCGATTCGTAGGTGCAATAAGATCATTTGACATTGAGAAGAAGAGCTTTCGGAAGGTATAATTTTTACATTTGTGGCACCATTATTTTAGAAGTTGACCACAGAAAAGGCTTGAGTCTTATTTTTTTTTAGTAAAATAGTATAAAGCTTCGGGCGTTTCCAAGCCAATCATGCAGTCATACGAGCATTCCGTGAGGGGAAGTGCTGCACCACGACGTAGAAGTAGTCATTCCGACAGTCCGTGAGGGGACGTAACTCTGCGTTACATCGAAAACAGCTACCAGTACTCCTTGAGGGGAGAAACGCTGTGTTACACCGCAGAAGTAAGATCCGATAGCCACAGGCGTCGCAGTATTAACGACTTGCTTGCCTCCATCCAGGAGTGGTCAAGACGAAATTTTAAAGTATCGCCGTAGTGAAATATTAGGAAAATCCTAATTATAGGATTTAGGCCCGACTGTATACAAGTTAAAGTGAAAATTCGTAAGATATAGTCAGAGCAGGCCGCGAACACCGGACTTAAAGGCGATAGGTCGTTAAATGTACGAACGAATAGATCATAACGTACGGAAGTATCGTACCAGACAGATAAACTGTTATTTAAAATAAAGAAACCTAAAAGGGAAGAACAGAATAATAAAACAGTTCAAATAAAGACGATAGGAGACTATAAACAGTATCTCCAGAAAGCAGGCGAACTATTCTAAAAATACTAGAATTGAGAAGTGTTAGCTGCTATAAACTAAATCTATAGGTCTTAGAGGAGACCTCGATCTGTATAGACTTTCGTTAGGATCGATAGACAGATCTACAAAGAAGCCGTTCAAGATAGATAAATAGCCAGTTATCCAGGATAGAAGTAGCAGAATTGGACTCCAGGGAACAGTAGATGTTTCGGGACTTTCGCATTCTGCAGGATAGGAAGCCGACATCGAATAAATTTCACCCTTGGAAACGGGAATTTAAGAAGATCACGTGTGATAGGCTCAGAAATACGGTCTAGTGATCGAGAATTGTGAAGTGTAAAATAATCAAGATTGTGTGTTAAATTAATATTTTTAGTGTTTATTATGTGTTCGAAGGGAACACATCAGTATATAAAAATGTCGTCAATGTTAAGTGTTTTAAATGTATGATCTGGAAACATGTGAGTACTAAATTCATTCTATTTTGGTGTCAGAAATTGATTGTGTACAAACCCACCGGAGTTTTGGAGTGAAAGGGATGTGTTTAAATAAATAAATACGGAATAATCAAGAACACGGTCTGAACAATAATAAAATAAATTGAGAAATTATAAATAATTATGTGAAGAATAAATCCCGTAGAGGAAATATGTGAATAAAGGGTTAATGTATTTAACAAATGTCATAAGAGCAAGCGAAATATCATTAATTATCATGAAAGATATTGAAATAAAGTAAAGTTGAAATATGAAAGAAATAGCTTTTGAGCTTGTATAAAGAATAAAGATAATAATAATAATTAAATATGGAAATGTTAAATAAAAATCAAATAAATTGATATGAACATAAGAACGTTAAGCCTTAACGTATGTGTAAGAGATGAGGTTCAATGGAATATTTTAAAACAGGGAGCGATTTATCGACAACGGAAAGATTAATATGTGAATTAAAATAATATGAATTGTTACTAAAGAGATTTTATCAGTTCTTGGGAAGACATTTCGGCTTAAAATAATGCTTAGCGCATAATGAGCGCAAATATAATATTAAAGTGTCACGCTAGGAACGCGTAGTGGTTAAATACTTGGTACATTACTTATGGAGGGTAGTTGATTGCAGTGAATTGATAATTGTATAAGTCCTCTATTTGTGACATTGTATCACGAGGCATTGTGTATGTATTTAAAAAGGGAGCTAATATATGGTATTATTGAGCGTATGTCATATGGGCCACGGCCGACTCTAAATCGCATTTTGTATAAGTCCTCTGTAAGGGATTGGATCCCGAGGCACTTGAAGAGATTCGAATGCAGGATCTTCTTATGATAAAAGCCCCTGTAATTCTCCGTCGTCGTATGTGTATTAATCTTCCCAATCAATGAGGACCCTCCCATAATTAATAAATGCCAAGGATACGAAAATGGTCTGTGAACCAAAGAATAGTTGTTTGAATGTATACGGTACAATAAAGCCCGGTCTCCCCAGAACTGAATATAATGGGAAGGTTTGTTTTGAAAGCCTTGGAAATAGCTACTAACGTTGGAGGGGGCGTGGTGGCTCAGCGGTCTAGCTGTATGCCTCTCACCAAGGCGGTCCGGGTTCGATTCCCGGTCAATGCATGTGAGATTTTCGAAGTGAAATGCCATGTCCTGTGGTTCGGATTCCACGTAAAAAGGAGGTCCCGTGGCTCATAATCACAAGATTCACGGTCACGTAAAACTACAATCTTCCTTCCTTCCTTACTAACGTTGGGTCAGACAGGGAGTCGCCGTCACCCTAACGTGTCATAAATCGCACCCCAAGTAGTAGAGCCTAGCTCTCTTAAAGCGAGAAGGAACAGAGACCGTCTCGTAAGCTGTTGGAAAGAGAAATGAATACACCAGGAGTGTTTAAAGCTGTTAACGACCCGGGCGATGAACCGAGGTCCTAGTAGATGGATATTTTCGTTTGCCGGTTCAGATCGTAGTTTCTTATATGATAATGGTCTATTAAGACATAAGAGATAAATAACAATCCCTATTGTAATAATGTATGGACGTGGGATTCCACGAGTTGATTGAAGGCAACTGAGTTCGGGAGTAACTATAGTTTTTTGACTGTGTCAAGTACCTTCACGCTCTGGAGTACACAATTGGTTTTCTGATTACCTTAATATATTTGTGAAATAAAGAGAGATGATAACAACTGAATGTGCGGACATGCCCAAAATATTGAGTTAGATAATTAACATAGATTTTAAATATAATTATATATTTGGTTTTTTTTTTTGAGATATAAGAAAATATAAAGGATAGTGGGAGGTGTACAAGAATGACACCTTAATAATGTACATGCATGGATCCAACGAGCTCGGAGGTATGTAAACTTAATGTTAGTGCTTTATGGAAGTGAGACTAAGTAAGAATTGTTGGTTTATGTGGAAGCCACAGGTTTTGAATACAACATTTGTTTATATTTGTGATCCCTTGTTCATTTGGAACAAGCAGTTGATTGTTGGGTCAGTAATTAAATTGTTAAAATGTTTGTAGCGCCATTAATTTTATTAATTAAATGTATTTAAATAGGAGTTGATTTTGTTGTTATTTTTGCAAGTGTATCCTCTAATTAATCCAAAATATGTGAGTCACAGAGTGGGGGAACTTACCGCTGCCCCGAAATTCCGAATTGAGCTACGCTGGTATACTGTGATTGGCATATTTCTTACTAAATGGGCACATGGGGATATATAAATAATGTGCTGGATTAATAACTAGAGGAACACTTAAGTCGGTCATATCATGTAAAATTAAAGTAATGACAGGAATAGCTACAACGTAAAATATTAACTGACCGCATGGGTCCCTGGAAACTCATACCGAGCAGCCCTGAATTATATTATTAAACCCCCTAGCAAATAACCACTCTTTTTGGCGCCCAGTACGCAGGGATGAGTTTTCCTAGGGAAAACCCGAGTTTTCTCGAAAAATCAAAATTTTCATTTTTTGAAAAAAAAATGGTTTTTCGAAATTTTGAATTTTAAATACTTCCATAAAGGTTTATGAAATTGAATAAAAGTAGTAAAAGGGTACGTTGTAAGTGAATACCCGTACCAAAGTAAAGTTTTGAAGAAATTGGGACACACGAATTCAGAGTATCATCTCTCAAACATGTACTAGTGTGGTGGCATTTGTGGCCCACTGTATTCTCATAAGATGGCATTTAGTGAAGAGATGCAACGGCTCTTGGAGGCCATAAACAGTAAGTTGGATAGCCAACAGACTGAAAATAAAGAAGGGTTAGGAGCTATAAACAATACATTGAGTCTCCAAAAGGATGAAAATAACAAAGTGTTCGAATCCATAAATGAGAGTTTGAATAAGTTGGATAGACAACAGACTGAAAATAAAGAAGGGTTAGGATCTATAAACAATAAGTTGGACAGCCAACAGGAGGAAAATAACCAGAGGTTAGGATCCATGAATCTAAGTTTGGAGTCACTAAAAACTGATAGTGTTAATATGAACACTAAACTAGAGGCCATGGAGACTAAAATACAAAGTAATATAAATGAGAAATTAGAAGGGATAATGAATGACAAATTCCAAGGTTTTGATACTAAGTTGGGGGACAAGTTAATTGAGTTAAAAGGGGAAATCACAAGTAAAATTGAAAATGAAAATGGGGCACTTAAGTCTGAACTGCAAGGCCAAATCAACATATTGAAAGACAGTATGGTAAATTCCCAAACTCAATGCAAAGAAAACTTTGAAAATTTAAAAGGTAATTTTAAGGCTATAAAAATTAAGTTAAATTCTATGGAAACAACATGTCAAAAGAATGTAGACGATTGTAAAAATGAACTTGTAACCCAGATCCAAGGTGTGCGGGAAAAATTAGAAGCTCAGATAAAATCTAACAGCGATATTTGTGAGGCCTCCCGGGAGGAAATAAAACAAAGCGTGAATAAGCTAGGAAATAGATTTGAAGGGGTTGAGGAGAAAGTAGGGACCCTCGAGAACAAAATCAGTGCAGTTCAGACTGAAGTAACTGAGATGAAAAATCAAAATATAAAGGATGTTCAGGAGATGAAAGATCAGATTGATCATTTTACCGGGCAGGTAGATGAGAATCTGAAGACATACGAAACGAAAATAGATCAAAGATTAGGTGTATACGAGGGGCATCTCCAGAGTGAAAGAAAACAACGAGAGAACGAAAGTAAGGAAAGTACCCATAAAATAAATGAAATAAGTCAGGGTATTATTGAGGTTCAGGAAACCATCGGAACATTAAAGGATCACGTAGGAAAAACCAATAAGGAAGTAAATCAGGTCCAAGATGAAATGATGAAATTGTATAAGAGTCAAGAGAAAACTGAGGGAAAGCTTGAAGGAATTAAAGCAGATATCGTTAAAGGACGAAAAGAAGTGGAGAAGCAAATAAAGGAGATACGAGAGGGCCTGGAGACCATAGGTGACATTAAGCCAGAAATTATAGACCAAAGGGTCATGATCTTTAAGAAAGAGGTAGAAGAAAAACTAAATGAATTCAGGGATAGTTACAGGGATGAGAAATTCCAATCCAAAAAGGTAGAGGAAGATATTAAAAGGAATCAAGAAAGAATTCAGAATGAATTAAGATCCCGATTGGAGAGGACTGAACATAAGAACAGTCAAATGGAAATCCAACTCATGGCAAATGAAGAAAGTGCCCGAAGAGAAAGGAAGTTAGAATTCGAAAATCAGGAGGAGTTTCCAAAGACAGGATGGGTAGATTCCCGTGAACAAGGCACAGATACGGAGAGGGACTTAGGAGGGGAGAGCCCTTATAAGAACCCAGGATATCCAATGGCGATGTCAACCCCGTACACGAATCAGACAAATGGCCAAATAATAAATATTATTAAATCCAATGAGGATAGACCAGTAAAGTTTACGGGTAATAACATGTCTATTACTCCAAAATACTGGCTAAAAGAAGTGGCAGAGTATCTAAATGAAATGAAGGTTCCTCAGGATCGGAGACTGAGAGCTATTGAAAAGCTGTTGGCAGGTGATTGTCTCACCTGGTTCAGAAGCTTCAGATACACTTTTGATACGGTGGAAGGCTTTAGGGAAGCATTTTTAAAGCGATATTGGGCAGCAGATGTCCAAGAAAATTTAAGGCTAGATCTGTACTCTAGGAAGTACAGCACCAATGCACCTACTAAATACTCGGATTTTTTCACCGCTCAGCTGTGTAAATTCCGCGAACTGGATATTGCTCCGGCAGAAAACGACCTGTGTGCCGCCATTGCAAGACAGCTTCCATATGAGATTCAGAGGCTGCTAATCTCATCCAAAGCCAGAAGTGCTGTGGAAGTGGAAAGCGTATTACGTCAGTTAGATATGACGACTTCGCACGTGACACCTCGGCATCAAAGACAAACTGAGCAAGTACACATGGCTAGCAGTCAGGAAACTGGAGAAAAACCAGCGACCAGGAATCAGTCCACCAGTACGGATACTCAAGGACGAGATCGAGAGTATGGGCACCAGTAGCCTAGAAGGATACAGCCATATTACCGGGGAGGATATCGAGGAAGAAATCCTAGAATGACGGGTTATAGGCAACAGGAAAGCCGACCCTATAACAATAACCAGCAAAGGCCGGACAATAGAAAGAAATGGGAGAATTATCCCAGGAGGAATGTAAGGCCAGACGATAGGGATGATGAATATCGGGCCGAAATAGAAGAAAGATATCAGGAGAGTCTTCGTTATATGAACGAAAGACCAGATGAACCTGATAGGCAAAAAGTCCGTTGGAGTGAGGCAATCAAGAACCGGAAATCACCCGACCGACTAGACGGAGCTCAAAGCTTGGAACTACAAACTCAGCTAAAGAATGAGGGAAAAGGGAGCCCTCAGGATAAAAAAAAACTCCAAATTTAAATTGTCAAAAGTGGAAACATACCAGGAGCTGGGAGGAGGTAGAAATTGTAAATTGGATAGCCAGACCAGATGAACTAATTAACGAGGATGTGGAAGGAATCCCACCTGTTAAAAGAGAACTACCTATAATTATGCTTAGGATAGAAGGATTACTGGTCAGAGCATTGATTGATACTGGATCCACAATAAGTTTAATTACACAAACCCTGTTAAATGAATTGGAAACAAGGGGCCGAGTACTAAAGATTCCCACATCAAGTGTAAAGATTAAGGGAATTATCCCTGAAAAATCTTTGACATGTAAATTTCAGGTATACATTGATCTGATCATGGGTAACGCTGAAATTTCGCAGTGCTTTTTGCTGGTAAATCAATTACCGTATAATGTCATATTAGGTATTGATTTTATCCGTGAGAACAAGGTCATTATAGACCTAGCGCAAAATTGCATTAGAATTCAAAGAGAGGATGTGGATGAGCAAAACATTAACCTACAGGATCAGGAGGCGAAAATAGCAGAACAGGTATGGCATATGGAAGAAGTGATTGAGGAAGATTATAAGGACATAGGAAAAATATTTGAAGTCCTCAACATAGAACTCGAAGATAATGTGGAAAATGAGTTCGAGACCAACCTGTCAGGAAAAGTGGAGGAAGCTAAAGTCAGCCTTGAAATTAAGGAACAGTTAAAGAAATTATTATTGGATTATAGGGACGTATTTGATTCCAAGCCAGGGAAGATTGAAAATTTTAAATACGCGTTCCAAGTCAACGATTGGGCACCGTTCAAACAAAAACCATACCCGGTTGCGGAAAAACATTACCCACAAACCAAGAAAACACTGCAGGAGATGATAAACGCAGGTGTTATAGAAAAGATGGCGACACCATATGTTAGTCCATTAGTGATTGTGAGTAAACCGGATGGCTCAGTAAGGGTGTGTTTAGATGCCAGAAATTTAAATGCAAAAATTATACCAGAAAATGATTCGGCACCACCCATAAAAGAAATACTGAGGAAATTTAAAGGCAAGAAGATTTTTACAAATATTGACATGACTTCTTCGTATCATCATCTCGAACTGGAAGAGAAAACCAGCTTGTTGACTGGATTTCAGTTCGATCAACAAACATACTGCTTTAGAAGATGTCCGTTTGGATTAAAGACTGCAGGATCCGCATTAATAAGAGCGCTGGATCGAAACCTGTCAGAGGAAGTGAAAGATTGCACTATCCGATACGTAGATGACATTTTGCTTACCTCGGGGAACATTGAGGAACATTTAGAAAATTTGAAGAAATTATTAGAAGACCTAAGAAGGGCAAATTTTAAGATAAATTTAAAGAAATCGAACTTCTGTCAAAGGCAAGTGACATTTTTAGGGCATGTGATTGACAAGGATGGTGTTAAACCAAATCCATGCAAATTGGAATCGATAAGGGATTTTCCAAGGCCTTTGAAAGTGAAGAACGTTCGCCGGTTTTTGGGATTGATTGGGTTCTTCTCAGGACATTGTCCATCATACACCAAAACTGTTGCACCACTACAGGACCTTTTGAAGAAGGGGGGCAAGTGGAAATGGACGGAGGAAGCAGAAAAAGCATTCGTGGAAGCCAAGGAAATGCTCTTAAATTACGTGAAGCTAGGATATCCTGATTTTAATCAGAGATTTATCATTCAGACAGACGCATCCCAGATTGGAATAGGGGCAATGCTATATCAGGAGAACCCAGAAAACCCTGATAAGAAGAACTATCTAGCTTTCACAAGTAGGAGACTGAAACCACACGAGACAAATTATACGATCAGCGAGATCGAGCTGTTAGCGATATTGCACGCGTTGCAATATTGGCGGAAGATCGTATATGGGTTTCAGGTCATTCTAAGGACGGATCATAAAGCCTTAACCTTTTTGATGAAGACTGATTTATCCAGTCAAAGGTTGATGCGTTGGGCTTTATATATTCAACAATTTGATGTCAAGATAGAGTACTGCCCAGGAAAGGAAAACATAGTTCCAGACTACTTAAGTAGACAGCCAGAGTCCATAGAAGAGGAAGTAATGGCTATAGATTTGGAAGACAGGGATCAGCGTACTCTTAATGAGTTAAGAAGCATTAGTCAAAGACAACGGGAGGATCCATGGATGAACATGCTCATATCATTCCTTGAGGGAAGCTTGATAAGAGGAACACCAGCGTACACGGAAGCTGAGAAGATAGCTCAAGACTACACGTTTTATAATGGGTTATTATATAAGTTTGTGGACTCTGACCATACGAAATTAAGGATTGTTGTACCTGCAATTTTGCAGAGGAAAATAGTATGGTTAGCCCATAGATCGTTCGGACATATGGGAGTCGACAAAACAGTCTCGATGCTGAAAGAAGCATTTATATGGCCGAGACTGAGAGAAACTGTAAGGGACACGCTAAAGACATGTGATTTATGTCAAAGGATCAAACCTAATGCATTTCTGATGAGACAGAAGCCTATACCATTGTTGCCCGAAAGGCCCGGCCAAATCATATCTATTGATAATTTTGGACCTTTGCCAAAGGCAAGAAGAGGATATCGACACATAATGGTGGCTATGGATGTCTTCACTAAAATGGTTGTCCTTGCTCCCATACAGAAGACTAGTACCAAACAGGTGTTAAAACGACTTAAAGAAAAAGTGATACCGATTCTGGGGAAACCTGAGAATTTGTTGTCGGATCACGGCAGTTGTTTCACCAGTGTAGAGTTCAGACGAGAATTAGAAAGACTTGGAATACGTCAAATTTTGTCAAGTATTCGCCATCCTGAGGCAAACCCTGTAGAGAGAGTTATGAGAGAAACGGCCAAGTATTGTAGAATATACTGTGCCGAAGAAAATTGGAAGTGGATAGATATTTTGGATATTATTGAATTTTGTATAAATAATACAATCCATGAATCCACAGGAGAGATACCCATAACGTTACATCGGAATGAGCAACCTGAAAGACCTTGGAATCTGGTAATTCCTAGGCCAGCAGACGCTCAGCCGGGAAGAGATGTACGAATTAGGAGAGCCTTTGAGCATCTAAAAGCTCAAGCCGACAGGAGGCAGAGAAGAAATAGGCATAAGAGGTATCATCGACCATTATTAGCAGGAGAAATGGTGTTAGTGAAAAGCCCAGCCATTTCGGATCCAGGGAACCGTGTGTACAAGAAGTTCCAGAAAATGTACCACGGACCATATCAGATAGTCAGAGATTTGAGGAATAACGCATATAGAATTCGGCACTGTGAAACGGATCACGAAGTGACTATGAATTCAGCAAATTTGAAATTATATTACCCTCCCGAAGATTTTGATGAAGAAAATGAACAAGCCCTGGTCATGGAAACATTTAGAGATGAATCCGCTTTTGACATAAACAAGAATAAGGAAGAAATAGAAAATAGAGCTCAAGCATTCGAGTGCGAATGCGAATTGGAGAAAGTATATTGGGAAATTAAAGAAATAATTGAATTTATTGAAGAAGAAAATTCCAATTTAAGAAAAGAAAATGATGAAATAAGGAAACGGGTAGGGATAGACCAAACCCGTAAGGGAGAATGAGGTTCTGGGAATTTAAAGTCCAGACAAATAAAGAAAGAAAGAAAGGGTAGGGACAGAGCATACCCGACCTACACAATTACCGGATACGACTTAAAAGAAGTAAAAACAACAGTAAATACGGATGACGTTATGATGGCTTCGACGAATAAAGAAATACAAATAAAATTGAAATAAATTTCCTCAAGAATTTTCGAAAATTTATTTACCTAAGGAGGGGAGAGATGAACCCATGGGCCATAGGGTCCATGACGGTCGAACCCATGTCCTTAAGAAAGAAATGAAAGAAACGTATAGTTTCTTAAAGGAACGGAGAGAGATTTTAAGCCAGGATTATAGCTTAACATTGTGCAAGCGACTAGGGACAGATGTTCCTTAGATGAGATCACCCCACTCGACATTCAAGAGAGGGCTGGTCACGAGTATTAATAACTGAATGGAAATTTCCACTGTGATAGACAAGGAAGCCTGAATCGGAATTCGAGCTGATGTTGCTGGAAATTGACAACGTCGCTTATGCACCAGAAGAGGAATAATTAAAATTAACACGTTTACGAGCATAATAATGAGTAAACAAGCACAGTACAGTGAATCATTTTGAATGAGAGATTTTTCAGTAACGAGAAACCATTTAAATATTGTGCAGAAAAAAACTGCCGACGTAAGACGACGTCATTGGGGAATTACCTAAGCCTTTGTGGAGGGGAGAGAGCAAAAGGAATGCAACACCCACACAATTGAGGACGAGAAATTAATTAATATCTCCGAATTGCACGATCGATTCTTAGGTGCAATAAGATCATTTGACATTGAGAAGAAGAGCTTTCGGAAGGTATAATTTTTACATTTGTGGCACCATTATTTTAGAAGTTGACCACAGAAAAGGCTTGAGTCTTATTTTTTTTTAGTAAAATGGTATAAAGCTTCGGGCGTTTCCAAGCCAATCATGCAGTCATACGAGCATTCCGTGAGGGGAAGTGCTGCACCACGACGTAGAAGTAGTCATTCCGACAGTCCGTGAGGGGACGTAACTCTGCGTTACATCGAAAACAGCTACCAGTACTCCTTGAGGGGAGAAACGCTGTGTTACACCGCAGAAGTAAGATCCGATAGCCACAGGCGTCGCAGTATTAACGACTTGCTTGCCTCCATCCAGGAGTGGTCAAGACGAAATTTTAAAGTATCGCCGTAGTGAAATATTAGGAAAATCCTAATTATAGGATTTAGGCCCGACTGTATACAAGTTAAAGTGAAAATTCGTAAGATATAGTCAGAGCAGGCCGCGAACACCGGACTTAAAGGCGATAGGTCGTTAAATGTACGAACGAATAGATCATAACGTACGGAAGTATCGTACCAGACAGATAAACTGTTATTTAAAATAAAGAAACCTAAAAGGGAAGAACAGAATAATAAAACAGTTCAAATAAAGACGATAGGAGACTATAAACAGTATCTCCAGAAAGCAGGCGAACTATTCTAAAAATACTAGAATTGAGAAGTGTTAGCTGCTATAAACTAAATCTATAGGTCTTAGAGGAGACCTCGATCTGTATAGACTTTCGTTAGGATCGATAGACAGATCTACAAAGAAGCCGTTCAAGATAGATAAATAGCCAGTTATCCAGGATAGAAGTAGCAGAATTGGACTCCAGGGAACAGTAGATGTTTCGGGACTTTCGCATTCTGCAGGATAGGAAGCCGACATCGAATAAATTTCACCCTTGGAAACGGGAATTTAAGAAGATCACGTGTGATAGGCTCAGAAATACGGTCTAGTGATCGAGAATTGTGAAGTGTAAAATAATCAAGATTGTGTGTTAAATTAATATTTATAGTGT
This sequence comes from Meconema thalassinum, assembly GCA_946902985.2. Lineage (NCBI taxonomy): Eukaryota > Metazoa > Arthropoda > Insecta > Orthoptera > Tettigoniidae > Meconema > Meconema thalassinum. The sequence goes on along the minus strand of OX336393.1, from coordinate 143,759,187 downwards.
TTATTATGTGTTCGAAGGGAACACATCAGTATATAAAAATGTCGTCAATGTTAAGTGTTTTAAATGTATATCAAAAAGTGTTTTTAAGTAAGATGAATACCTTTAATATGGAGTAAAAAGGTCAAAGTGGGCCTAAAAATGAAACACCGCACCAGATTAAAGATCATGGGATGATCTGGAAACATGTGAGTACTAAATTCATTCTATTTTGGTGTCAGAAATTGATTGTGTACAAACCCACCGGAGTTTTGGAGTGAAAGGGATGTGTTTAAATAAATAAATACGGAATAATCAAGAACACGGTCTGAACAATAATAAAATAAATTGAGAAATTATAAATAATTATGTGAAGAATAAATCCCGTAGAGGAAATATGTGAATAAAGGGTTAATGTATTTAACAAATGTCATAAGAGCAAGCGAAATATCATTAATTATCATGAAAGATATTGAAATAAAGTAAAGTTGAAATATGAAAGAAATAGCTTTTGAGCTTGTATAAAGAATAAAGATAATAATAATAATTAAATATGGAAATGTTAAATAAAAATCAAATAAATTGATATGAACATAAGAACGTTAAGCCTTAACGTATGTGTAAGAGATGAGGTTCAATGGAATATTTTAAAACAGGGAGCGATTTATCGACAACGGAAAGATTAATATGTGAATTAAAATAATATGAATTGTTACTAAAGAGATTTTATCAGTTCTTGGGAAGACATTTCGGCTTAAAATAATGCTTAGCGCATAATGAGCGCAAATATAATATTAAAGTGTCACGCTAGGAACGCGTAGTGGTTAAATACTTGGTACATTACTTATGGAGGGTAGTTGATTGCAGTGAATTGATAATTGTATAAGTCCTCTATTTGTGACATTGTATCACGAGGCATTGTGTATGTATTTAAAAAGGGAGCTAATATATGGTATTATTGAGCGTATGTCATATGGGCCACGGCCGACTCTAAATCGCATTTTGTATAAGTCCTCTGTAAGGGATTGGATCCCGAGGCACTTGAAGAGATTCGAATGCAGGATCTTCTTATGATAAAAGCCCCTGTAATTCTCCGTCGTCGTATGTGTATTAATCTTCCCAATCAATGAGGACCCTCTCATAATTAATAAATGCCAAGGATACGAAAATGGTCTGTGAACCAAAGAATAGTTGTTTGAATGTATACGGTACAATAAAGCCCGGTCTCCCCAGAACTGGATATAATGGGAAGGTTTGTTTTGAAAGCCTTGGAAATAGCTACTAACGTTGGGTCAGACAGGGAGTCGCCGTCACCCTAACGTGTCATAAATCGCACCCCAAGTAGTAGAGCCTAGCTCTCTTAAAGCGAGAAGGAACAGAGACCGTCTCGTAAGCTGTTGGAAAGAGAAATGAATACACCAGGAGTGTTTAAAGCTGTTAACGACCCGGGCGATGAACCGAGGTCCTAGTAGATGGATATTTTCGTTTGCCGGTTCAGATCGTAGTTTCTTATATGATAATGGTCTATTAAGACATAAGAGATAAATAACAATCCCTATTGTAATAATGTATGGACGTGGGATTCCACGAGTTGATTGAAGGCAACTGAGTTCGGGAGTAACTATAGTTTTTTGACTGTGTCAAGTACCTTCACGCTCTGGAGTACACAATTGGTTTTCTGATTACCTTAATATATTTGTGAAATAAAGAGAGATGATAACAACTGAATGTGCGGACATGCCCAAAATATTGAGTTAGATAATTAACATAGATTTTAAATATAATTATATATTTGGTTTTTTTTTGAGATATAAGAAAATATAAAGGATAGTGGGAGGTGTACAAGAATGACACCTTAATAATGTAAATGCATGGAGCCAACGAGCTCGGAGTTATGTAAACTTAATGTTAGTGCTTTATGGAAGTGAGACTAAGTAAGAATTGTTGGTTTATGTGGAAGCCACAGGTTTTGAATACAATATTTGTTTATATTTGTGATCCCTTGTTCATTTGGAACAAGCAGTTGATTGTTGGGTCAGTAATTAAATTGTTAAAATGTTTGTAGCGCCATTAATTTTATTAATTAAATGTATTTAAATAGGAGTTGATTTTGTTGTTATTTTTGCAAGTGTATCCTCTAATTAATCCAAAATATGTGAGTCACAGAGTGGGGGAACTTACCGCTGCCCCGAAATTCCGAATTGAGCTACGCTGGTATACTGTGATTGGCATATTTCTTACTAAATGGGCACAATATATATATATATATATATATATATATATATATATACGGTATATACAAGCTGTACCCGGCATGCGTTGCAATGCCAATCAAAGAAAGTGTTGGCGTTGAAATTCTGTTTCTTGAAGTGCATTTGGATACACAACATGTTAACTGCCTCTAAGCTATCGTAAAATGGATTTTCTAATTTAGAACCATTCGTGTGAGCGTGCACAACAACTTTCAAAACTTTCATCACTGTCACTCATTTGTTGAATCTACTCGCACGCTACCTATTGTGAAATGGATTTACTAAGTCGAAACCCTTCCCTGGCGTGTACACAATAACTCATTAATGATTCATCGCAATCGGATGAATGGTATATGCACGTATAGGGTTTTTTGTTTAAACGATTCGTGCGCTGTCACTCATTTGTTGAATCTACTCGTGCGCTACCTATTGAGAAATGTATTACTAAGTCGAAGCCCTTCCCTGGCGTGTACACAATAACTCATCAAGGTTTCATCGCAATCGAAGAATGTTATATGAACGCAATAGGGGATTTTGTTGAAACGCTTCGCGCGTCGTCACCCATTTGTTGCATCTACTCTTGCGCTACTTATTGTGAAATGGATTTACTAAGTCCCCTTCCCTGGCGGGTACACAATAACTGATCAATGTTTCATCGCAATCGGATGAATAGTATATGAACGCATACCTGATTTTTTTTAAACGATTCGCGCTCCGTCACTCATTTGTTGAATCTACTCGTGCGCTACCTACTGTAAAATGTATTTACTAAGTTAGAAACCGTCACGTAAGTGTCCACAACATCTCACCCAAGTTTCATCGCTATCGGACTAATGGGATATGAAGACATAGGCGACTGTATTGAAACGCTCCGCGTGTCGTCGTTCATTTGTCGAATCTACTCGTGTGCTACCTACTGTGATATGTATTTACTAAGCCAGAAACCTTCCTTGGAGTGTCCACCATATTTCACCCAAGTTTCACCGCTAACGGCAGAATGGTATATGATCTTATACGGGACTTTGTTGAAACGCTCCGCGCGTCGTCCCTCATTTGTTGAATCAACTTGTGCGCGGCATTTTGTATAGGGGATTTATTAAGCCAGAAATGTTCCATGACGTGTACACAACATCTCACCCAAGTTTCATAGCTACGGACGAATGGTATATGTATTCATACGGGACTTGGTTGAAACGCATCGCGTGTCGTCGCTCATTTGTTGATTCTACTCTTGCGCTACATATTGTAATATGGATGTACTCAGCCAGAAACCTTCCCTGGAGTGTACACAACATCTCACCCAAGTTTCATCGCAATTCGGATGAATGGTATGCGAACGTATACGGGACGTTGTCGAAACGCTTCGCGCGTAGTCACTCATTTGTTGAACATAAACGTGCGCTTCGTATTGTAAAATGGATTTATTTGGCCTGAAACCTTTCCTGGAGTGTACACAACAATTCACCAAACATTTATCACTATCAGACGAATGGTATATGACTTAATACGGGACTTTATTTAAACGCTTCGCGTGTCATCGCTCATTTGTTGAATCTACTGGTGCGCTACCTATTGTAAAATGTATGTACTAAGCCAGAAACCTTCCCTGGAGTGTACACAACATCTCACCATAGTTTCATCGCTATCGGATGAATGGTATATGAAATTATATGGGACTTTGTTGAAACGCTTCGCGCGTCGTCGCTCATGTGTTGAATCTACTCGTGCTCTACCTATTTTTAAAGGGATTTACTAAGCTGGAAGCCTTCCCTGGAGTGCACACAAAATCTCAGCCTTGTTTCATCGCTATCGGACGAATGGTATATGAACGCAAACGTGACTTTGTTGAAATGCTTCGCGCGTCGTAGCTCATTTGTTGAATCTACTCGTGCGCTGCCTATTGTTAAGTGGATGTACTAAGCCAGAAAATTTCCCTGCAGTAAACACAACATTTTACGCAAGTTTCATTGCTATCGGACGAATGGTATATGAATGCATACGGGACTTTGTTGAAACGCTGTGCGTGTCGTCGCTCAATTGTTGAATCTACTCGTGCGCTATCTACTGTGAAATGTATTCACTAATTTTGAAACCTTCACGTAAGTGTACACAACATCTCACCCAAGTTTCATCGCTATCGGACGAATGGTATATGAACACATACGGGACTTTGTTGAAATGCTTCACGCATCGTCGCTCATTTGTTGAATCTACGCGTGCGCTACCTATTGTAAAATGGAATTACTAAGTCAGAAACCTTCCTTGGAGTGTACTCAACATCTCACCCAAGTTTCATCGCAATCGGACGAATGGTATATGAACGCATAGGAGACATACATACCCACCCACAGACAAACTATCACGTTACATTGAATTTTATATATATAGATATATATATATATATATATTGTTGATGTGTAACATCTTTCCGCTCGGTTGCTGGATAGTTTTGTGGGAGTGATTTGGAAAATTGGGGACGGAAGTGGATCGGACGGAAGTGAAGACGCACTGCCAGAAAAATGGGACGGAAGTGAATCGGGTGGAAGTGGATCGAACGGAAGTGGATCGGACGGAAGTGAAGAGGCACTGCCAGCTGGATGTACAATTGAAAATGTGTGTATTGGAAACAAGGCAGTGTGTGCTCTGTAGCGCGAGAATGTTATGGCACAACAGTAGGCAGTGCATTTAGCAGGCACTGGTTTGACGAGCACAGTGGCAAATATTTCACCGACTTTCATTTGTCATTGAGCAGTTTATGAAGCTTCACGTTCAAGGTTGAATATCACATGGGGTAGGACAAAGACGACAAATGACATTTAAGTAAGCGGCATTATTGTCAAGCTGTGGGTGAGTAGTCAAATATTAAATGCGTAACAGAATGTTGTTATATGAGTGGAATAAAAGCTGTATTTTCATCATATGTGAGACTAGGTCATTTCATGATTGCAGGAAGCCATGTTTTGATTGTTTACGACGAACTGTATGAGAGTCTTGGGAATAATGAATGTTATAGTTACTGAGGAATGTGCTCACAGTATTTGAGAGTACTGTCGACGTTGTGTGTCACTTTGTTATTATGAATTATTAAAGTAAAAGGAAGGAATGTCCGTTCCCCCTACTCCTTCCGCTGTCAGAAACCGAACAACACCTCTTTGCTCTTCGTTTGGTGTCTCCATGTCACTGTTTGCAATGCGACTGACAGCGTTGGACGCGTGTCCATTAATCTCACGATCATGATCCACGGTACCTCCCTTTTACGTGGAATGCGAACCACAGGACATGGCATTTCAATTCGAAAATATCACATGTATTGACCGGGAATCCAACCCGGTCTACCTTGGTGAGAGACTAACAGCTTGACCGCTGCGCCACAAATATGACAGTAGCTTATCTCCAATTCAATCTATACATTCATCATAGTACCAGTATGAAAATGGAGTGTAAATTAACATTTTAAGAATGTCCAAGCTGTGTAGTATACGAGTAGGATAACATGTCAGATGTTACACATCATATGCGACTACTGTAAGGCTCGTATCTTTTTTATTATTTCAGATTGCCGGCCCCGTGGTGTTGGGGTAGCGCGCCTGCCTCTCACCCGGAGGCCCCGGGTTCGATCCCCGGCTCCGTCAGGGATTCTAAAACTGACGTGAGGGTTGGAACGGGGTGCACTCAGCCTCGTGAGGACAAATGAGTAGCTGTCTGACAGTGAGACAGCGCCCCGATCACGAAAACCAAGATTAACGACCGAGGGGACCCGACGCTCTAATCACGCGTCACCCCAATATCTACAGGCCGAATGGCTGGGCAGCGGTCGCTTGGTTGGCCTTAGCCCGTCATGGGCTGTATAGTGCCAGGGGTTGACTTTTCTTTTAATTTTTATTTTTCCGATTATTCCCCTTCAGGATAGCGTGTGAACTTGAGCCAATCACAGCTTCACTTCCTTTTCTTTTCTTCTTTTCTTCGCAAAACCTCTTCATTAGTTCACTGTATTTTATATTTCTATCCTCTGTCCATTTTTAGCCTATTTTCATTTTTGAAAAAAAATTGGCTTATGAGATCACCTTTTGTCTGTGTGTCTGTGTGTGCGTGTGTATGTGTCCCCTAATAACATCTAAACGGCTGGAGCTATTTCAATGAAACTTTGTAAGATCAAAGCACCATTCTGGGCGACCTCGACCGTGCCCTTGAAATGTTATTGTGTCTCACCAATCCAACATGGTGGCTGTGCGAAATTTTTCACCAGCATTTATTATCTCCGAAACTATTACAGATATCATCCTGAAATTGTGTACAGTTATAAAGGGCACTACTAGAATTTTGCCTATGGGACTTTCAAAAACCTGGTAACTACAAAACCAACATGGCGGCCAAGCGAATTTGAGACTTTTAAATAGACTTTTCTCGTGATTTAACCATCCAAACGTAATGCTAATTGGTACAGCAAATGTTTATACACATTGTAATTCACTGGCGTCTAATTTAGTTCAATTGTTTACATAACCTCAATATGGCGGCTGCGCGAAATATTTCACTGGCATTCCATATCTCCGAAACTATTACAGATATTACCCTGAAATTTTGTACGATAATAAAGGGTACTGGTACAAGTGTATCTATGTAACTTTCATAAACCTGTGAAGTACAAAACGAACATGACGGCCAAGCGATTTTGAAATATTTTAATAGACTTTTCTGGTGATTTAACTCTCTGAGCGCAGTGAAATGTGGTACAGTAAATCATTATACATATTATAATGCACAGGCATCTAATTTAGTTCAATTGTTTACATAACCTCAAGATGGCGGCTGTGTGAAATTTTAAAATTAAGTTATTATTTCTTGAGTCGTAATCATGCGATCGAAGTGAAAGTTTGAGTAATGAACCTACGCAATAATTTTCCTTTAATGGTACACAACTCTATGGCCTATACATATAACAATCCAAAATGGCGAGCATCGGAAATATTTAGACGGTTCTCAATATCTACGAATCTTTTTCAGCAATCAAACTGATTCTTTTAATGTTCATAGAAGCTATGAACATAAGTTCACCTATAGGACTTTCAGCAACCTGGTGAGCACAAATCCAACATGGCAGCGACGCGATGTATAAATATTTAAATGAACGTTTCTCGCGATTTAACCATCCGAGTGTAGTAAAACTTGGCACGTTAAATGCTTATACAAATGTTAATCCACTGGCATCAATTTTATTTCAATTGTTTTCATAACCACAAGATGGCAGCTGTGTGAATATATAAAATCTCGTTTTTATTTCTTGTGTCCTAATCATGCGATTGAAGTTTGAATACCACATGTACACAATAATATTCATGTAACAGTACATAAATAAAAAATCCAACCTGGCGACCATCTGAAATATTTAGACGGTTCGCAATTTCTACGAATCTATCAAAACCTTCAAACTTAAATTTTGTATGTTGATAGAGGCAATTAACATGAGTAGGATATATGAAAATAGGCTGTATAGTTCTTCACGGAACTACTTGTTTCTGATGTGTCCTTCGTTGAGACTTGTACAATTTTCGTGTTTGTGATTTTATTTATAAACTGTTCTCTGTTCTTAATGTCTTCTTCAATGATTTTAAGTAATTCCATGTGTTCGTGTACTTCTTTTATCCAACTAGTCTTTATTTACTTGCATTCACGATATTGAAAATCTTCTTAGTGAGTCTGTTCCCATCCATCCTGTATAGGCTATGTGTCCATAGAACTGCAGACGTCTCTTCCTAAATTTATCTGTAACGGTGTCTGTATTTTCATCAAGTTCCTTTGTTGGTCTCCTGACCCAAATTCCAACACGGAAAACAGCGCCATGGATTTTCCTAAGAATGTTTCGTTCCTGTTTCTCAATATCATGAGTTTTGTGGATTTATGGATTTATGTAGCATATATATATATACACCATACACCATATACCCATAGCCTACTTGTAGATATAGATTTGATACCCCAAGTGTAAAGGATCTGATGATGATCGCTTGACGTCATCCAAGTGAATTTATTTATTTATCTCATGTAGGATACATTTTTTTTCAGATTTAGAGAACCACCCATTACAATTGGGTAAAATCGTGAACTCCTGAAAAACATTGCGGAAACTAAGGCAACAATGAAAACTGGCTTCCAACACAATAATATAGTGGTAATTTGCAAATATAACATTAATTTGTGGATTTATTTTTGATATTTTCAGTAGATTATTCTAATATCAACTGCTCCCGTCCACTTGTTGACCAACTGGTAGACAGTACAGTACTTTGCTGTACGAGTTTGATTCCCTCGTTTGGATGTAATGGAACGCGGCCAGGCACACTGAGCGTCACCACACGCTTCATCTCGTTTCAACTCCTGTTTGTTAAGGTAAACAACATTCTGATTTCAATGTATACACAGCGTCATACTGCTAACACCCGGGGCGAACCTCAAGGCTACAGGGTAGCGCTATAGCAGAGCTTTGTGTATGGTGATGCCGGTCAGAGTCGAACCATAGTTCAACTCATAGCATGTCTATGAAACATAACTTTCGATGGAGTGGGAAGGAAAAAGTTGTTGGTGATTCTTTTAGGGACTTTGAGACATAGTGGTCATGTAGCCCCGTGTACTTAAATGTGTGTAGAATTTGTCTGGTAACGTGTGTTACTGTACCATTGTTCATTCATTCATTTATTTGCAATTAAGCAATTAAGGGTGTGTCCTCCGGTGGAAAATTGAGTATACTTAACAAATAAACAATTATACACCACAATTCAATAACTAAACTGGAGTATTTGCACAAATCGTCAGTCATTTCCTGAACACACCAACACTATATGTTTGGGCATAGGCTCTAAGACTGCGGCAGGCAGAGTTCCAGTTATCAATGGCACGGTTTACAAAAGAATATTTACCATAATTTGTATGCTGTGGTCGGGCCTTAACTTTGAAAGAATGATCACTCCTACTCATGTAAGTGGGCTTTCCCATACGTTTGCTAAGCTCCCCCCCCCCCCCCCCATACTGGTTGATTTATATACATGTTGTACATAGCGCAAAGTCTAGATTTCATCCTCCTAGCCTCAAGTGATTCCCACTCAAGGTTCTTTAACATACGTGTCACACTGCTCCTGGGATTAAAGTCACTGAACACCCTTCCCAGCTATTGCCCGGAGCAGAAGTAAGAAACCACGGAAATCCACCTTCTGGATGGCTGAGGTAGGAATCAAACCCACCTTTTCACAGTTTTACCTCACGAGGCTAAGTGTATTCCGTTCCAGTCATGGGACCAGAATTCGATTGATTGGCAGAGCCATGAATTGAACCCTGGCCTCCACGGTGACAGCCAAGAAAGCTAGCCACTACGCTACGAGCTGGACGGATAATATATATATATTGCTCCAGCAACAGCAAGATATCACAAAAATGAAGAATCTCTAAATACTGTTTTGGCCACTGAAGATAAATTCATTCGATTTGTCAAATTCTTCGCTTTAGAAATATATAGTGATGACACAATGTTCTAGCTGTTTGCTTCTCACAGTTTTTGGCCGGTCAATCCCGGTTGCGCAGTCGTACAGAGGGCAGTCGATGAGCCTCAGGCAATTGATACGTCTGTTGCTTTCCGCACAACTGACAACTCGCGTATCAATTCCACTTGACTCAGGCTCACCAACTCTCCTCTGTACGACTGCGAAACCCCAGACTGGCCGGCCAAAAACTGTGGCGTAAACAGCAAAAGAATGAAGCCTGTAAGAATTCGCAAGTTATTTAACTATAGGGGATGTCTCATAAGTAATGTTGTTAAAAAAAAGTTTCCTGACAAGAAATTAAACAATTCTTCAAAGTAGAGACCATCATCTTCTATGATCTTGGGCCTTCTTTCAGCGAGGTTTATAATCCCGCGACGGTACAGTCTCTGGGTTCTGATGCGAAGAAATCGGCGAGACCCACTTCCACAGCTTCAATGTTTTCGAAATATCTTCCGCGCCAGAAATGGGCCATGGATCGTAAAAGATGGTAATCTGAAGACGCTAGATCAGGGCTGTATGCTGGATGTGGAAGTAGTTCGACTCCTCCCAATTCCTGAAGTTTTGCCATGGTTGTTTTGTGCAGTATGAGGTCTCACATTGTCCTACTGCATGAGGTGCAGATCTTCAGCTTCTGTTTGATTTTCCAAGTTTCTTAACCCTCTCAGTGCCACGCGCCGATCAGATCGGCTCGCGCCAAAAGTGCCAAAGCCGATTCAATCGGCGCACTGTTTATCTTATATTTGTAGATTTCTGTAGGCATATGTCCGTAATTATTTCATACTGTTGGAAAGGTGAGGTTTCAAGCTTACCTGTGCGGTGTTTACTTTTTCCCTTCGAAGTCTGTTACGCGATAGGTTTGAGTTTGTATTCACGCCTTCTCTTTGCGCTCTCCAAATCACGCGCGTTCCCGCCAAAATTGCGGAGCAGTTGTTTTCTTTTTGTTCAAGTTTTCTGCCTACAGATGTATCTAAGAACTTTCTACAGCAGGAAATGTAGTGTTTCTTCGAATATGACTCTTAGGTGTACTTACAGTAATTTAGGCTCAAAACTGATTCTTTACCAAAAAAAATGAAAAATTGAACAATTATTATCAGAATAAACTCAATTAAAAAGTTTTGATGCCATACTTACTTTTAAGAACAGAATGTGTGAAAGAATCAGGTATTGGTTATAATGCAAAGCAATAATAATGATTCTATTGTTTGAAATGTGGCATTCATGATTTTTTTTTTCGAATAGTCTGCATGACCATTGAAAATGGCTTGGCATTCTTGGCAAGTATTTCAAGAAATGGCTTGGCACTAAGAGGGTTAATCTGGCGATGTAAGGTATCTTTTGATGCACCAAATTCCTCTGACAGCCTGAGTATTACTTTCCAGATTTTCTTCCAAACCTCTGCGTGTATTCTCAATATCTCATAGTTTAGGGCTTCCAGAACGGGGTAAATCTATAGTTTTCACTTCTCCAGTGTTGAAACATTAGAACCATCGTTGTGACCCTCGCTCACTAAAGACACCTTCTTCTTCCACAACACATATTCTTCGAGCCATTGCAGCAGCTTTGTAATTTTGTTTCCAGTAGTGCTTTAGAAAGACCCTAATCTCCAACTTTGTGGGTTGAATTTGTGACTGTGTATAAAAAACTGACGACTGATACATTCTCGTAATATATGCAATTCTAGTCATGGCCTCCTGTAAATAGCATTGGCGAACCAATCAAAAACCAATTCTGTCTTATAAAACACAAAAATAAAAAAACGACATTAATTTTATGATTATTTGACATCGTAATATTAGCTTTCCACGGTGGGTGAGTGGTTATCGTGTCGGATTACTAACCCCAAGCTTTCAGGTTCACTCCTGGTCGTGGTAAGTGATTTTTGATAGGCGGCAAAAATGACGACACGCATGTCATACGATGTTGTCATGTTAAAGAACCCATTTGAATTCAGTAGGCCGTGTTCATAATTAATCTCGGGATTTCCCTCCAACACAAAGTTCCTCATTTCTCTACTAGAAAGCGCTATAATGTCAAGGAGTTTAGATATCTAACCTCCTTGACTTTTATAGTGAAGGAACAACGATATTCGACATGCAAGCTGTCCTCTGGGTTTCAAATAACAAAGTTTGCACCCGGCACCCGAGGCCCTGCGATATTATTATTATCGTAATATTACTTGACACCTATCGTGGAGTGACGAAATATTATGCTGGCGTGGGTCATTGTTAAAAGCTTGGTCTTGAAACGAAACTCGAGGTCGGCTGCTGGTTTGAATCTGGCCACAGACATGGATGTGTTTATGTTGTCATTAATTCTAAACCCATTCAATTTCTATGATTTAAGATATACATTACAATCATCTTACTCTTTCACACCAAGACTGGCTGCGTGGCACAGTGGCAATGTTCTTGCCTGCTGTCCCAAGGTGACAGGATCGAATCATGAAGCTGTCAGTTGATACTTGAGGGTTCATACAAGTGAGGGAGTTGTGTCAGTAGATTTACTGGCACGTTGAAGAACCATTTCGGGGCAAAGGCCCGGCACCCGGGGTCTGTAAAAGTCTCAGTAGTTAAGAGGGACGTATAACCAATATCATTGTTACATTATCATCATAGGAAGTTACATAATACAGTACAAGTTTTTCTTGGTCGTGTGACCTATTGAGATGCCGAGTGCCGGAATATCTAGTCGACGCCCGTGGGCAACCTGCGTGCCGGGATTAGTGATATAATGTTGAAAATGACTGAAACTGAGCAAGGACGTGGAAGGAAGAGGCCGTGGCGTATCAAAAGGTACCATCCCAACATTTGCCTGGTGTTGAAAATGGGAAACCACGGAAAACCATTTCAAGTACGGCCGACGGTGAGGCTCGATCCCACGCGTCTACCGAGTCAGCAGAGAGCTTGACCCCATGAACTAACGTTGCGGTTTAGCGAGCGTAGCCACTGCTGTCGATATAATACAAGTAGAAATAAATTAAATTGGAGCTGGTTGCATAACTAAAAAGGTCAATGACTTCTTTGCCGACCCTTTCGTCTTTTTATCTCTCCATTATGCCTTTCATAGCTCTATTTGTTCGAAGTCATTTAATCCTCTTTTTTTTTTTTTTTTGAGGATTGGTTTCATTTCTTTACCTGGTCTTTCATTTCCCTTAATTAATTAATTGGTATTCTGCCCGAAGGCAGGTCGGAGCCTCCGAAGAGGCAACCCCCAGCCGGAGTTTACTTGCGATAGTGTGGCCAGGGCCTTTCCGCTCCTCCTTTATATTGGCCAACAGCGCGCAGTGCCTAGAACCGGCATACCATCCAAGTTCTGACTGCGCCCAATGTGCTTAACGGCGGAGTTCTTATGGGATCCGGTGTTTCAACACGGCTCATTTCCCTTTTTCCTTATTTTGTTCATTTCTTCTTCTAGTATGTAAGTCAGCAGTAGTTGTAGTATTAGTTCAATATTCATTCATATGCATTCATTTTCACCAGGGCCGGCGCGAGGCCTATGCGACACATCCCGCCACATGAGGCGCTGGCACGGCTGGGGCGCTGCGCCTCGTCGGTGAAGCCGGGGTATTTTTTTCATTTTTCGATCGAAAATCATATTTTGATTTTGCGACGCTATATACCTGAAATATAAACTTTGGTGCCCTTGAATATGTAAAACTATTTGGCATTAAATCTCGACATATTATTGAGATATTAACTCTCAATATCATTTGGAATATTGTAATGGCAACATAGGCAATTGAAATAAGTACATTATGCAACGAGCCTATAATGGCAATAATTAAGGAGAGTTGCATACGACTGTTTATGTTCGACGTTAATTATAACTTTATTATATGTTCTGAAATAAATATTCGTAAATATCTGTCAAGATTCTGTCGGTTGCCCCCTTCTTCTTGGGAACTGTGTGGGCTCAGCATTTGCTATCCACCCAATAACGAATTTCAAAGCTTTAAAACATTGTTTATCCTGAAATAGCACCAACAGATATCGCACAGGTACCTATTTGGATCATTTTGTTATTTTAAACATACAATAGGCTATTTCAAACGCTTTAAAATTAAAATGTATCGTATTATCATCTAGTTATTCTTCAAATTCGATGCGTATAGAATGTCAACGGAAGCAAATCAATGTATCCCAAATAGAACAATCATGACATCTTGCGGAGAAGTTTCGCATAAGAAATCCCTTTATGGAACCGAGAGCTGGATTATAATTTCCCTGGATGTAATGTCATATGATTGCTTCCTCCATGACGTTCTGGTGTGTTTATGTCAACCACAACATTCACAAAAAATGTCAGCGAAATCGTACGATGCAATGCCCTCTGTAGAAATTGGAGTTGCGAATATTAAGGTACAGTGCTATTTATTTTGCAGTATTCCGCAGTTTGTTTATGCAAACATTACGGACGGTGCACACTTTCCATGTGAGTATAGGCTAGGGTAGGATGGTGTGTTACAAACTTCTGGACGTAGATTCCTACATTCCATGCATATGTCATAGTATTATCTTGTTACCGTTAAGGTTCGTGCTGATTTTGTCTTTGTGTTTGGGATTGTAACTACAATGGTTGATCCAATACACACTGACATGTAATTCATGTCCGACATGTTGGATTTTGAGCGCATGTGCGAATCTATCCTTAGCTAATTGGTCAATGAATGAGCTCTGATTGGGTGGAGAATCTGTATCTTAATGAAAAGTAGTCCTATAATAACCCCCATTATAATACATTTTTCTGACATATAATATTCACATTTTGACATCGTCGAACATAAACCAAATTTTAAACACTATTGAATACTGATTCAATTTTGAAAGACTTTGCCAAGCTTAAGGCGAGAGAAGTATGTTTTTAAAAGTTTGTTCATTATTAGTACATTAAGCAACGAGCCTATAATGGCAATAATTAAGACACGAATATGTACATAAAACAAGATGTTCAGTAAAGAACATATAGCCTACTTTCTCCTAAATGCATGGGTATTGTTATAACTCTTTGTCCTTTTCAAGGAGTATGATCGAATGTTGGTTGTAGTAGCTTGTTGAAATACAACGTGCTATAGGAATATTAAACATGAATATGAGGTGCCCCTTGCTAGTGCTACCTCTGTACCAAATTTCGTTCAATTCGGTTTCACCGTGTTTGAATTGATAGGGGGAATCGATTTGCACACATACTTGGCCACCATCTGCAAACTATTAGGCTGATGTTCTTGCAGTTTGGTCTGAATATGTTTCCCACATAAAGATATGGTGTTGCAAAATTTGGTAGAGACTAGATTATTAGGTTGGTCGTAATTACATTTTAGCTTTTAACATTTGGGTGGCCACGATTACGTTTCCGTCAAGATAGCGGTGATATAAAACATGACACTGAGGTGCCCTTTGCTAGTGCTACCTCTGTACCAAATGTCGTTCCATTCGGTTTCACCGTGTTCGAATTGATAAGGGGAATCGATTTTCACACAAAGATGGCCGCCATCCGCAAAATATCAGGCTGATGACCTATTAGTTTGGTCAAAGGATGCTCCCTCCATAAAGGTATGTTGTTGCTAAATTTGCTAGAGATCGGATGATTAGCCGAATCGTAATTTGATTTAAGCTTTGAACATTTGTGTGGCCGCCATTACGTTTCCGTCAAGATGGCGGCGATATAAAACATGACACTGAGGTGCCCTTTGCTAGTGCTACCTCTGTACCAAATTTCGTTCATTCGGTTCCACCGTGTTCGAATTAATAGGGGGAATCAATTTTGACATAAAGATGGCCGCCATCCGCAAACTATTAGGCTAATGGCCTATTAGATTGGTCACAGGATGCTCCCTCCATAAAGGTATATTGTTGCAAAGTTTGGTAGAGATCGGATGGTTATGTTAGTCGTAATTTGATTTAAGCTTTAAACATTTGTGTGGCCGCCATTACGTTTCTGTCAATATGGCGGCGATATAAATCATGACACTGAGATGCCCTTTGCTAGTGCTATCTCTGTACCAAATTTCGTTCCATTCTGTTTCACCGTGTTTGAATTAATAGGGGGAATCGATTTTTACACAAAGATGGCCGCCATCCGCAAACTATTAGGCAAATGACCTATTAGATTGGTCAAAGGATGCTCCCTCCATAAAGGTATGTAGTTGCAAAATTTGGTAGAGATCGGATGATTAGGTTAATCGTAATTTGATTTAAGCTTTGAACATTCGTGTGGCTCCCATTACGTTTCAGTCAAGATGGCGGCGATATAAAACATGACACTGAGGTGCCCTTTGCTAGTGCTACCTCTGTACCAAATTTCGTTCCATTCTGTTCCACCGTGTTCGAATTAATAGGGGGAATCAATTTTGACATAAAGATGGCCGCCTGCCGCAAACTATTAGGCTAATAACCTATTAGATTGGTCAAAGCATGCTCCCTCCATAAAGGAATGTTGTTGCAAAGTTTGGTAGAGATCGGATGGTTATGTTAGTCGTAATTTAACTTAAACTTTGAACATTTGTGTGGCCGCCATTACGTTTCTGTCAATATGGCGGTGATATGAAACATGACACTGGGATGCCCTTTGCTAGTGCTACCTCTGTACCAAATTGCGTTCCATTCAGTTTCACCGTGTTTGAATTAATAGGGGGAATTGATTTTCACACAAAGATGGCCGCCATCTGCAAACTATTAGGCTAATGACCTAGTCATTTGGTCAAAGGATGCTTCCTCTAAAAAGGTATGTTGTTGCAAAATTTGGTAGAGATCGGATGATTAGGTTAATCGTAATTTGATTTAAGCTTTGAACATTTATGTGGCCGCCATTACGTTTCCGTCAAGATGGCGGCGATATAAAACATGACAATGAGGTGCCTTTTGTTAGTACTACCTCTGTACCAAATTTCGTTCCATTCGGTTGCACCGTGTTCGAATTAATAGGGGGAATCGATTTTCACACAAAGATGGCCGCCATCCGCAAACTATTACGCTTATGGCCTATTGGTTTGGTCAAAGGATGCTCCCCCCATAAAGGTATGTTGTTGCAAAATTTGGTAGAGATCGGATGATTAGGTTAGTCGTAATTTGATTTAAGTTTTGAACATTTGTGTGGCCGCCATTACGTTTCCGTCAAGATGGCGGCGATATAAAATATGACACTGAGGTGTCCTTTGCTAGTGCTACCTTTGTACCAAATTTCGTTCAATTCGCATTCACCGTGTTCGAATTGATAGGGGGGGGGACAGACATTCAGAGTACACACACTCACACACACACAGACACACACACACACAGACTCACCCACACACATACACACACACACACACACACACAGACAGACACACTTTTTTCGCCCTGTGTTGATCTCATAAGTCTACTTTCATTTTTTGCAAAAATCGAAAGTAGGCTAATGAGCGTATGCGAGTTTTATAATTTCCATATGAGTGTCTTTATTACCATTATAGGCGAGTTGCATACGACTGTTTATGTTCGACGATAATTATTATAACTATTTTATGCTCGAACATAAATATTCATAAATATCTGTCGAGATTTCGCCATTTTTATGTACTGAACAGAGCGCATGAGACGCAGAGAATGCCTTGTATTTGACCATGGCCTCCTCAATTACCCTACTAAGACACTAGGCCAGGAAGTGAAATGTAAATTAGAAGGCCGTGGAACTCGATATCTGATTGGTCAAACAACTGTTTCTTGAGCTCTGATTGGTGGGAGGAACTGTTTCATAATGAAATATAGTGTTATAATTACCATCATTATGATACAGTTTTCTGACATATAATAGTCAGGGTCGAACATAAAAGTCTTTTATGAAACAGTATTTATTATTCTATTAGTCAATTTTCCATTTAATGTGAATACAAAGGACAATTATTTATTTTAATTTGTAATAAACAATAAAATTATTACATCCCATTAATTAAAAGACGAATAAGTTTCGAAGAGAGGTGCGCAAAATTTCTGAGGCTCTACTCATAGATAATTCACGGTTTAGCTTAAAGCCAGGAATACAGTTTCATCCGTATCTGTAACAGAACACCTTCATTTGGTAAGGACCTGTCAAAGTTAGTTAGGAACTGCAGGGTAAACTGCGCTCAGAAGGCAGCGTTTGAATAAAGGTGGTAATACGGAGCATGAATAGCCCAGTAGCTCCACTAATTAATGCGATGTCTATGCAGATATTGCTAGTCTTAGAGGTCCCGAAAGAGTGCTCGATGCGCGATGTTCCAGAAGTTCAATTAGTGTTCTCAACCTGAATACGGTATCTGTTCTACTTAATTTAATCCTCAACGCAAGAGAAACAAAAGTTGCCAGTTTGGATGGAGGAGCTTAAATAAGGAATGGGATATGGTATCCGTTTCTTAGATTAACGGTTTGATTATATTTGTGAACTGTCCGTCGACTTGGAATTTCTTCTTAGGCCTATTCACCTCAAAAACGCAGGTGTCAATCAAACTATCAGTGAATATGTGACTGAGAAAAATGTTCAGAATCTATACCGGATGAATTTCTTAAGATTCAAGAGAATTTCCTCCAGTTTTATTGAAGATACGGTAGTTTCAATTGTGGTTTTAGCCTATTTTTATCATATGAGAAATGCAATAATTGAAACTAACACATAAAATACGACAAAATCCAACTTCAATACATTTTCAATAAGAAGACTACCATATAGTTACGACCTTTAACATTTCGTATCACTGCAAAATTTCCATTGGAGCAAGACGTTAAATACAGTACATATTCCAATATATCCTCCACCCCACAAAGAGCCATTATTAATCACATAAGTTACTGTACAAAGCACAATTCATACCCTGTTGGCCATCTCGAGATATGTTTACAGAAACATTTTAGACTGATTTATAGGAATATACAAATATCACTATTTCGATATATATAATTTTCGACGAATTATTAAGGACTGTGTTTCGATATCCTAGATAGCTGCCATGTTGTTTATATAGCCTTGATTAGATATCTTAGTAGTTCCTTGCTTCAACGGGGGCACGTCTTTGAAATCCCAAAACCGCCTATATAGCGACTGTAATGAATAACGAAATATACCCGCACGCTTTTATATGGTGATAGATCTTACCAGAACGCAATCAACGTTTGAATATGTTAGGTTATGTACACATAAACTCATGAATCCTGCAGTTCTAGTTATAAGATATTACATTACCTCAAGATATTTAGCCTGTTTTCAATTTTGAAAAAATAGGCTTATGAGATCGCCTTTTGTCCGAGTGTGTGTGTGTGCGCGCGTGCGTGTGTGTGTGAATGTGTGTATGTGTGAAGTGTGTGTCCCCCCTAATAACTTCTAAACGGCTGGAGCGATTTCAATAAAACTCGGTGAGTTAATAGCACTATTCCGGACGACCCCGACCGTGCCCTTCAAATTTTTTTACGTCTCACCAATCCAACATGGCGGCTGTGCGAAATATTTCACCAGAATTCGATATCTCCGAAACTATTCCCGATAATACCCTGGAATTTTTTACAGTGATAAAGGGAACTACTAGAAATTCACCTTTGAGACGTTTGAAAGACTGGTAACTACAAAACCAACATGGCGGCCACGCGAATTCGCGACTTTTGAATCGACGTTTCTCTTGATTTAACCAACCAAACGCAATAAAACTTGGTACAGTATATGTTTATACACATTGTAATGCACCGAAATCTAACTTCGTTCAATTTATTACATAACCACAAGATGGCGGATGTGCGAAATATTTCACCGGCATTCAATATCTCTGAAACTATTAGCGGTATCACCCTGAAATTTTGTACGGTGATAAAGGGCACTACTGGAAGTTCATCTATAAGACTTTAAAAACCGGTTAACTACAAAACGAACATGGCGGCCAAGCGAATTTGATAATTTTAAATAGACCTTTCTCGCGATTTAATGTTCCAAACGCAATGAAATCTGGTACAGGAAATGTTTTTACACATTGTAATACACTGGTATCTAATTTAGTTCAATTGTTTACATAACCTCAAGATGGCGGCTGTGCGAATTTTAAAATTAAGTTTTATTTCTTGTGTCGGAATCATGCGATCGAAGTGAAAGTTTGAACAATGAACCTAAGCAATAATTTTCCTTTAATGGTACATGACTCTATGGCCTATACATACAACAATCCAACTTGGCGACCATCCGAAATATTTAGACGGCTCTGAATATCTACGAACCTATTATAGCAATCAAACTGATTTTTTATGTTCATAGGGGCTATGAACTTAAGTTCACCTATAGGACTTTAAATAACCTGGTGATCACAAATCCAATATGGCGGCGACGCGATCTATAAATATTCACATGAACGTTTCTCGCAATTTAACCATCCGAGTGTAGTGAAACTTGGTACAGTAAATCCTAATACGAATGTTAATCCACTGGCATCTAATTTATTTCAATTGTTTCCATAACCACAAGATGGCAGCTGTGCGAAATTTTAAAATCTCCTTGTTACTTCTTGTGTTAATCATGCGATTGAAGTTTGAATGCTACACGTACACAATAATATTCCTGTAACAGTACATAACTCTAGGACCTACGTATATAAAATCCAACATGGTGACCATCCGAAATATTTAGTCGGTTCTCAATATCTACGAATCTATTACAGCAATCAAACTGAAATTTTTATGTTGATAGTGGCAATTAATATTAGTAGGATATATGAAAATAGGCTTTAGTTTTTCACGGATCAACTCGTTGTATTTCTTTTCTAAAAGATTCAGCTGTGCGATTTTTTCCCCGTTATTCAATACCTCCGAAACTATTGCCGATATCAACCTGATGTTTTGTATTATGATAGAGGAAACTAGGATACGTTAACGAATGGAGTTACCTTTCGCAACTGTATAGTTCAAAACCAACATGGTGGCTATGAAATTTCAAATGTTTAAATAAAACATTCTCTCGATTTAACCCTTTTGATGCTAGTCTTTATGAGTATGTTAAAAATACCAAGTCAAGTTTCATGAAATTACAAGTACTAATTTGTTAAAAATTATCTCCTGCCTATTATTCTTTTAAATGCTGATATTTTTCTCTAGCAGGTAAAATATATATTTTTAAAGCATTAGATCCTAAATAATTTTAAACTTGTTTCTTTGAAAATAATTATATTTTTTCAATTTTTATTGGAAAGTTTTTTAAGTTGCCATCAGTCAAAAATTCACTTCCATACACTTCACTTCACTGAACGTTAAAACCTTGCTCATTTCCTCATCATTCAAAGAGTTTAGTTACTTTGTCACCAAGTATGTAAATTAGTTCCGAGGAAGAAAAATAAGAAATACAATTTCAAAAGATCTCATGGGTGGGCAGTCAGCAAGTTCAAAGAATTAATATTATCATTATCCATTGATAAATCCCTTAACCCTTTATGGGATTGTGGTCTCTATATTAACCACCTGTCAGATTATGCTTTCAAAGATGCTGATAGTTGAATCTTTAAGCTAAATTTTGGAGAATTGTTATGCCGAAGTGCTAGTATTTCTAAAAATCAAATATACTTACGTATCTACTTGATGTAGTGTGTTGGATAAAATTTTAAACAAGTAGTTCCGTGAAGAACTATACAGCCTATTTTCATATATCCTGCTTATGTTAACTGCCACTAACAACATACAAAATTTCAGTTTGATTGTTGTAATAGATTCGTAGATATTGAGAACCGACTAAATATTTCAGATGGTCGCCATGTTGGATTTTATATACACACATCAAAAAAAGTTTTGCATCACCTCGGTTCCCAGATCTCCGGCATATAGACGTTGACTGTGTATATTGTATCCAAGATACAGTCCCTTTGACTGTTCATAGATGTCACTAAAACTGCTCAAAGATGTAAACAACCATGCATGAGCAGGGCCTATTAGACGGAGGGGGTACGACAGCCGATCAGTTCCAGTCATTCCACCAGGACGAAGGTACGCTGCTCATGTTGTCTGTAGTTCTACCATGCCTAGAAGGTCAATACCGCAGTTCGATCGCGTCCGCATTGTTACTTTGTTTCAAGAAGGGCTCTCAACAAGGGAAGTTTCCAGGCGTCTCAGAGTGAACCAAAGCGATGTTGTTCGGACATGGAGGAGGTACAGAGATACAGGAACTGTCGATGACAGGCCTCGCTCAGGCCGCCCAAGGGCTACTACTGTAGTGAATGACCGCTACTTACGGATTGCCGCTCGGAGGAACCCTGACAGCAATGCCACCATGTTGAATAATGCGTTTCGTTCAGCCACAGGACGTCGTGTTTCAACTCAAACTGTGCGCAATAGGCTGCATGATGCGCAACTTCACTCCCGACGTCCATGGCGAGGTCCAGCTTTGCAACCCCGACACCATGCAGCGCGGTACAGATGGGCCCAACAACATGCTGAATGGACCCCACGGAATTGGCATCACGTTCTCTTCACCGATGAGTGTCGCATATGCCTTCAACCAGACAATCGTCGGAGACGTGTTTGGAGGCACCCTGGTCAGGCTGAACGTCTTAGACACACTGTCCAGCGAGTGCAGCAAGGTGGTGGTTCCCTGATGTTTTGGGGTGGCATTATGTGGGGCCGACGTACGCCACTGGTGGTCATGGAAGGCTCCGAAACGGCTTTACGATACCTGAATGACATCCTCCGACCCATAGTGCACCCATATCGGCAGAATATTGGAGAGGCATTTGTCTTCATGGACAATTCTCGACCTCATCGTGCACATCTTGTGAATGCGTTCCTTCAAGATAACGACATCGCTCGACTACAGTGGCCAGCATGTTCGCCAGACATGAACCCTATCGAACATGCCTGGGATATGTTGAAAAGGGCTGTTTATGGACGTCTTGACCCACCAACCACTCTGAGAGATTTACGCCGAATTGTCGTTGAGGAGTGGGACAATTTGGACCAACAGTGTCTTGATGAACTTGTGGATAGTATGCCACGACGAATACAGGCATGCATCAATGCAAGAGGACGTGCTACTGGGTATTAGAGGTAGTGGTGTGTACTGCAATCTGGACCACAAATGCTGAAAGTCTAGCTGTATGATGGTACAACATGCAATGTGTGGGTCTCATGAGCAATAAAACGAGCTGAAATGTTGTTTGTGTTGATCTCTATTCCCTTTGTATTTAACGGTTCCGGAACTCTTGGAACCGAGGTGATGCAAAACTTTTTTTGATGTGTGTATGTAGGTCCTAGAGTTATGTACTGTTACATGAAGATTATTGTGTACGTGTAGCATTCAAACTTCAATCGCATGATTACGACACAAGGAATAAAAACTTAATTTTAAAATTCGCACAGCCGCCATCTTGAGGTTATGTGAACAATTGAACTAAATTAGATACCATTGCATTACAATGTGTATAAACATTTCCAGTACCTGATATCATTGCGTTTGGAACATTAAATCGCGAGAAAGGTCTATTTAAAATTTTCAAATTCGCTTGGCCGCCATGCTCGTTTTGTAGTTAACCGGTTTTTGAAAGTCTTATAGATGAACTTTCAGTAGTGCCCTTTATCTCCGTACAAAATTTCAGGGTGATACCGCTAACAGTTTCAGAGATATAGAATGCCGGTGAAATATTTCTCACATCCGCCATCTTGTGGTTATGTAAACAATTGAACGAAGTTAGATGCCGGTGCATCACAATGTGTATAAACATATACTGTACCAAGTTTCATTCCGTTTGGTTGGTTAAATCGCGAGAAACGTCTATTTAAAAGTCGAAAATTCGCGTGGCCGCCATGTTGGTTTTGTTGTTACCAGGTTTTCAAAGGTCACATAAGTGAACGTATAGTTGTTCTCTTTATCACCATACAAAATGTCAGGATAATATCGGTAATAGTTTCGGAGATATCGAATGCTGGTGAAATATTTCGCACAGCCGTCATGTTGGATTGGTGAGTCGTAACAAAATTTGAGGGGCATGGTTGGGTTTGCCCGGAATAGTGCTATGAACTTACCGAGTTTCATTGAAATCGCTCCAGCCGTTTAGATTTTATTAGGGGACACACACACACGAATCACACACACACGTACACACACACGGACAAAAGGTGATCTCATAAGCCTTTTTTTTTTTCAAAATTGAAAATAGGCTAAAAGTGTAAGCCTTAAACATTAACAATTAAAGTGTAAAAATAAAATATAAATATAGCAATAAAATCATAAAAATAAAACCTCAATAATTAAAGAAATATGAAAATTAAAATAATTAAAATAAATACACAAATATTGAGAATAACTGTAAAAATCAATACGATATTAGTTAAATAATTAAATCAATAAAAATATCAAAATTCAATCTATAAGACCATAAATTGAAATTTCGAAATAAATGTAGCCTATAAGCATTAAAATTAGTGAAAAAACGAACATTATTAATATTAATATATTAATTAAAATAAATTAAAATGTAAAAGCACATAAAAATTTAGAATACGGTTAATGGGGCAAAGGCCTCCTGTTAGCAGGGTAGCTCTGATGTATTTCATCAGATGAGCTGGGCGGATGAACATTTACTTTCATAGTATCTTAAATCTAGGAGTACCAAACTATTTACACTCCTATCCATCTTTCTCACAAAGGATCGTATTTTATTTAACACAATTTTCACTGGTAGTACTTGGACCTAGTTCATACTAACCTGAAGATTTAACTAAGCTTACGATGAGTCAAAGGATGTTTCGAACAGACTGTTTTGATGACAGTCCTCCACGAATTCCGTTGGCCTGCCACTCTCATCCACCACTTTCCAATCGTCGACTGGAACTCGTCTGACCATCTGGTTTTCAGACGGCCGGGGTTTCGTCGTCCATCTCTGGACTCCCACATTGTAGTTGAGTAGGCCCACCTAGCTTGATCCATTTCCAGCATATGGCCTGCCCGTGTCCATTTCAGTTTCCTGGCCCTCGGAATGGCATCCCCTAGTCCTGTCTTCTTCCTGATTTCTTCGTTTCTAATTCGGTCCCTTAATGTAATGTTTAGGAGATTCCTCTCCATTTTTCTCTGGCACACTTCTAATTTCGAAGCTTGCTTCTTAGTTAATGACCACATATGTGCTCCGTAAAGGATAACGGGCAGAACCACTGCCATCGTTATTACCTACCAAAAAACCTGCATTAGTCGAAAATAAGCGATGTAAAGCTCCTAACTGAACCATAACCTTAATAAGTGTGGTGGCAAACATGCAACTCAAACATTTTATAGATATAGGCTAATTACCTACCTACGAAATGAACATTTGCCTCAGAAAACAAACGGAGTACCGTAATCCTCATTCTGGATGACGTAAGTAGTAGCGTTCTTACGTATTGCTTTTAACTCGGACACTAACTAAATTGTATAAACAACACAGCACAAACCACTCACAGTTAAGCATAATGGTCGTTACCCATCCACCCTTAGCGATCAGCTGATCACATGGTAATGGCCGCTGCCTGATGGCCTGTACATTACGATGGCAGTGGCAGAACACACGCGTCAGTAGGGGAGCAGTGCCCCCCCGCCATTACTACCAATGCGAGCCGATAACTCCCGAGCCCGTGGTCGGAGATTTACGAATGTGGTGTCGTTGGACTCGAGCTGACGGGGGATTTGCTATGGACCACTTGTTATATTTTTAAACATTTTTTGAAAACTTTTGTTTTTGAAAATAGACGATAGTTAAAAAACCAAACATGATAGAACTTTGTGCAATAGCTTAAACGGACGATCTTTATGTCATTTATTCTTTATAATATTTTTTTTAAAATTTTTATGTTTTTTTTGAAAAAAGTGTAATTTTAAAATTCTTATATTTTGGAAACTAAAGAGTTAAAAAAATGGTTTGAAATAAATGAATAATAAATTTCAAGCCTCTAGGACTAAAACTGTGCAGTAGTGTGGTGTGGACAGTTCTACTTAACCCCCTACTTTCATATAAACTTTGCCGATATATCCCGAATGCGTGGTCGGATTTCAACGAACGAGGTATTGTTGGCGTTGGGATGACGTTCTCTTGACTAAGCATGTGTGTTGGTATTAAAAAAAAATGAAAATGTTTGTTTTTTGGATTGGCGCTATTTTGGAAACCGTGAATTGGAAAAAAGTTTGTTTGACGTTAATGAAAGGTGGGTATGCCCTCTAGGCGGACAGCAAGTTTCAAGGGTGTGGGAGGGAAAAAAAATGATAGCCTACTTTCTCACGAACATTGGTGATCATTGGCGAACGGATGGTCGGATTTTAACAAATGAGGTGTCGTTGGACTCGAGCGGACGTCCTATTTCCTACAGACCACTCGTAATTTTTTTAAAATCTTTTTTGAAAATTGTTTGTTTTTAAAAGTAGGCGATAGTTTGAAAACCAAACATGATAGAACGTTGTCCAATAGTTCAAACAAATGGTCTCTAAGACCTTTATTTTTTATAATAATACTTTTTTATTTTTGAGACTTTTTGAAACCACAGAAATTTTGAATTTTTACTATTTTGGAAACTAACACGTTGACAAATAGGTTTGTTTGACATAAATGAAAGATCCCTACCCCCTCTACCACGAAAATCAATGTCAAGTCTCTAGGACAACAACTATGCATTTTTTTAATTTTTATAAGAGAGCCGGTAGCGCTGGGCGTGTGTTCCAACGAGGCTATGACTGAGCATGGTGAATACTGGAAATTGATATTTCGACGGAGGCGATGTATGGCAAAACGAGGGGTTGCTTTTTGATATTTTTTCCTATGACGAATGAATGAAGGCGAATATTTTGAAATGTGACAAGCATGCTAAGATTTTTTACCCCTGAAGGGGATCTTTAACGTTTTAGTTAACGGTGATGAGCGAGATCGCTCTCTGACACAACAGACGGTTGTAGGATATGACCAAGTGATTCCTAGACGTTGGCGATCTCGGTGACCGTGCCCGGATGAAATGAATTGCTATTTTGGTGGGATGGCGGAGCAGGGTATGGCGGTTGGTTTTGTGATATTTCCTATGGCGGATAGAGGCGAATATTTCAAAATGTGTTAAGTGTGCTAGGATTTGTTTTACCCTGAAGGGGATCTTTAACATGCTAGTAAACGGTAATAAGCGAGACTGCTGTCTGGCAGAGTAAATGGTTTTAGAATATGGAAACCTATAACATTTGCTCGACCAAGTCATGTGCATGTACGCAAAGAGCCAAAACGGTAAGGTCATTGGCCTGAAATGTTAAAAACTAAATATTGAAGTGGGTAAAGTCATGTGGTTTAGGGTGAAAGTATGTGGTTAACATGATCAAGTATTGAGGCTGGCCGCTTGCTAGTAATTATTATTACAGTAAAATGTTTAATAATAATAATTATTATTATAATAACACACACACGTTTTGAATGCTACAGAACTGTGTTGCTTGCTTGCACTCAATCCACGACCTGGCCAGGCCTTGTCAAAGCGACTGCTGATAACACAAGAATGTCTACGTGGGCAGGAAGTAAAGGGTCATGCTAATTGGCTGATAGAGGCTAGCAGGTCTGTCGTTTAAACAGACCTGGTAGAGGCTAGGAGGTCTGGCGTTTAAACAGAGTGAGCGCCATTTTGGTTCCTAGACAACCGTACTACCGATGTATAAGAGGCAGCCATTTTTGTTCCTTATTAAAAACATGAAACTAGTATAAGGTACACGAATTTTATAAAGATTGAGAAATTTGAAGAGGCGTGGTAACACGTGTGAGAGAGACAACATTTCAAGATCAAAACGCTGAGGAAATGCAACTCTTTCTGTTGCTAGGCTAACTGATAACGATTGCGTTAGTCATGCACTTGCCATTTTAGCACGCGGTCGTATACAGTAGAGCTCTGAACTGAACTTTGGAAGAAAAATCCTTTTATTTTTTTGGTAAGTACCTATGAATGATTATTTTAATAATGTCATGCTAATGAACCTTAAATTTGTAGTTATTGATCAGGTAAATAATGATTTTTATCGTCGCTTCGTCAGAGGATTCGCCGACATCGCCAAACCAATGCATCGACTGACTGAGAAGGACCAACTCTTCACATGGACAGCAGAATGCCACAGTGCCTTCGAACAACTCAAGCAGGCTCTGTGCACCGCGCACATTGTGGCCTACCCCAGACCTGGAACAAGGTTCATCGTCGATACCGATGCCAGCGACTTTGGTATAAGGGGAATCCTGTCGCAAATAGTGGACGGCGAGGAGAGAGTAGTGGCCTATTTCAGCAAAGCCTTGTCAAAGTCAGAGAGGAACTACTGCGTCACCAGGAAGGAACTGCTCGCCATCGTGAAGACCATCGAACACTTCCACAAGTACCTGTACGGGCAAGAATTTCTCATCACCGACCATGCATCCCTGCGGTGACTCCTGAACTTCAAGCAGCCCGAGGGTCAACTCGCGCGGTGGATAGAGAGGCTTCAACAGTGCAACTTTGAGATCCAGCACAGGAAAGGCCAACTGCATACTAACGCCGACGCCATGTAACGAAGACCGTGCCCCGAAGACTGCACCATCTGTACCAGAAGAGAGGAGAACACCGGGATACAGTGCCGAAGGACTACCGTGGAACTTCATGGGAGATGGAATCTTTCACGCGGGCACAAGCAGAAGATGATGACCTGGGACTGATAGCCGAATGGAAGAGGGCCTGTGTGTTCCCAGAACCGGGTGGAACATTGTGAGTGACTGCAGTCCAAAGTTCAAGTCCTACAGGGCGCAGTGGGACTCGCTGATTGTAAGGGATGGCCTCATCTTCCGTACCTGGGAGAGCACCGACGGGAAGACATCTCAGGAACAAGTCGTCGTACCAAAGGCTATGACGGAGGAAGTCCTGAAGGAAGTACATGGACGATCATCTGGTGGACACCTAGGGATAAGGAAGACCCTGGAGAAGCTGAGAGAGCGCTTTTACTGGATCGGGTGCCGAACAGACGTGGAGAACCACTGCGCGAGGTGCCACGATTGCGCAGCCAGCAAGGGCCCAGGACGAAGACGACGGGGTCCACTGAAGACCTACAACGTGGGCGGCCCCATGGAGAGAGTGGCATTCGATGTTGCTGGGCCATCCCCGTTAAGCGAGGCAGGGAACCGCTACATATTGGTCGTCAGCGACGACTTCACCAAACGGCAGGAGGCGTATGCGCTCCCTAACCAAGAAGCCGCGACGATCGCAGAAACCCTGGCGAAGGAATTCGTCAGCCGGTATGGAGTACCCCTGGAGCAGCACTCCGACCAAGGGAGGAACTTCGAGTCACAGGTGTTCCAGAACCTATGCCAGCTGCTCGGAATCTGGAAGACAAGGACGACGCCGCTACACCCTCAGTCCGACGGGATGGTAGTGCGATTCAATCACACCATCGAGAACAATCTCCGAATAGTCGTCAGCGAGCACCAGAGGGATTGGGACAAACACCTTCCACTATTACTCCTGGCCTACCGCGCCACCGTGCATGAAGCCACCGGGTGCACACCAGCCCGGGCCATGTTTGGGAGGGAACTCCGTCTACCAGTCGATCTTGCCTTCGGCCGACCTGGGAATGGTCCGGTCCCGGTAAGCCAGAATTGTCAAGAACTGGTCGACGAACTGGAGGACGTGCACGCGTTCGCGAGGAGGAAACTGCGGATCGAGACCGACCGAATGAAGACCCGATACGACCAGCAGACGGATGCCGGCGGATTCCACGAGGACGACCTGGTCTGGCTCTTCAACCCATTACGGAAGAAAGGCTTGTCACCCAAACTGGGAGGGCCCGTACCGAGTCGTGAATCGGATCAACGATGTCGTCTACAGGATCCAGCGGAGCCCGAGGGCGAGGATGAAGATCGTGCATCGAGATCGCCTGGCAGCCTACGGAGGGACACAGACGGACCAATGATTGATCGGGACGATCAGCCTTTTAGGAAAGTGGTGGTGTTACGGCTGTGAGTTGTTTCGTCGCCTCGCCGGTTGCGTCACAGCTGGCCCGGGCTCTGCTCTGCCTCAGTGTATTACGTGCGCCTTACGCAAGTGGGCTACTAGGACAAAGGGATGGTCCAGAATATTCGTGACCCAGCCAGTGATATAAACCTCGAGAAGCCGTGAATCCTGGATGGGTCTAGAAGCATTTATTGAGTAACCGGCCTGCTATATGAGGGCGACCTGGCAAAAGGGGTGAACTGTGTTTTTCGAGCTAGTGCGAGCGTTTACCTTGAGCTACAGTTGTTGGTGACGTGACTTGCGAAACCCTATGAGGCTGATTCTCTTGACAGTGAAGAAGTGTGAATCATACGTAGAGACTGTGTATTGACGAGTGTGTGCTTTCCAGTGCGACAGAGGTCATTGTGGTGAATTGCGAAACAGTGAGTGACAGATTTAGTGCAGCTGTATCCAGCCAGTGCACGGGGCCACTTCATTAGCGAGAGGATTAACTGCAAGGCCGAGTGAAAGGGTGAGTCGAGCTCCTTACAGGACGGAGCTTCTGTAAGACAGGTAATTGTTTCTATCTGCTTATTTTACGGTGTATATTTCTGACCTGCAAGCAATAAAGCTAACTTCTCTGTAAAGGAACAATTGTGTTTGTGCTTTCACCCACCGTAATCCACTTATCCGAACCTGCCACTAGGGGATTGCACGTAACAACAGAGATACAAGAAACCATTGCGCTTTTGGGCCCACTAGAAGGAAACGGTAACAAGCCAGTGCAAGTGAAGGTGAGATTAATTTTTTAAACCAACTTGTTTCATTTTTTTTTGTTTGATATTATTTTATTTTATTTTATGAAATGCATGTATTAATCTGAATTTAGGTATTTATAGCGGTTTATTTTATTTATTTTTAAGAACTTGGAAAGGAAAGCCTTACCACTGTAGCAGTTGCTGAAAACCCAAGACGCAGTAGAGTGCAACCATTGTTTCCAGGCAGTGAACTATTGAAAACTCAGGTAAGTCTAACTTAAAAGTGCTATTCCATTTTTCCATTACTGAAAACTCGTAGACAAAAATTTCATTACCTGTACATGATTAGGACGATGATTGCTTTCTTGAATAATGGCCATGTATTGACAAACGGTACAAGACTATATTGGTTGTTGACTGGGAAAAGTACAAGGCTATGTTGGATTCTCTAAAAACAAAAAACAAACAAAATTATATATGGGTGGTTCCCTATGGGCTCAATAAATATCCACAGGTTTGAACAAGATAATCTGAACAAAATGATATGATATTTATCTTTGATTATATATTGTTTAAAGGGAAATGTAAATGACTGCAGCTTTATAAAAATATACATGGTTTACTGTTAGTGCAGTCATACAGTTTATTTTTTAAAATATTTTTATTGTGTTTTTTATTTAATGCCAATTAACGTTAAAGTTTAATTACAAGTATTGATTGATTGATTGATTGATTGATTGAGTGATGAGTTTTTTTAGGTGTGGTCGTACGCCAATTACATAGTGAACCGACAGTGAAAAAAGCATACATTGTGGTTTAAAGTACTGTGTGCAACGTTAATAACTTACAATAAGAAAAAGTTTTATTATAACACATGGCGTTAGTACCAAATACAACAATTGAACAAGTTGGTTTACCACGTGGGTTAGATTTAAAATCAGAACATGATCGATGGTTATCATTTGAATCCTGGCCTGTAGGCTTTTTGTCAACACACAAACTTGCAAAAGCGTTTTTTTTTACTTGAACCGAGAAAATGTGGTGCGTTGTGTGTTTTGTCGTATTGAACTTTCACACTGGGAAGAAGGGGATGATAACTTTAGAGACCATTTGCGATGATCTCCTTGTTGTCCTTACATGCTTGGAAAATAAGTGGGAACATACCCGTGTATTCAGTTTACCGAACCACAAGGCCATTGGCCGCTACTTACGTTGCTGAATCGCAAATAAATAATAATAATAATGATGTATTACCAGCCAACAACGGTAGTGTCGATATATGTGGTCCATATGCCATAGACAGTGTTGAATTGGCATGTGCTTTTGAAAAATTGGGAGTTTGCAAGACTAAAGCACTAGCACACACAGAGTACAGCTCTGTTGAAAAACGTTTAGAATCTTATAAAATGTTTGGCCATTAATATTAAAACACCTTACCAAACAGCTAAGTGAAGCTGGATTTTTTTTTATACTGGTGAAGGAGATTAAACGATATGGTTTTATTGTGGATTTGCTTTAAAGGATTGGCAAATGACTGATGACCCTTTTGCGCAACAAGCTCGTTGGTTACCTAACTGTAAATACATGGTGTTGCTTAAAGGTCAGGAATTTGTGAACACTATTCGTAAAGAAAACGTGATTGCAGCACAAGACATAAAAGTGCCGTTAGAGTTAGAACATGCGGAGCAAATACATGAGGCTGAAAAAAAAAAGACTTGTCTCACGAACAGATACAAAAGTATGACCAACAATTATGTAAAATTTGTTATCAAGATGAACTAGGTGTTGTATTTTTGCCTTGTGGACACATGATAGCCTGTGTCAAGTGTGCATTAAAACTCAACACTTGTGCTATATGCAGAAAAGTAGTATCTGCTAGAGTTAGGGCATTTCTTGCATAAATAGTATAATTTATTAGCCATGCATAGTGCAAAATCCCTAATTGCACAATATTATTAAAGCTGTATTAGAGTGTAATATATATGCTTTTCTTTTATTTATAGACTACTACTATGAATGTTTTGAATGCTGTGGGTCAAGCATGTGGCTTAGAGACAAAGAAGCTCAGCGAATTGCCAACGCATATTCCATTCCGCATTATCAAGATTCAGAAATTGAAAACAGCATATGGTGATCGTGTACTTTGTGTATGTGAAAACTTTGAGACATTTCTGCCTACACGGTTTAATGATATGTCGGAGAGTGTATTTGATGAAGTCAATAATGATGTACAACCTGAACACTTAATTTATGAAGGTTTTAAATTCAATAGGTGCGTGGTTCGTTTTAATTAAATTTAAAAAAAAACAAATGTCAAATAATAGTGGGAGATATAAGTCATGACAATGGACTGAAAAATAAATATGTGTATAGAATAATAATATTTTAGTGTTTAGTATTGTCTTAAAAAATATTGTCATGAAACAAAAAATGTATATAAAGTTTGTAAATAAATGAAAATAATTGTACAATGTTGTTTTATTTTCTACAGAAGTCAGAATATTTAACATTGCAGAGTATACATGGTTATGACAATAAAAAGCACACTTAATACAAGTCTTTTCCTTTACGATAGTGTGTTATAGTTTTAAAAACAAAGCTTGTTTAGATATTTTTTCTTCCACGTTGAACAATAGGCATGAAAACTTGATTGTCTTGTTTTGGATCATTATCACTATCATAATCATAAGCAGCATGATCTATATCACTATTATTATAATCACCATAATTATCCTCAACATTATCCTCAACATTACTAAAACCAGTTAAATATTCCTGTTCCTCTTCCTGTTCCTGTTCCTGTTCCTCTTCCTCTACAGTGTCCTCATGTAGAGTCTGCGTGGCTTTTGATAATGTTAAGGGTTTTTTGAAAATTGATTTGTTTTCAATACTAGTATTGTTTTGTAGCACTTGCTTTTTAGCATTTTTATGATTTTCTGTTGACAGAAACAATGTTTCATGTTTGATGATCACTGACACTTAAAACCTCACTATTTTTACTTTTTAGCTCACTGCGACATTGTTTTGAACGTTGTTTAGAACAACGCCAAATAACAGTTCCATTTTTATTGGTTCGTTTCACAATATATGAATATCCTTTATAGAATGCATGAGGCTTACCATACCTAGTCGCTGATATTTCCAAATCAACTGTCAAGCATAGACTAAGCTCTAGTAAAGACAACTTGGTAATAAGAACAATAGTTTAATGTGCGAGCATATGTGGATGCAAATGTGGGAGCAAAAAGTGGGAGCATAAAATGAAAGCAAAAGTGGGAGCAAAAATGAGAGCAAAAAAAGTAGGAGCAAGTATGGGAGCAAAAAGTGGGAGCAAATGTGAAAGCAAAAGTGGGAGCAAATATGAGAGCAAAAAAAGTAGGAGCAAGTATGGGAGCAAAACGTGGGAGCAAATGTGAAAGCAAAAGAGGGAGCAAAAAGTGAGAGAAAAAAGAGGGAGCACAAAGTGTAAGCAAAAGTGGGTGAAAATATGAGAGAAAAGAAAGTGGGAGCAAATATAGGAGCAAAAACGAGGGAGCAAAAGTGGGAGCAAAAAAGTGGGAGCAAAAAAAGTGTAAACAAAAGTGGGAGCAAACAAGTGTGAGGAAATATGAGAGAAGAAAGTGGGAGCCAATGTGAAAGCTAAAGTGGGAGCAAAAAGTGAGAGCAAAAAAGTGCGAGAAAAAGTGGATGCACAAAGTGGGAGCAAAATGTGTGAGTAAAGAGTGGGGGCAAATGTGGTGTTTTACTAAAACAATCTCACCTAACCTAACCTAACCTAACCTAACTTTAGCCAACCTAACCTAACCTCACCTAACCTAACCTAACCCAACTTCACCTAACCTAACTTGACCTAACTTCACCTAACCTAACCTCACCTAACCTAACTTCACCTAACCTAACCTTCCAACTCTCAGATCAAGAATTAAATTCTGGGCATAGTCGAGTTGGAACCCAAAACCTCTGGGATAACATCCAGGTAAACTAGCCACTACTCCGCGAGATGAGCAAATTATCATGCAACACAACTCAAATATAAAAGTTTTCTGTAGTGTAACTCATTGGCTGACAACCATAATTGAGAATTCAAATCCAAGACCTCAGGACTTTTGTTTTGAACATTATCAGAAATATTATTCCATTTACATTTTACTGCTGCTTATAGTTGTAAGAGTTGGCATTAATATGGGGAGCAAAAAAGTTGGGATCAAATGTGGGAGCCAATATGGGAGTCAATATGAGAGCCAATATAGGAGCAAAAGTGGGAGCAAATATGGGAGCAAATGTGGGAGTCAATATGGGGGCAAAAGTGGGAGCAAATATGGGGACAAATGTGGGAGCCAATATGGGAGTCAATATGGGGATATGGGGGGCAAATATGGGAGCAAATGTGTGAGCAAATCAGCTCACCTCGGATATCACCAGTGAGTACTCATATCCACCGCTAGGTAGCGGAAACATACTTTGCTTGTTGTATGTAACTAACTTACAAAGTTTCACTGCATGCAAAACGTGCTTGTATAAGCTGTGCTTATAATTGTAATATACAATTAACACTAAGTGCTCAGAGCTAACATGTGTAGCCTTGTCTAGGGTATATAGAGGATCCTTAGCAAGAAAGACTGACTAACCCAGGAGTGTAAAGCCTTGCCATAGGCAGTAAGCACCTGTTGGCAGAAAATAGTTCCTAATAATAACGGACTTAATGAATATGAAACGTGTTTTGAGTGTCGTCTTAAATCCTATTTTATACGTTGTGATACGTGTTAGGATTTAAGACGATACTCAAAAGACGACGCACAAAAGACGTTTGTGTCGTCTTAAATCCTTACACGTATCACAACGTATAAAATAGGATTTAAGACGACACTCAAAACAAGTTTCATATTCATTAAGTCCGTTATTATTAGGAACCATTTTCTGCCAACAGGTGCTTACTGCATATGGCAAGGCTTTACACTCCTGGGTTAGTCAGTCTTTCTTGCTAAGGATCCTCTATATACCCTAGACAAGGCTATACATGTTAGTTCTGAACACTTAGTATTAATAGTATATTAAAATTATATGCACAGCTTATACAAGCACGTTTTGCATGCAGTCAAACTTTGTAAGATAATTACATACAACACGCAAAGTATGTTTCCGCTACCTAGCGGTGGATATGAGTACTCACTGGTGATATCCAAGGTGAGCTGATTTGCTCACACATTTGCTCCCATATCCCCCCCCCCTATATCCCCATATTGACTCCCATATTGGCTCCCAAATTTGTCCCCATATTTGCTCCCACTTTTGCCCCCATATTGACTCCACATTTGCTCCCATATTTTCTCCCACTTTTGCTCCCATATTGGCTCCCACATTTGCTCCCCATATTAATGCCAACTCTTATAACTATAAGCAGCAGCAAAATGTAAATGGAATAATATTTCTGATTATGTTCAAAACAAAAGTCCTGAGGTCTTGGGTTTGAATTCTCAACTATGGTTGTCAGCCAATGAGTTACACTACAGAAAACTTTTATTTTTGTGTTGTGTTGCATGATAATTTGTTCATCTCGCGGTGGCTAGTATACTTGAATGTTATCCCAGAGGTTTTGGGTTCCAACTCGACTATGCCCAGAATTTAATTGTTGATCTGCGAGTTGGAAGGTTAGGTTAGGTGAAGTTAGGTTAGGTGAGGTTAGGTTAGATGAAGTTAGGTCAAATTAGGTTAGGTGAAGTTAGGTTAGGTTAGGTGAGATTGTTTAAGTAAAACACCACATTTGCCCCCACTCTTTACTCACACATTTTGCTCCCACATTGTGCATCCATTTTTGCTCTCACTTTTTGCTCCAACTTTAGCTTTCACATTTGCTCCCTCTTTCTGCTCTCATATTTGCTCACACTTGTCTGCTCCCACTTTTATTTACACTTCTTTTGCTCCCACTTTTTGCTCCCACTTTTTGCTCCCACATTTGCTCCCACTTTTTTGCTCCCATATTTGCTCCCAATTTTTTTCTCTCATATTTTTTCCCACTTTTGCTTACACTTTTTGCTCCCACTTTTTTCTCTCACTTTTTGCTCCCACTTTCGCTTTCACATTTGCTCCCACTTTTTGCTCCCATACTTGCTGCTACGTTTTTTGCTCTCATATTTGGTCCCACTTTTGCTTTCATATTTGCTCCCCCTTTTTGCTCCCATAATTGCTCCTACTTTTTTTTCTCTCATATTTGCTCCCATTTTTGCTTACACTTTTTACTCCCAAAATTGCATCCATATATGGTCGCACATAAAACTATTGTTCTTATTACCAAGTTGTCTTTACTAGAGCTTAGTCTATGCTGGACAGTTGATATGGAAGTATCAGTGACTACGTATGGTAAGCCTCATGCATTCTATAAAGGATATTCATATATTGTGAAACGAACCAATAAAAATCGAACTGTTATTTGGCGTTGTTCAAAACAACGTTCAAAACAATGTCGCAGTGAGCTAACAAGTAAAAATAGTGAGGTTTAAGTGTCAGTGATCATCAATGTAATGTACTACAAGAAACATTGTCGCTGTCAACAGAAAATCATAAAAATGCTAAAAAGCAAGTGCTACAAAACAATACTAGTATTGAATATAATTCAATGTTCAAAAAACCCTTAACATTATGAAACGCCACGCAGACTCTACATGAGGACACTGTAGAGGAAGAGGAAGAGGAACAGGAACAGGAATATTTAACTGGTTTTTTAATGTTGAGGATAATGTTGAGGATAATTATGGTGATTATAATAATAGTGATATAGATCATGCTGCTTATGATTATGATAGTGATAATGATCCAAAACAAGACAATAACGTTTTCATGCCAATTGTTCACCGTGGAAGAAAAATGATCTACAACAAGCTTTTTTTTTTAACTTTAACACACTATCGTAAAGGCAAAGACTTGTATTAAGTGTGCTGTTTATTATCATAATCATGTATACTCTGCAATGTTAAATATACTGACTTGTGTAGAAAATAAAACAACATTGTACCATTATTTTCATTTATTTACAAACTTTATATACATCTTTTTGGTTTCATGATAATATTTTTAAGACAATACTAAACACTAAAACATTATTATTCTATACGCCTATTTTTCTTTCAGTCCATTGTCATGACTTATATCTTCCATTATTATTTGACATTCGTTTTTTTAATTTAATTGAAACAAACCATGCACCTATTGTTTTTAAAACCTTCATAAATTAAGTGTACAGGTTGTACAGCATTATGGACTTCATTAAAAACACTCTCCGACATATCATTAAACCGTGTAGGCAGAAATGTCTCAAAGTTTTCACATACACAAAGTACACGATCGACATATGCTGTTTTCAATTTCCGAATCTTGATAATGCGGAATGGAATATGCGTTGGCAATTCGCTGAGCTTATTTGTCTCTAAGCCACGTGCTTGACCCACAGCATTCAAAACATTCATAGTAGTAGTCTATAAACAAAAGAAAAGCATATCTATTACACTCTAAAACAGCTTTAATAATATTGTGCAATTAGGGATTTTGCACTATGAATGGATAATAAATTATACTATTTATGCAGGAAATGCCCTAACTCTAGCAGATACTACTTTTCTGCATATAGCACAAGTGTTGAGTTCTAATGCCCACTTGACACAGGCTATCATGTGACCACAAGGAAAACATACAACACCTAGTTCATCTTGATAACAAATTTTACATGATTGTTGGTCACACTTTTGTATCTGTTCGTGAGACAAGTCTTTTTTTTCAGCCTCGTGTATTTTCTCCGCATGTTCTAACAGTAAAGGCACTTTTATGTCTTGTGCTGCAATCACGTTTTCTTTACGAATAGTGTTCACAAATTCCTGACCTTTAAGCAACACCATTTATTTACAGTTAGGTAACCAACGATCTTGTTGACAACAGGGGCATCAGTCATTTGCCAATCCTTTATAGCAAATCCACAATAAAAACATTGTTTTATTCCCTTCACCAGTATCAAAAAATCCAGCTTAACTTAGCTGTTTGGTAAGGTGTTTTAATATTAATGGCCATACATTTTTAGAAGATTCTGAACGTTTTCAACAGAGCTGTACTCTGGGTGTGCTAATGCTTTAGTCTTGCAAACTCCCAATTTTTCAAAAGCACATGCCAATTCAACACTGTCTATGGCATATGGACCACATATATCGACACTACCGTTGTTGGCAGGTAATACATTATTATTATTATTATTATTATTATTATTATTATTTATTATTTATTTGTGATTCAGCAACGTAAGTAGCGGCCAATGGCCTTGTGGTTCGGTAAAATGAATACACGGGTATGTTACCCTCTGGTTTTCCAAGCATGTAAGAACAACAAGGAGACCATCGCATATGGTCTCTAAAGTTATCATCCCCTTCTTCCCAGTGTGAAATTTCAATACGAAAAAACAAACAGCGCACCACATCTTCTCGGTTCAAGTGAAAAAAATGGCTTTTGCAAGTTTGTGTGTTGACAAAAAGCCTACAGGCCATGATACAAATGTTAACCAACGATCATGTTCTGATTTTAAATTTAACCCACATGGTAAACCAACTTGTTCACTTGTTGTATTTGGTACTAACGCCTTGTGTTATAATAAAACTTTTTCTTATAGTATGTTATTAACGTTGCACACAGTTCTTTAAACCACAATGTATGCTTTTTTTCACTGTCTGTTCACTGTGTTAATGGCGTATGACCACACCTAAAAACTCTTCACTCATTAAATCAATCAATCAATACTTGTAATTAAACTTTAACGTTAATTGGCATTTAATAAAAAACACCATGAATATATTAAAAAAACAAAACTGTATATCTGCACTAACAGTGACCCAAGTACTTTTTTTGATAAATCTGCAGTCATTTACATTTCCCTTTAACCAATCTTCTTCTTCTTCTTCTTCTTCTTCTTCTTCTCTTCTTCTTCTTCTTTTTCTTCTTCTTCTTCTTCACCTTTTCCCGCTCATGCGGGGTCGACGTTTTTGGCAAGTCTTTTCCATTTCCCTCGGTCCCAAATGGTGTTTTCGGTTAACTGCTTTTCTGCGAAGTCTTCCCGCACGCAGTCCATCCATCTTCTTCTAGGTCTGCCTCTCTCCCTCCTGCCCTCCAGCTCAAGATCCAGCACTCCTTTAACCAATATATAATCAAAAATAAATATCATATCATTTTGTTCAGATTATCTTGTTCAAACCTGTGAATATTTATTGAGTCCATAGGGAACCACCCATAAATTAAAATCTTTGTTTTTTGTTTTTAGAGAATCCAACATAGCCTTGTACTTTTCCCAGTCAACAACCAATATAGTCTTGTACCGTTTGTCAATACATGGTCATTATTCAAGAAAGCAATCATCATCCTAGTCATGTACAGGTAATGACATTTTTGTCTACGAGTTTTCAGTAATGGTAAAATGGAATAGCATTTTTAAGTTAGACTTACCTGAGTTTTCAATAGTTCACTGCCTGGAAACAATGGTTGCACTCTACTGCGTCATGGGTTTTCAGCAACTGCTACAGTAGTAAGGCTTTTCTTTCCAAGTTTATAAAAATAAATAAAATAAATCGCTATAAATACCTAAAATCAGATTAATACATGCTTTTCATAAAATAAAATAATATCAAACAAAAAAATGAAACAAGTTAGTTTAAAAAAGTAATTTCACCTTCACTTGCACTGGCTTGTTACTGTTTCCTTTTCGTGGGCCCAAAAGCGCAATGGATTCTTGTATCTCTGACACGTAAGGTATACCGGTTATCTGCAAACAAATAAATAAATACAAATCATTAATTACCTGATCAATAACTACAAATTTAAGGTTCATTAGCATGACATTATTAAAATAATCATTCATAGGTACTTACCAAAAAAATAAAAGGATTTTTCTTCCAAAATTCAGTTCAGAGCTCTACTGTATACGTCCGCGTGCTAAAATGGCAAGTGCATGTCTAACGCAATCGTTATCAGTTAGCCTAGCAACAGAAAGAGTTGCATTTTCTCAGCGTTTTGACCTTGAAATATTGTCTCTCTCACACGTGTTCCCATGCCTCTTCACATTTCTCAATCTTTATAAAATTCGTGTACATTATACTAGTTTCCTGTTTTTAATAAGGAGCCAAAAAGGCTGCCTCTAATACATCGGTAGTACGGCTGTCTAGGAACCAAAATGGCGCTCTCTCTCTGTTTAAACGCCAGACCTCCTAGCCTCTACCAGGTCTGTTTAAACGACAGACCCGCTGGCCTCTACCAGCCAAGTAACATGACCCTTTACTTCCTGCCCACGTAGATATTCTTGTGTTATCAGCAGTCGCTTTGACAAGGCCTGGCCAGGTCGTGGATTGAGTGCAAGCAAGCAACACATTTCTGTAGCATTCAAAACGTGTGTGTCTTATTATCATTATTATTATTATTATTAAAAATTTTACTGTAATAATAATTTCTAGCAAGCGGCCTTCCTCAATACATGATCATATTAACCAAATACTTTCACCCTAAAACACATGACTTTACCCACTTCAATATTTAGTTTATAACATTTCAGGCCAATGACCTTACCGTTTTGGCTCTTTGCGTACATGCACATGACTTGGTCGAGCAAATGTTATAGGTTTCCATATTCTAAAACCATTTACTCTGCCAGACAGCAGTCTCGCTTATTACCGTTTACTAGCATGTTAAAGATCCCCTTCAGGGGTAAAATAAATCCTAGCACACTTAACACATTTTCAAA
Organism: Meconema thalassinum; assembly: GCA_946902985.2. Taxonomy (NCBI): domain Eukaryota; kingdom Metazoa; phylum Arthropoda; class Insecta; order Orthoptera; family Tettigoniidae; genus Meconema; species Meconema thalassinum. The sequence goes on along the minus strand of OX336393.1, from coordinate 143,718,021 downwards.
TATTCGCCTCTATCCGTCATAGGAAATATCACAAAACCAACCGTCATAACCTGCCCCGCTATCCCTCCAAAATAGCAATTCATTTCTTCCGGGCACGGTCACCGAGATCGCCAACGTCTAAGAATCACTTGTCCATATCCTACAACCGTCTGTTGTGTCAGAGAGCGATCTCGCTAATCACCTTTAACTAAAACGTTAAAGATCCCCTTCAGGGGTAAAATATCTTAGCATGCTTGTCACATTTCAAAATATTCGCCTTCATTCATTCGTCATAGGAAAAAATATCCAAAAGCAACCCCTCGTTTTGCCATACATCCACCCCGTCGAAATAGCCATTTCCAGCATTCACCATGCTCAGTAATAGCCTCGTTGGAACACACGCCCAGCGCTACCGGCTCTCTGTCTACAAACACTCTTTTATTTAAAAAAAAATCATAGTTCTGGTCCTAGAGACTTGACATTTATTTTCATGGTAGAAGGGTTAGGGATCTTTCATTTATGTCAAACAAATTTATTTGTCAACGTATTAGTTTCCAAAATAGTAAAAATTCAAAATTTCAGTGTTTTCAGAAAATCTCAAAAATAAAAAAAGTATTTGTATAAAAAATAAAGGTCTTAGAGACCATTTGTTTGAACTATTGAACAACGTTCTATCATGTTTGGTTTTCAAACTATCGCCTATTTTTTAAAACAAAAATTTTCAAAAAAATAAAAAAATAACGAGTGGTCTATAGGAAAGAGGACGTCAGCTCGAGTCCAACGACACCTCATTTGTTAAAATCCGACCATCCGTTCGCCAATGATCACCAATGTTCGCGAGAAAGTAGGCTATCATTTTTTTCCTCCTACGCCCTTGAAACTTGCTGTCCGCCTATAGGGCATACCCACCTTTCATTAACGTCAAACAAATTTTTTTGCAATTTACAGTTTCCAAAATATCGCCAATCCAAAAAACAAAAAAAAAATCATTTTTTTAAATACCAACACACATGCTTAGCCAAGAGAACGTCATCCCAACGCCAACAATACCTCGTTCGTTAAAATCCGACCACGCGTTCAGGAGATATCGGTAAAGATTATATGAAAGTAGGGGGTTAAGTAGGATTGTCCACACCACACTACTGCACAGTTTTAGTCCTAGAGGCTTGAAATTTATTTTGCGGGTAGAGGGGGTCAGGGCCTTTCATTTATGTCAAAAAAAATTTTTGTGAACTCTTTAGTTTCCAAAATATAAGAATTTCAAAATTACACTTTTTTCAAAAAAACAGAAAAATTAAAAAGTTTTATTATAAAAAATAAAGGACATAAAGATCGTTCGTTTAAGCTAATGCACAACGTTCTATCATTTTTGGTTTTTTAACTATCGTCTATTTTCAAAAACAAAAATTTTCCAAAAAAAATAAAAATATAACAAGTGGTCCATAGCAAAGCCCCCGTCAGTTCGAGTCCAACGACACCTCATTCGTAAATCTCCGACCACGGGTTCGGGAGTTATCGGCTCGCATTGGGAGAAGGGGGGGGGGGGAGGGGGGCGAGCAGAATCGGCACTGCTCCCCTACTCGCGTCCATTACTCGCATTTTTGTCTCTCTGCTGTTCATTATGAAGGACAGGCTCCAGAATTCTTTCTATGCTGACCACATCCGTCTGTTGATTTCCTTGTACATATTTTGCTGAAAAGATATTGACTGGCTTGGATAGACAAATTTTGACACATATACTACTTCATTTCCGTTCACCATGAGTTTCTTTGCTTCATGATTTTTCATAACCTTTGTCTTGCAAAGAATTCTTATTACTAATACAGTTATTCACGGAACTTTAAAACAACGATACATCCAGTGAGACAATGATTCCCGCGTTGTCTTGGTTAAAACAGTGATAGCACTGCTTGGCTGGAGAAAAGTTAATTTAAACAAGATGTTCAGTAAAGAACATATAGCCTACTTTCTCCTAAATGTATGAGTATAGTTATAACTCGTTGTTATTATCAAAGAGTATAATAGAACTATTCTTTGTTGAAGACCTTAGAAACGATTTACCTCTACCAAACGCCACGACCTAGATAAAAACTGCTACCATCATTGAAGAAAGAAAGAAAGAAAGATAAGAAGTATATCAAGAATGTTATGGATCTGGAGACATAATCGACCGGACTGGCGGCGTGGCTCAGCGGTAACGTTCTCGCTTGCTGGGCCCTAGGTTGCAGGTTCGTATCCTGGCGCAGTCAGCTGGCATTTGAGGGTGCACAAATGCGAGGGAGCCGTGTCAGTACATTTACTGGCACGTTAAAGATCCCCTTCGGGCCAAAATTCCGGCACCCCGGTGTCTCTAAAAGCAGCAGTAGTTAAAAGGGATGTAAAACCAATAACATTATTATTATTATTATTACGACCTGCCGTGGGCAACATCCAACTTTGAGTTGAGGCATGTCTTTACACGTCTGGTTGTGCATGGCTTTCACAACCCTAATTGAATTAACAAATCTTTCCATGACCCTACAGAGACGTGTGTATACAAACTATGTGGATATTTTCGATAATATAATCCTAACAGAGCGAGTGCATTCTAGCGGCCAGAATAAGAAACTTTTCAATAAAATCTGGAAGTTACCTTTTTGGCAGCTAGATGTCTCGAGTAAATCTGCTGGCGAATTATGTTTTAATTAAATATATATTTTACACCATAATGTGGACAATATAACGCTTAATAACATTTTCAAGTAACGCAAAATAGGCTGTTACAAACCCTTTAAAATAAAAAGTTAAAATGTATCGTAGTATCAACTTGTCATTCTTCAAATTCGATGCGCATAGAATGATAATGGTATAGTAATCAACGGATCCCCACGTAGACTAGTCGGGACATCTAGTGGTGAAATATCGAACAATATAATCCTAACAGAGCGAGTGCATTCTAGCGGCCAGAAGAAGAAACTTTTCAATAAAATCTGGAAGTTACCTTTTTGGCAGCTAGATGTCTCGAGTAAATCTGCTGGCGAATTATGTTTTAATTAAATATATATTTTACACCATAATTTGCACAATATAACGCTTAATTTTAAAACATCTGAGTCATTACAAAACAATAAACATATAACATTTCAAGCAAAAAAACTAGCTCTGATCGGGTTTGAACCATAGGAATCTGAGCGACAGGCTATCGCTCTACCACTGAGCTAATTGTGTCAACGAATATCGTTCTATTTAAAATGACTTACATAGAACTTGTTAGCAAATAATGATTTATACTAAACGATTTCATCACTGGAGTATATTATTTATATATAAAGCATTTCATACAAAGTTTATTAATTTTTTATCAGTACGCTATATTGCATTCAATACTCAAATTAGTGAAATACAAGTCAGGCACAAGATATCCGCTGCCATCTTGTCTTATTAATGAATCAGCTGAGCTTTTTAAAATCACGTCTGCACTATAGTATTACAAAATAAACTTTTAATTTCGTACGTGCCTCTTCCTTTAGAACAGTTAAAACGATTCTCGACTCGATAATCGGAACTGGTGGGTCCCATGATATGGATTATAAAGTTTGCATAATTCGCACGGCCGCCATCCTGAAATGGTATGGCGGACGACCTTGTAGTTTGGTCACAAGACGCATCCTATACGAAGGTATGTTGTTACCAAATTTGGTAGAGATTGGATGATTTGGTTAGTCGTTATTTGATTTTACATTTTGAACGTTTGAGTGGCCGCCATTCAGTTTTAGTAAAGATGGCGGCGATATAAAACATGACACTGAGGTGTCCTTTGCTAGTGCCACCTTTGTACCAAATTTCGTTCAATTCGCATTCACCGTGTTCGAATTGATAGGGGGGGACAGACATTCAGAGTACACACACTCACACACACACACACAGACTCACACACACACATACACACACACAGACTCACACACACACATACACACACACAGACAGACACACTTTTTTCGCCCTGTGTTGATCTCATAAGTCTACTTTCATTTTTTGCAAAAATCGAAAGTAGGCTAAAAACAACTTTATAGAAACGGGGGTGGATTAATCGGCCCGTGGCATTTTTAGCAACAGCTCAATCAGCCAATATATCGCCCCCGGCATTATAAGTGTTAATGATCCGAGCGCGATGAAGCTATTTAATACGTCATGTGGAAATTCCTCTCTTTGAGCAGATTCTGTTATGGCAGACTCGTTTAGAAAACAGCTTACTGCCAGAATAAAACAGCGTATCATTCATTAGGACAAACATTAATGAGAATTAGAAGAGGTACATGTATTCAGAAATATCATCCAACGTACATCCTTGACAAGACAACTAATTGAGAATAACAGTATTTAAATGTTTGTACTTATAAATACGTTGACCCTTAATAAAACCATCTGTTGGATAAATTCATTTTCCCACACATCTCATTATTATTCCGTTGGACTGCATTGCATGGGTTGTAGGAGCTGATCTTTAATCCTCGAAATTCCGAGTTCAATTCCAGCTGTTCGATGGTTCTTCGGAGTATTTATCTGCAACAGCCTCATGCCAGACTTAGTGATAGGGTATGTTAAAGATTCCTTCAAATGGCTTCTGGGAAATTACCGCAGCTTATCCCTTAAAGGTAGGCGACACACAAGCTTTATTCTTGGGCCGCCTGCTGGAACCGCCCGCACCCGAGAGAAGGAGTTATGGAGGTGTAACTCCCACTCACACATGACGCGCACACGAAAGTGTAGAGGCGTTTATTTACATTGTACTCCTACAACCTCGATTCCCCGTCTGGTATCGTTGATTCGGGGCAGATGGCCTTGCTGTTCCACCCCTCAAAACAACAATAACTGTCTATAATATATATAGTTAATTTCCGAAGCTCGGAGATCGAGCGTTTTTCATTCATTTTATACTCGTCTTGCACACTGGCGTCAACTTGATAGACCTGCACCAGTCTTCTCCAGATACCACACGCCATTATTATTATTATTATTAAAAATAATAATAATACTTTCCTTGGCTTTTCCAAATTAATTGAGGTCACCGGAGCCAACCAGGAACATTTTGGTTTTGGCCGGGGATTTAAGGCCGGCTGCCCTTCCTGACACCACGTGATTTTTCAGTTGAAAATTCCACCTTGCTGTCTCCGGGAATCGAATCCCGGCCGTCCGGGTGAAAGACGAGCAGCTAAGCCACTACGCCATCACGCTCCCTTAATAATAATAATAATAATAATAATAATAATAATAATATCAATAATAATAATAATCCTTTCATTGAGACCTGCTGGGGGTCACAGGCCAATTTCAAATTCTCATCTTTTGAAACTCAGCAATTCTTCTAGGTTTGTGCCGTGTTCTATGTGGGGTTTCGCCTAGTACACCAAGATGGCTCATCAGCGGGCTCTTGGTGTCCCCGCCCGGACCCCCACTGGAGTAGTGAACTGCGCGCTACCTCCCTTTATATAAAGCGCTCCTGAGCCTCTTCACTGCGAGAACTAAAAGCTCAAGCAGCTATAACCTTGTCCGTGAAAGTCAATATACCATCTTTTTGGAAGCCTTCATAGGGAGGTTATGGCTGCTTGAGCATTTAGTTCTCGCAGCTAAGTAGTGCAGTTGCACTCTATATAAAGGGAGGTAGCGCGCAGTTCGTAACTCATGTGGGGGTCCGGGCGGGGAAACCAAGAGCCCGCCGATGAGCCAGCTTGGTGTCCTAGGCGAAACCCCACTCAAGACACGGCACAAACCTAGAAGAATTGCTGAGTTTTAAGTGTAAGAATTATTCAGCATGAAAAGTTCTACAAAAAAAGTCCGTGAGAGCATATGCCTATCTTCAATACTTCGCCCACTATCAGTGTTTTTACGTTTCCATTTCTTCCAACAATCTCCATTCAATTACTGAGGCAACAGTTTACGAGCTAGCTAGTGGCGATTCTATCACCACAGTTACAGCTTAGCTAGCGGACAAGCTTATTGCCCCAGATACAGCCAGCAGCAAACTGTCGAGTCGTGTTGAGTTAAGACTTCAGAGAAGAGTGGTTGTGTTTGGAGATTCCCTGGAAGTGTAACCCCAGCGACGAGTGCCTATTTATGTTCTTCGGACAAAGGTCCTCTCTCATCTTCCGGAAGTTGATACCATTTTAAAAATCTTGGTAGTTGTTCACCAATCTTCTAAATGTGTTCCTGTCTCGAATTTCTCGGTCTAGAATACCAATTTGCCTGAGATCTTTTTCGCATTCCTCGAACCATCTCGGCCTTGTTGCCTTAGACTTGATGAAACTCCATATTCTTTTGGTTAATCGATCATCAGTCATCCTCAAGAGGTGATTGTAAAATAGTAGCCGTCTCTTCTTAATTGATGCTGTGATAGGGTCTATGTTGTTGTACAAGTCCTCATTTGCTCTCATTCGCCTCTGTCCATCAACACATCTATTACCTAAGATTTTTCTCAATATCTTACGCTCCCTTTTTTCCAGTTGGTCAGCTTGACCTTTACTAATCATGGTCAAATTTTCGGACGCATATAATCCCTCAGGTTTTACAACTGTGGTATAGTGTCGGAACTTGGTCCCTATACTCACAGACTTTTTGTTATAGACATTCTTTGTAATGTGGTATGACTGGTCTAACTTCCTCATCCTGGCATTAATTGCTTCCTCTTCTAATCCATTCTGCGGGATGACTTTACCAAGATATCGGAAATTTGTTACACGAGTGATTTTTCCAAGATTAGTGATCATCCATTCAGGTCCATCGCAGATGTTTGTAATATACTTTGTCTTCTGAATAGAAATCTGGAGTCCTACCTTTTCAGCAATTTCAGACAGCCTATTGATCTTGTTGACTGCTGAATCTATGTCGTAAGCAAAAATAGCCAGGTCATCCGCAAAAGGCCAGACAGTCAATGTATATCCCTTTGTGCTTAGGACCAAGTCTGAACCGATCTTCTTTTGTTTCTTCTTGGTCTAACATCTTCCTCCATTCTCGAATGACTTTTTTCCAAAACACAGTTGAAGAGGAGTGGAGATAGTCCGTCTCCATGTCTGACGCCCGTTCTGATTGTAAATGGTTCTGATATCTCTCCCATAAATTTGACCATACCATCTCATCTTTTGTGTTTTTTCTTCATTTTTTTCATTATTCCTTCATCAGTTCGCTGATTTCTTTCTTCTCCTCGAACTACTTTCGACTGTTTTCTTTCCTTCAGCCCTGGAAGTCTTCCATATATAACACCTATATCCTTAAAATCTCTCCAGCGGTAACGTTCTCTCTCACCTGTTGTACCCAAAGTTGCAGGATCGAATTGATATTGGCACAGTCAGTTGGCATTTAAAGGTGCTTAAATGTGAGTGAACCGTGTCAGTAGCGTTTAGATCACCTTCGGGGCAACATTCCGGCATCCCGGCGTCTCTAAAAACCGCAGTAATTAAAAGGAACGTAAAAGCAATAACATTATTATTAGCATTATTATAACATTATTAGTAGTATTATTCTCTTTTGACATCGTAGCCGTGCTCGTTAAATAGTGCACCATGACCGCTAGAGCAGCTGCAGAAAATCCGGAGATTGCAGGTTCGAATCTTGACGCTACTATCCTGAGTGTGTTTTTTCTCCAGGTAATTCCGCACTCTCTCTTGGCAATTGTAGGGATAGTAGCCTACCTTACTTCAAGTGCCAACTGATTGCGCCAGGATTCGATCCTGCAACCTTAGGCGAAAACGTTACCGCTGCACCACGCAGCCAGTCAGTCACAAGATAGAGGTAAACCAAGTATACGGGGCGAATGACTCCTGAAACTCCAACAAAATCTAAATTTATACTCCTAGCTAGTTATTGGTGAACATACTGTTCAAATAATTGACAGACAACATACAGTAGATGCTTGTAGGTGCAGGCGAGGGACTCATATTTTGCTCTCCACTTGCCAAAAGTGTACTTGTGTATTCAGAATGGGGTTTCAAGGGTGCGCTCGTAAATGCAGTATATTGGCTGGTTATTCGTGAAATTTATTCTGAAAAATGAATGCACCGATGATCGTATTGGGAGGGATTTCTTTGAGCTGTGTGCATTAGCCAAGGCCTATCATCACCAGGCTCATGCTCCACCAGGTAAGGGGCTGTAGACAGTACTTGAGGGGATAGAACGATGGGAGATCTTCTGAACTGAAGGTGGATGTGAATTAGGTACTATTTTGATCCCCGAGGCGGAGTCAGTTAAACAATGAATATATGCTACATCCAGTAATTTAAAATTCATTAGCCTACTTTTCTCTTTTTGCAAAAATGAGGAAAAAGTAGACTTATGAGATCGATCCGGGAAAATGTGTGTCTGTCTGTCTGTGTGTGCCCCCATATCAACTACTAAACGGCTCTATCTATCGAAACTAAATTTGATAAGAGTAAAGATCTATACCCGAATATCTCACGGCCATATTTGAAATTGGCGTCAGTGCTGAAAAGTCGCAATCGAAATTTGAGCTCCATGTTGGATATCTCAGAAGTTATGCATGCGGACTATTCAAAAATTGGCACATATAGATAATGATATCGTCTTTTTCTTCTTAGTCGTTTACCCTCCAGGTTGGTGGAACCCACGGACTCAGCGAGCGAACTCACCACTACCGCCTCTACGGGCAGTGTCCTAGAACGAGGAACATCTAATCGGAGTGGATACAACTGGTGAGGTGTGATTGGCACCTCGCCCAGGCGGCCTCACCTGCAAAGCGAACAGGGGCCTCATGAGGGAAGGTAATGGATGGTCAGGATGGGTAGGCAAGGAAGAGGGAAGGAGGCGGCCGTGGCCTTGAAGATGGTACTGTACCCGAAAATACCTACCCTTTACCTGTTGATATCCCTCGATGGTCAGGGAGCAGCAAATCCTTACAGAGGTGGCATTAAGCAAGACCAAATCACAGCAGCAAACTGCTCTAAGAACACGAGAATCGTGGGAAATCACCCTCTCAGGAGTGTGGGAAACTCTAGAAATATCTAGCTGTGGCCCTCCTAATGCGACCTCTTTATACTTCTGTAAATCATCACAACGTGCGATTAAAAGAAATGACAAAAATATTTATTTCCAAAAAGAAAATCTGACAGAGGGTCAGACCAAAACGTCCTTGGCTGGACACAAAAACAAAGAAAGTAGGCACTAATATCATGCCAAGAAATGCATCAGCAGTCCCCATGGACCAAGAATGCATTTGACCCTCAAATGAAATTATTAATAATATGAACAACAGGTGATCCATTAAGAAGCAAAAAAAAATATGTATATCAAAGAAATCACCTTTATGGTTCTTCCACCGATTCCAACATTCTCAAACACGCGAATTAATTCAGATATATATTTACTTATTTAAAGCGAAATCATTATTAATATTATTACACCCTCAGATGTAAATGCCTTCCCAAACAGGTAATTCTGCACTCCTCATTGGTGCTTCGTCATACCTGATATTGTATAAATTATATTTCCTTAGCAATGTAGTCAAAATCTATTTTATCAATCAAGCGCTTAAGCTAAAAAGACGCGAAATTCGTAATTCAAAATCTCTAAAGATTCAATAATTTCTCAGTATTAATGTACTTATTTAAATTCATCCAGAATTTATAGTATATCGATCATGAATCATATCTAACATTTGCTTAAATCTTATAAATTGAGTACAACCGAAGAATTAATTAAATGGGGATGCCACACAAAAAACAAACTCTGAGGCTTGACAAAAACTAGATCCATAATTGGAATTACCAATTTATCAATAAATCATAACAAGAAATGCAAAAGAGAAAAAAAACTATGTTCTTTCAAAAACATTCGGAAATTAGTATAACCTTGCACTGAAATACTGTTATTATAATAATCACACATGAACTCGATTTCTGAATACAGGTGGGCATTACCACCATCATCACAAAGATTATACTTTTATAAACGCATTACACATTATGTTTTCACTAGCATCAAAACATTAACGTACTTCAACGAGTACTACCGTAAATATAATATTATACGCCCACTGACGTTTCTTCCCACATTATCACCCAAATGGTGATTATTTTATTCAATAACTAGTATTCAGATATATTCAGCTGTGTTTTTAACTATATGTTTTCTCATTCCAATGCATCATAAATTTAACATGAGTGGCTACTTAATCTAGTCCACTGGATTACAAAAAGCTTGCCTTACAGAGTTGTATTTACAGTCACATAAGAATTCTCTTCCCCTTAAAGTTAATCCCTGGGATTTATCTCAAAAAAGATTCTTGTTCTTCGAATAGTATTCTTAAGCAACGTTCTAATCAAGAAAAACTCGAAATTCTGAATCAAAATTCAGTTATAGCAATATTAATTAATTAAAAATCATCATGGTGTATCCAAGTAAACGTGGCTACAAAATCAAACGTTAAAGTTTATCAGACGAAAATAGAAATGTCCCCTCAAGAGAATTCACGAAAATCAGACTCGGTCTACAGCATGTATCCAGGTAATGACTCAAGTTAACTCCTGTTGACACATTAGAATCCAGTATGACAGCGTTCACTCTCAAGAGAAAAAATCCCCATTCTAAAAGAATGATCAAACTTCACATTCTATACTGTATTGTAATAATTATAATGCAAGAGCGCATACTCAAATTCGAATCTCGCAATTGTCGAACACAAAAATAATAGAACGACAACCCCTCAAGCCATAGCTTGATAAAAAAACACCAAGAAGTACTCCAAAAAATGGAAAATATCAAATCCACTAAATAGAGAAAATTCCCCTTGGGAATAACGTAAATTTCTTCCCCTATGTAGATCTGTTCTCCACAATCAAGAAGTTCGGAATAAATTTAATGAATGTAATTAATTAAATGATTTAGCTGAAAAATACTCAATTAATTCATAATAAAATATTATGAAATGAGTGCACCTGAATAACCAGGCCTTAACTCGACTGCAAATGAAGTCACACAGACCATGGGACGGTCATGCATAAACTTCACTCCACAATCATACTGCTCAAAATGTATAACAGGTGGCAATGTGTTTTCACTCGACTATCTACTTTGCAACGCTACGTGAAAAAATATTCCTCTTCCTTGCTGAAGACTCTCGAAGGCGATATGAAGTGTGTAAATGCCCACCAACAGATTCCAACATGGTATAGCAGGACTGCACGGATCCATATCAATTTCCAATGAACGCACTGGGAATTTCTTACTCCAATGTCCCAAGTCCACTGATGGTAAACGAACTGCTTCCTCATCTCGGAAATTGTCCTAGCCCGAATTTCGAATAGTTCCAACCCGGCCCGAAAATACATCACGCGCGCGAATGCAACATCGCGATAATCAGGTGGACACATGACGGTAGCCTGAGTTATTTTCGGCTGCATGTTACCAATAGTTTATGTTCCACAAGACATCAGCCCGCATCGCGAGTAGGCTATGTTCCACTTCGCAGATAGCATTGTAGTCACTCGTAACGTCCACTGCATTTGCTTGGAGAGCGGTGTCCACACTCAAATACCTAGCCGCACATGGCTAATATGTTTATACACATCGAAAACATCTCTCCCAACACCTCAGTATTCCATACACTATACATGGTTATATATCTTCACTCGGAATGTATATGACGTTGAATTGCAATAGTCTTGGTGTGAGTAAAAGAAAGAACACCTTCTCAGTGAGCATAGGCTTCAGTAACAAGCCCCATAATGTATCACTTCACTTCGCTTCTCATCTACACATGCATTTAAATAACATGAAATGAGACGGATTCCTATAACTGAATATTGCCCGCATACAATGCCAGGCACTCCGTAAATTCAAGTTCTTATTCGACACTGAACTTGATGTATATTGGCCCCAATACATCACAACACGAAGTATAACCATAAACTGGCACCGCCGTGATCTTGTGATAACTTGGCACTTTTTCTTGCTGCCCGAAACAACATAGCGATACGAATCTTTGCTTAGATGTACATTCGTCCGAGTTTAAAAATGATCTGTCTGTCGCCCGTGACTGTTCGCTTGCAGGCCACAGCTGGTACGCTGTCACTCCTGCGCATGACGTAACGATCTACCTGTCAAAGGTCGATTTAATACATCCATATTCTTGCCGTTACAAAGGCTATTTCCATAAAAGCAAGAGAGCACTGTCTCTCTCTGCTGTAATATCGTACTTCAATATACATTTGACATCATAACTGTGCCGTATTTCCATATAATGTTCGAATATAAATGTCAATCTTCCCACTACTGCAAGGATCAAGGTCTCCCGCGCTCCTCGTGGTCTAAATGAGAAACACTCTTCCGAAGGTTGTCGATGAGACTCCAGCTGAGCCGAATGATCACATGGCTATTCGCGCACTCCAAACTAGGTCAAAACCTGTCATTTGTGGCGGCGGTTCGCAAAGGAAAATGTACCGTAAATCAGACCAAAAAAAAAGAAAACGGTACAGTACCATCCCGGCATTTGCCCGAAGACGAAGTGGAAACCACTGAAAACCACTAACAGGATGGCTGAGGTGGGAATCGAACCCCCTCTACTCATTTGGAACACCCGGGGCTGAATAGACCCCGTTCCAGTCCTCATACCAATTTTCAAATTTCGTGGCAGTGCTGGGAATCGAACCCAGGACCTCCGGGGTGGCAGCTAACCATGCTGAACGCTACCCTACGGAGGTGACACAGATAATGATATTCCAGATTAATTTTCAGAAGTCCATGCATGCCAGTGTTGCCAACATTACTCTAAGCCTGCCGATAGGTCCAACTTCTAAATGCATGTAGGCCTAACTCCTACACTATCGATTGGATTTCAACCAAATTTCGTGTGTACTATGTGTACTACAACAGATATGACTTCGTATTTTAAATAGCCGCCAGGGCTGCCAACTGTTATTAACTGCTTTCTCTATGTTTTAAACATAATGTCAATATGTCAGAAAGTATGCAAGCCAACAGCTGTAAACTTTGCACACGTATAGTATCTGACATTCTACCATAGTTTGGTATCAGTGCTGCTAACACGATTTTAAGGCTGCTGATAGGTCCAGTTAAACATAATACGAGCCTTACAGTTGTCGCATATGATGTGTAACATCTAACATAGAAGAAACCTCACGTGAAATTGTTGATTCACCGGTATTTTATAGTATTATTGGCACAAATATTAATCTATTGTAAAAGGGAGTGTTTTACAGATATTATAGTTTATAATACGGAACTCATTTTATTAGATGATTTGTAGCTTCCACCAGCACTAGCCTAAATGTAGAATACGATATGGATCAACTAGATTAATAGACGCGACACCCCTCATAACCATAAATTCCTTGTAAACAGGTTCTCTTCATTCACAGACCAACACGCAATTTCATATGGATTCTTTTAAAATTTGTCATATTGGTATGATAAATATCGTTTAAAATGATAATCTGGTAGCATAAATGTGTACCCCGTCCGGGATTCGAACCCAAGATCTCTAGATTCACAGTCAAAAGCACTATCCCCACGGCTATTTCGACTACGCAAATTTTGTGCACAAGATGGTGACTTATTTCCACGTTCCAATAATACTGCATTACGGAATTAAGTTTCATTTATATTTTGCTTGTTTCGATAATGTTCCTGCGTGAAATTGAGTTTAAATGCCTTATGATTAGGCCCTCTTGTGACTAAAGAGAATTGTATTCAGTAATAGTTCATGAAGGCTTGCTATATTCTCGTGTAACCACAACGATTATATTATATTGATTACTGCATTACCGTTATATGGGTTAATATTTGAATAGCTATTGTGCAGAAACACAATACCTGCAATGCCGACTACTTACAATGTTTGATATTAAGGCATTTTACCATTTAAATACTGATACGAAGACTTCGAACATGTACCATGTCATTTGTTTCAATCACATGACACCAGAGTTCGCATGAGCGTTTTCCGTTCAGTATATCATATACATTCCACATGACCGAAAGTACGTCATGGTATCAATTTTGGACACCGCGCGCTCAATGTTTCTCGTACCACTGGCAGCTGGTGAGTAGATTATTAGCTTGGGAATAACCTAACCCCCAAGGGAAGATGATGAAGAAAAGGAAGTGGGTTTCGGACTGGAGAAAAAGGATGGAAAAATAGGACGAGAGTCCTACAGAAGTTACAAGTTTAACTTTAAATATACGCAAAGGCAGCTGCCACTGCAAATCCGCTCTCCGATACCTAAAGTGGGTAGCGACCTGGGCAAAGCTAACGGGAAACGCAGCTGAAACTTGGGCGGTTTGCGAGAACGTTTCTGTAGCGTATTCCCTCTCAAGCATACATATGCCTACTATGGGGAAAGGTGGTGGTCTGGCAAGTTAAAGAGTAACGGATTTATTGTGTATCTGTTCAAAGGAGTTTGTTTCTAAACAGGTAATTTAAAGAATGCCAATGAATCAGCTTCGAGATTTTTAGTTTTTGAAATTGTAGAATTTCTAAAGAGCGGCCAAATGCTTCCAAGAAGGATAGGGATAAAGCAATTATACCTTTGGGAATAATTTTGGTAAGTATACCAATAGCTGCATTTAGAAATGGCTAAGCTTTTACCCAGCAAGGCGCCGACTAAAAGTTTAGACAATGAGAAACGCTTATATTTTGAAAAACCAACCATAAGTGTTAGAGAGAATCTCCACAAGCAGGAAGCTGGCGTAGCGAGCTATGCTTGCCTTACTGGCCAGTTAGAATTAGCTATTAAAGCTAAGCGAGACTTTACTAAGTTACCAACTAAGAGTTCTTGCTCAAATGCAACATGTGGTGAAAACCCTATCAATATATTTATTTGCATTAAATAGGAAGAATCAAGGAAGACAGGATCTTGCCTAACCGTTATGATAGAAAAATGATAAAGCGAAAAACAAATATTTAATTTATTTAACAATGCAAAAGGAAGAAGTTTTGTAACAAATATATAATTTTGATTTCTATCAACAATTGGGGTCGCAGACCTCCGAAAACATCTAAAGCTTGCGCCAGGCAATTAATATTTCTTTTGGTTTCAAACCTTTTATATGCTTTAAAATATTCGTAAGATTTTGAAATGACGAAGATAAATAAATGAAAAATTTAAAGATAACTGACGTAATTAAATTTAAACAATAAATCAAGTAAAAGGTGTGTACATTAAGGATTTCTAGATAAGTATCTTAGAAATAATAACAACTTCGAAAGTAACAACAACAAAAAGCAGGAAGAACGGCGAATCCTTAGGTGACCGTTAGTCAGGAATTCACAACATGGCGAAGATTTGAAAATTTGTCTCTCGAGGTGAGGAGACGAGCTTTAGTAAAGCTCCGACTGACTAGGTTGACTACCGACGTACAAGTGAGACACGCTCAACGGAGCTCGGAGGGACCAGGGAAGTGAAAAGAGTGGGGGTAGGAGACAAAAGAAGACATATAGGAATAGCCAACATTGAAATATTAATTTCTCTTGATGAAATGATCTTCAAAGAGTTGATAGTAGGAGTCACTAGCGCAGCCTGGAGGGTGAAAAAGTAGACGAAGTTCTCTTGATCACGGAGATGATAGCTGACGATGGCGACGAGATCTGGTGGCTAGATTGATAAGGAAGTCCTCTTTTACAGGGAAGAATTGAGGAACTTCAGAGATTCGCTGCTAGATGACGCTAGGTGGGTCAAGGAAGATATATATCTAGAACAGACTTACAAGTAACATGAAAGACATAACCAACAAGGAGAAATCAGAAGATCACTGTTGGTGTTTCAGAAAAAAGGAAGGGATGAACCAAAGCAAAGAGTAGCAAAAGCTTACTCTATCTTACCGTGTATTCCAAAGAATACACCAAGCTGGGAGAGACAAACACCAACAGAGAACAAAGATGAGCAATTAAAAGATTAAAGGTAAAGGAGCAATTAAAGACAGTGGTCTTATGATATGACCGTTAGTGGTCAAGATCTTGACTACCCTAACTCTCCCATCCATTCCAGGATATCATTCGGTCACTCGACCAGAAATCCAGACCAAGGGAGGAGAAACATCCCTAACCAGGACCAAGTCCCCCACTCTGATGTCGGGATTGGAAAGAAACCACTTCTGTCTCCGTTGTAGGGAAGTTAAGTATTCCAAATTCCACCTCTTCCAGAAAGAATTGCGGAGGGCTTCAAGATTACGCCAAACAATAGGTAAATTGGAATCCCTGTAAGAGTTGGGAAGGAGAGGAGGGACAGAAAGAGAAGTGCCTTTAAGGAAGTGACCAGGTGTAAGTGGAAGCAGGTCTTCAGGGTCATTGGAAAGCGGAGTTAAAGGGCGAGAATTAACAACACCTTCAATCAGAACAGACAGCGAATTAAATTCTTCATAAGTCAGAATGCGATTACCTAAAACCTTTCTTAAGTGACATTTAGTGAGCTTTACGCAGGATTCCCACCTACTACCGTGATGAGGAGCGTAGGGAGGTATAAAACGCCATTTGAAACCCTTTGAGTAGGAAAAATTAGAAATCTGTTCCATGGCAGGAGAGGATGTGAGAGCTTTCTTCCACAAGGAAGCTGCGCCTTGAAAAGTGGAAGCGTTATCAGAGAACATCTCCGAAGGAACACCACGCCTAGCAGCGAAGCGAGAGACAGCTGATAAAAAGTAAGAAGTAGAGGCATTCGTTACTAGTTCCAAATGGATCGCGCCAGTAACCATGAAACAAAGAGAGAAACATAGAGCTTACCAAACAATTTGCGTTTAGCTTCAGGGGAATTGCGTTGATATTGGAACGGACCCATATAGTCCACACCAGTTAGAGCAAATGGACGTATAGGAGAAGAGCGAAAGGAGGGCAGATCGCTCATTAATTGAGTATTGACTTTAGGTTTCGCTTTGAAGCAAGGAACTTCGTGAATTCCATTTATAATCCAGTACTTTTCCCTTAAGAGGCAAAGCAGTGTGCGTGTACCAACATGCAGATTGCGATAATGAAAGTCACGTATAATTAAGGAAGTTACGTGATGTTTAGAAGGCAAAATAACAGGATGTTTTTGTCCTCAGAAAGCAAAGATTGCGAGAGCCTACCACCTACCCTGAGTAACCTATTGTCATCAAAGAACGGGGCTAAGGCATGAAGACGACTGGATTTGGGAAGATCCTTTTTAGAGGAAAGTAAAGACAATTCACAAGAAAAGGCTTCTTGCTGTGTTAGTTGCAAAACCTTAATGGTAGCGAGGTTCAATTCATGATTGGTAAGGTGTGGTTTGGGGAGAAGAGGTTGGTCAACCACAAGATATTTCCATCTAAGATAGGCAACAACTCGAATTAATTTGTGAAAGGAAGAATAGCGTGACAATAAGGGATGAGAAACGTTGGAAACAAGACACGAAGCAGTAGATTTAGATACTTTAGCGTCAGGCAAGTTGAAGTTTGTAGCTGCAGGTTTAGAAGGCCAACAAGAAGAGTCTCCGATTAACCACGAGGACCCATGCCAGTACAACTGGGAAGCTGCCAATTGAGAGGGTAAACATCCACGAGAAATGATGTCGGCAGGGTTGTCAGTGCTTGGCACTTGCCTCCATTGACATACCGAAGAAAGAGTTTGAATTTTGGAAACCCTGTTTGCAACAAAAGTTTGCCAATGAGCGGGGTTCTTGGCGATCCAAGAAAGGGTGATCATGGAATCGCTCCAGAGATAGATTTGCGAGAATTCGACTTTTAAGACTTCCCGTAATTTCTTAACAAGTTCTGCGGCCATGAGTGCAGCACACAATTCAAGCCTAGGCAAAGTGATAGTTTTAAGAGGAGCCACCTTCGATTTGGCACAAACAAGGTTGGAAACTGAAGATCCATTTAATGAACCGCGATAAACCAAATATGCACAGCAACCGTAAGCTTTTCCGGAACTGCCCGCGAACACACGAAGGAAAAAAGATGCATTAGGATGAGCGTTAATTAAATTCCTGGGAATTTCAATAAGGGAAAGATCAAGCAAATTGCTGCGAAAAGAGAGCCATCTGTTAAGAAAAGAAAGGGGAACAGTGTCGTCCCATTCACATTTGAGCGACCGTAGCTCTTGCATGAAAAGTTTGGCTATAACGATAACTGGGGCAAGGAATTGAAGCGGATCAAAAATTTTTGCAATTTCAGAGAGAATTTGTCTTTTTGTGTTAGGGAGCTCTTCTGCGAGCGAAACTTTATAGATGAGAGTGTCAGTGCTAGTGCACCAATGAACTCCAAGAGTTTTTATGGATTCGGAGTCTCCACAAATTTCGACGGAGGAGGTATCTACATCTTCAATAGGAAACTGGGCGAGAAACTCATGGGAGTTGAATTCCACTTATGAAGTGGGAATCCTCCATTCTTTAGCAATGCCTGAAGTTCTAGTGACACGAAAGAAGCTTCCTCCAGAGTGGGGAAGGACTGCAAGTAATCGTCAACATAGAATGATGTAGTTAGTGCTTCGGAAGCTTTAGAATCAAATAAATGACCATCTTGAGAGGCTAACAAATGTAGGGATCGGATAGCACGGAAAGCGGAAGGTTTTAAGCCATAATTAACCGCCTTTAAGCGAAATACCTTAATGGGCTTGCTGATTTCGTCGCGCCACAAGATTCGTTGGAGATCTCGTTGTTCAGGCTGAATTAAAACTTGACGGAACATCTGTTTTATATCCGCTATAACAGCTATGGGAAATAATCGAAAGTTTAAGAGTATAGCAGATAGATCTGACTGAATAGCAGGACCAGAGTAAAGAGTATCGTTAAGATGTTGCCATTAACGTCAGGTGATGAACCATTGAAAACAACTCGGATTTTATCCTTTACAAGAGGGTTTTTCCACACGGGATGATGATTTAAGAAAACCGTTTCAATTGGAGGGTACAATTCGTCATCAGATTTGTCAACAACTTCCATATGATCTAAGCTTTCATACTCATCCATAAAATCAGTATACTGCTGTTTAATGAGAGGTTCTTTCTTGAATTTGCTCTCGATAGCAAAGAGAGCTTTTCGAGCTTTGGGTTGAGAGTTAATAAGTTTAGGGGGATTATGTAATCTTGTCATCTGAACAATGAACCGGCCATCAGAAGAACGAGTGGTGGTGTTCAGAAAAACATTGGTGAACCATTATTTCCCGACGTTCATTCAACGAGTTCACAATTGATCGCTGTAATGTTGTCGGAATTTACTAGCACATAACGTCACCACGTGTTCGAAGGCAAGATTCGAAACGATCATGAAATGGCGTCATATCACCAGTCGGATGCCCTTCCACGAGGTTTGACATCTGTAATGGCCTCAAACTATGTTCTCGTCTCTGGTATTCCAGTTTTCTCGAGTCCATCATCTGTATGCCATTTTACTCAATTGGCACCTCTCTTAAAGACACGATATCTCTATTCGATGCCCCTTAAGACTGGGCCGCTAATTTATTGTACCCGAAAATACCTACCCTTTTCCTGTTGATATCCCTCTATGGTAACTGGATCGTAGAACCAAAAACCCCCGGCTCAGAAAAATCCCCAGATCCTACCAACAGTAGAAGGGAGTATCAGGGAGCAGCAAATCCTTACAGAGGTGGCATTAAGCAAGACCAAAGCATAGCAGCAAACCGCTCTAAGAACACGAGAATCGTGGGAAATCACCCTCTCAGGAGTGTGGGAAACTCTAGAAATATCTAGCTGTGGCCCTCCTAATGCGACCTCTTTATACTTCTGTAAATCATCACATCGCGCGATTAAAAGAAATGACAAAAATATTTATTTCCAAAAAGAAAATCTGACAGAGGGTCAGACCAAAACGTCCTTGGCTGGACACAAAAACAAAGAAAGTAGGCACTAATATCATGCCAATAAATGCATCAGCAGTCCCCATGGTCCAAGAACGCATTTGACCCTCAATTGAAATTATTAATAATATGAACAACAGGTGATCCAATAAGAAGCAAAAAATAAAAAATAAAAGAAATCACCTTTATGGTTCTTCCACCGATTCCAACATTCTCAAACACGCGAATTAATTCAGATATATATTAACTTATTAACAGTGAAATCATTATTAATATTATTACACCCTCAGATGTAAATGCCTCCCAAACAGGTAATTCTGCACTCCTCATTGGTGCTTCGTCATAACTGATATTGTATAAATTATATTGCCTTAGCAATGTAGTCAAAATCTATTTTATCAATCAAGCGCTTAAGCTAAAAAGACGCGAAATTCGTAATTCAAAATCTCTAAAGATTCAATAATTTCTCAGTATTAATGTACTTATTTAAATTCAATCAGAATTTATAGTATATCGATCATGAATCATATCTAACATTTGCTTAAATCTTGTAAATTGAGTACAACCGAAGAATTAATTAAATGGGGATGCCACACAAAAATAACTCTGAGGCTTGACACAAACTAGATCCATAATTGGAATTACCAATTTATCAATAAATCATAACAAGAAATGCAAAAGAGAAAAAAAACTATGTTCTTTCAAAAACATTCATAGATTAGTATAACCTTGCACTGAAATACTGTCATTATAATGGTTACACATGAACTCGATTTCTGAATACAGGTGAGCATTACCACCAACATCAAAAAGATTATACTTTTATAAACGCATTACACATTATGCTTTCACTAGCATCATAACATTAACGTACTTCAACGAGTACTACGGTAAATATAATATTATACGCCCACTGACGTTTCTTCCCACATTATCACCCAAATGGTGATTATTTTATTCAATAACTAGTATTCAGATATATTCAGCTGTGTTTCTTAACTATATGTTTTCTCATTCCAATGCATCATAAATTTAACATGAGTGGCTACTTAATCAAGTCCACTGGATTACAAAAAGCTTGCCTTACAGAGTTGTATTTACAGTCACATAAGAATTCGCTTCCCCTTAAAGTTAATCCCTGGGATTTATCTCAAAAAAGATTCTTGTTCTTCAAATAGTACTCTTAAGCAACGTTCTAATCAAGAAAAACTCGAAATACTGAATCAAAATTCAGTTAAAATTAATTAATTTAAAGATCATCAAGGTGTATCCAAGTACACGTGGCTACAAAATCAAACGTTAAAGTTTATCAGACGAAAATAGAAATGTCCCCTCAAGAGAATTCACGAAAATCAGACTCGGTCTACAGCATGTATCCAGGTAACGACTCAAGTTAACTCCTGTTGACACATTAGAATCCAGTATGACAGAGTTCACTCTCAAGATGATGATGATGATAATTGTTGTTTTAAGGGGCCTAACATCTAGGCTATCGGCCCCTACTCTCAAGAGAAAAAAAAAATCCCCATTCTAAAAGAATGATCAAACTTCACATTCTATACTGTATTGTAATAATTATAATGCAAGAGCGCATACTCAAATTCGAATCTCGCAATTGTCGAACACAAAAATAATAGAACGACAACCCCTCAAGCCATAGCTTGATAAAAAAACACCAAGAAGTACTCCAAAAATGGAAAATATCAAATCCACTAAATAGAGAAAATTCCCCTTGGGAATAACGTAAATTTCTTCCCCTATGTAGATCTGTTCTCCACAATCAAGAAGTTCGGAATAAATTTAATGAATGTAATTAATTAAATGATTAAGCTGAAAAATACTCAATTAATTCATAATAAAATATTATGAAATGAGTGCACCTGAATAACCAGGCCTTAACTCGACTGCAAATGAAGTCACACAGACCATGGGACGGTCATGCATAAACTTCACTCCACAATCATACTGCTCAAAATGTATAACAGGTGGCAATGTGTTTTCACTCGACTATCTACTTTGCAACGCTACGTGAAAAAATATTCCTCTTCCTTGCTGAAGACTCTCGAAGGCGATATGAAGTGTGTAAATGCCCACCAACAGATTCCAACATGGTATAGCAGGACTGCACGGATCCATATCAATTTCCAATGAACGCACTGGGAATTTGTTACTCCAATGTCCCAAGTCCACTGATGGTAAACGAACTGCTTCCTCATCTCGGAAATTGTCCTAGCCCGAATTTCGAATAGTTCCAACCCGGCCCGAAAATACATCACGCGCGCGAATGCAACATCGCGATAATCAGGTGGACACATGACGGTAGCCTGAGTTATTTTCGGCTGCATGTTACCAATAGTTTATGTTCCACAAGACATCAGCCCGCATCGCGAGTTGGCTATGTTCCACTTCGCAGATAGCATTGTAGTCACTCGTAACGTCCACTGCATTTGCTTGGAGAGCGGTGTCCACACTCAAATACCTAGCCGCACATGGCTAATATGTTTATACACATCGAAAACATCTCTCCCAACACCTCAGTATTCCATACACTATACATGGTTATATATCTTCACTCGGAATGTATATGACGTTGAATTGCAATAGTCTTGGTGTGAGTAAAAGAAAGAACACCTTCTCAGTGAGCATAGGCTTCAGTAACAAGCCCCATAATGTATCACTTCACTTCGCTTCTCATCTACACATGCATTTAAATAACATGAAATGAGACGGATTCCTATAACTGAATATTGCCCGCATACAATGCCAGGCACTCCGTAAATTCAAGTTCTTATTCGACACTGAACTTGATGTATATTGGCCCCAATACGTCACAACACGAAGTATAACCATAAACTGGCACCGCCGTGATCTTGTGATAACTTGGCACTTTTTCTTGCTGCCCGAAACAACATAGCGATACGAATCTTTGCTTAGATGTACATTCGTCCGAGTTTAAAAATGATCTGTCTGTCGCCCGTGACTGTTTGCTTGCAGGCCACAGCTGGTACGCTGTCACTCCTGCGCATGACGTAACGATCTACCTGTCAAAGGTCGATTTAATACATCCATATTCTTGCCGTTACAAAGGCTATTTCCATAAAAGCAAGAGAGCACTGTCTCTCTCTGCTGTAATATCGTACTTCAATATACATTTGACATCATAACTGTGCCGTATTTCCATATAATGTTCGAATATAAATGTCAATCTTCCCACTACTGCAAGGATCAAGGTCTCCCGCGCTCCTCGTGGTCTAAATGAGAAACACTCTTCCGAAGGTTGTCGATGAGACTCCAGCTGAGCCGAATGATCACATGGCTATTCGCGCACTCCAAACTAGGTAAAAACCTGTCATTTGTGGCGGCGGTTCGCAAAGGAAAATGTACCGTAAATCAGACCAAAAAAAAAAAAAAGAAAACGGTACAGTACCATCCCGGCATTTGCCCGAAGACGAAGTGGAAACCACTGAAAACCACTAACAGGATGGCTGAGGTGGGAATCGAACCCCCTCTACTCATTTGGAACACCCGGGGCTGAATAGACCCCGTTCCAGTCCTCATACCAATTTTCAAATTTCGTGGCAGTGCTGGGAATCGAACCCAGGACCTCCGGGGTGGCAGCTAACCATGCTGAACGCTACCCTACGGAGGTGACACAGATAATGATATTCCAGATTAATTTTCAGAAGTCCATGCATGCCAGTGTTGCCAACATTACTCTAAGCCTGCCGATAGGTCCAACTTCTAAATGCATGTAGGCCTAACTCCTACACTATCGATTGGATTTCAACCAAATTTCGTGTGTACTATGTGTACTACAACAGATATGACTTCGTATTTTAAATAGCCGCCAGGGCTGCCAACTGTTATTAACTGCTTTCTCTATGTTTTAAACATAATGTCAATATGTCAGAAAGTATGCAAGCCAACAGCTGTAAACTTTGCACACGTATAGTATCTGACATTCTACCATAGTTTGGTATCAGTGCTGCTAACACAATTTTAAGGCTGCTGATAGGTCCAGTTAAACATAATACGAGCCTTACAGTTGTCGCATATGATGTGTAACATCTAACATAGAAGAAACCTCACGTGAAATTGTTGATTCACCGGTATTTTATAGTATTATTGGCACAAATATTAATCTATTGTAAAAGGGAGTGTTTTACAGATATTATAGTTTATAATACGGAACTCATTTTATTAGATGATTTGTAGCTTCCACCAGCACTAGCCTAAATAAAGAATACGATATGGATCAACTAGATTAATAGACGCGACACCCCTCATAACCATAAATTCCTTGTAAACAGGTTCTCTTCATTCACAGACCAACACGCAATTTCATATGGATTCTTTTAAAATTTGTCATATTGGTATGATAAATATCGTTTAAAATGATAATCTGGTAGCATAAATGTGTACCCCGTCCGGGATTCGAACCCAAGATCTCTAGATTCACAGTCAAAAGCACTATCCCCACGGCTATTTCGACTACGCAAATTTTGTGCACAAGATGGTGACTTATTTCCACGTTCCAATAATACTGCATTACGGAATTAAGTTTCATTTATAT
Source organism: Meconema thalassinum (assembly GCA_946902985.2). Classification (NCBI taxonomy): domain Eukaryota; kingdom Metazoa; phylum Arthropoda; class Insecta; order Orthoptera; family Tettigoniidae; genus Meconema; species Meconema thalassinum. The sequence goes on along the minus strand of OX336393.1, from coordinate 143,693,699 downwards.
TTTGCTTGTTTCGATAATGTTCCTGCGTGAAATTGAGTTTAAATGCCTTATGATTAGGCCCTCTTGTGACTAAAGAGAATTGTATTCAGTAATAGTTCATGAAGGCTTGCTATATTCTCGTGTAACCACAACGATTATATTATATTGATTACTGCTTTACCGTTATATGGGTTAATATTTGAATAGCTATTGTGCAGAAACACAATACCTGCAATGCCGACTACTTACAATGTTTGATATTAAGGCATTTTACCATTTAAATACTGATACGAAGACTTCGAACATGTACCATGTCATTTGTTTCAATCACATGACACCAGAGTTCGCATGAGCGTTTTCCGTTCAGTATATCATATACATTCCACATGACCGAAAGTACGTCATGGTATCAATTTTGGACACCGCGCGCTCAATGTTTCTCGTACCACTGGCAGCTGGTGAGTAGATTATTAGCTTGGGAATAACCTAACCCCCAAGGGAAAATGATAAAGAAAAGGAAGTGGGTTTCGGACTGGAGAAAAAGGATGGAAAAATAGGACGAGAGTCCTACAGAAGTTACAAGTTTAACTTTAAATATACGCAAAGGCAGCTGCCACTGCAAATCCGCTCTCCGATACCTAAAGTGGGTAGCGACCTGGGCAAAGCTAACGGGAAACGCAGCTGAAACTTGGGCGGTTTGCGAGAACGTTTCTGTAGCGTATTCCCTCTCAAGCATACATATGCCTACTATGGGGAAAGGTGGTGGTCTGGCAAGATAAAGAGTAACGGATTTATTGTGTATCTGTTCAAAGGAGTTTGTTTCTAAACAGGTAATTTAAAGAATGCCAATGAATCAGCTTCGAGATTTTTAGTTTTTGAAATTGTAGAATTTCTAAAGAGCGGCCAAATGCTTCCAAGAAGGATAGGGATAAAGCAATTATACCTTTGGGAATAATTTTGGTAAGTATACCAATAGCTGCATTTAGAAATGGCTAAGCTTTTACCCAGCAAGGCGCCGACTAAAAGTTTAGACAATGAGAAACGCTTATATTTTGAAAAACCAACCATAAGTGTTAGAGAGAATCTCCACAAGCAGGAAGCTGGCGTAGCGAGCTATGCTTGCCTTACTGGCCAGTTAGAATTAGCTATTAAAGCTAAGCGAGACTTTACTAAGTTACCAACTAAGAGTTCTTGCTCAAATGCAACATGTGGTGAAAACCCTATCAATATATTTATTTGCATTAAATAGGAAGAATCAAGGAAGACAGGATCTTGCCTAACCGTTATGATAGAAAAATGATAAAGCGAAAAACAAATATTTAATTTATTTAACAATGCAAAAGGAAGAAGTTTTGTAACAAATATATAATTTTGATTTCTATCAACAATTGGGGTCGCAGACCTCCGAAAACATCTAAAGCTTGCGCCAGGCAATTAATATTTCTTTTGGTTTCAAACCTTTTATATGCTTTAAAATATTCGTAAGATTTTGAAATGACGAAGATAAATAAATGAAAAATTTAAAGATAACTGACGTAATTAAATTTAAACAATAAATCAAGTACAAGGTGTGTACATTAAGGATTTCTAGATAAGTATCTTAGAAATAATAACAACTTCGAAAGTAACAACAACAAAAAGCAGGAAGAACGGCGAATCCTTAGGTGACCGTTAGTCAGGAATTCACAACATGGCGAAGATTTGAAAATTTGTCTCTCGAGGTGAGGAGACGAGCTTTAGTAAAGCTCCGACTGACTAGGTTGACTACCGACGTACAAGTGAGACACGCTCAACGGAGCTCGGAGGGACCAGAGAAGTGAAAAGAGTGGGGGTAGGAGACAAAAGAAGACATATAGGAATAGCCAACATTGAAATATTAATTTCTCTTGATGAAATGATCTTCAAAGAGTTGATAGTAGGAGTCACTAGCGCAGTCTGGAGGGAGAAAAAGTAGACGAAGTTCTCTTGATCACGGAGATGATAGCTGACGATGGCGACGAGATCTGGTGGCTAGATTGATAAGGAAGTCCTCTTTTACAGGGAAGAATTGAGGAACTTCAGAGATTCGCTGCTAGATGACGCTAGGTGGGTCAAGGAAGATATATATCTAGAACAGACTTACAAGTAACATGAGAGACATAACCAACAAGGAGAAATCAGAAGATCACTGTTGGTGTTTCAGAAAAAAGGAAGGGATGAACCAAAGCAAAGAGAAGCAAAAGCTTACTCTATCTTACCGTGTATTCCAAAGAATACACCAAGCTGGGAGAGACAAACACCAACAGAGAACAAAGACGAGCAATTAAAAGATTAAAGGTAAAGGAGCAATTAAAGACAGTGGTCTTATGATATGACCGTTAGTGGTCAAGATCTTGACTACCCTAACTCTCCCATCCATTCCAGGATATCATTCGGTCACTCGACCAGAAATCCAGACCAAGGGAGGAGAAACATCCCTAACCAGGACCAAGTCCCCCACTCTGATGTCGGGATTGGAAAGAAACCACTTCTGTCTCCGTTGTAGGGAAGTTAAGTATTCCAAATTCCACCTCTTCCAGAAAGAATTGCGGAGGGCTTCAAGATTACGCCAAACAATAGGTAAATTGGAATCCCTGTAAGAGTTGGGAAGGAGAGGAGGGACAGAAAGAGAAGTGCCTTTAAGGAAGTGACCAGGTGTAAGTGGAAGCAGGTCTTCAGGGTCATTGGAAAGCGGAGTTAAAGGGCGAGAATTAACAACACCTTCAATCAGAACAGACAGCGAATTAAATTCTTCATAAGTCAGAATGCGATTACCTAAAACCTTTCTTAAGTGACATTTAGTGAGCTTTACGCAGGATTCCCACCTACTACCGTGATGAGGAGCGTAGGGAGGTATAAAACGCCATTTGAAACCCTTTGAGTAGGAAAAATTAGAAATCTGTTCCATGGCAGGAGAGGATGTGAGAGCTTTCTTCCACAAGGAAGCTGCGCCTTGAAAAGTGGAAGCGTTATCAGAGAACATCTCCGAAGGAACACCACGCCTAGCAGCGAAGCGAGAGACAGCTGATAAAAAGTAAGAAGTAGAGGCATTCGTTACTAGTTCCAAATGGATCGCGCCAGTAACCATGAAACAAAGAGAGAAACATAGAGCTTACCAAACAATTTGCGTTTAGCTTCAGGGGAATTGCGTTGATATTGGAACGGACCCATATAGTCCACACCAGTTAGAGCAAATGGACGTATAGGAGAAGAGCGAAAGGAGGGCAGATCGCTCATTAATTGAGTATTGACTTTAGGTTTCGCTTTGAAGCAAGGAACTTCGTGAATTCCATTTATAATCCAGTACTTTTCCCTTAAGAGGCAAAGCAGTGTGCGTGTACCAACATGCAGATTGCGATAATGAAAGTCACGTATAATTAAGGAAGTTACGTGATGTTTAGAAGGCAAAATAACAGGATGTTTTTGTCCTCAGAAAGCAAAGATTGCGAGAGCCTACCACCTACCCTGAGTAACCTATTGTCATCAAAGAACGGGGCTAAGGCATGAAGACGACTGGATTTGGGAAGATCCTTTTTAGAGGAAAGTAAAGACAATTCACAAGAAAAGGCTTCTTGCTGTGTTAGTTGCAAAACCTTAATGGTAGCGAGGTTCAATTCATGATTGGTAAGGTGTGGTTTGGGGAGAAGAGGTTGGTCAACCACAAGATATTTCCATCTAAGATAGGCAACAACTCGAATTAATTTGTGAAAGGAAGAATAGCGTGACAATAAGGGATGAGAAACGTTGGAAACAAGACACGAAGCAGTAGATTTAGATACTTTAGCGTCAGGCAAGTTGAAGTTTGTAGCTGCAGGTTTAGAAGGCCAACAAGAAGAGTCTCCGATTAACCACGAGGACCCATGCCAGTACAACTGGGAAGCTGCCAATTGAGAGGGTAAACATCCACGAGAAATGATGTCGGCAGGGTTGTCAGTGCTTGGCACTTGCCTCCATTGACATACCGAAGAAAGAGTTTGAATTTTGGAAACCCTGTTTGCAACAAAAGTTTGCCAATGAGCGGGGTTCTTGGCGATCCAAGAAAGGGTGATCATGGAATCGCTCCAGAGATAGATTTGCGAGAATTCGACTTTTAAGACTTCCCGTAATTTCTTAACAAGTTCTGCGGCCATGAGTGCAGCACACAATTCAAGCCTAGGCAAAGTGATAGTTTTAAGAGGAGCCACCTTCGATTTGGCACAAACAAGGTTGGAAACTGAAGATCCATTTAATGAACCGCGATAAACCAAATATGCACAGCAACCGTAAGCTTTTCCGGAACTGCCCGCGAACACACGAAGGAAAAAAGATGCATTAGGATGAGCGTTAATTAAATTCCTGGGAATTTCAATAAGGGAAAGATCAAGCAAATTGCTGCGAAAAGAGAGCCATCTGTTAAGAAAAGAAAGGGGAACAGTGTCGTCCCATTCACATTTGAGCGACCGTAGCTCTTGCATGAAAAGTTTGGCTATAACGATAACTGGGGCAAGGAATTGAAGCGGATCAAAAATTTTTGCAATTTCAGAGAGAATTTGTCTTTTTGTGTTAGGGAGCTCTTCTGCGAGCGAAACTTTATAGATGAGAGTGTCAGTGCTAGTGCACCAATGAACTCCAAGAGTTTTTATGGATTCGGAGTCTCCACAAATTTCGACGGAGGAGGTATCTACATCTTCAATAGGAAACTGGGCGAGAAACTCATGGGAGTTGAATTCCACTTATGAAGTGGGAATCCTCCATTCTTTAGCAATGCCTGAAGTTCTAGTGACACGAAAGAAGCTTCCTCCAGAGTGGGGAAGGACTGCAAGTAATCGTCAACATAGAATGATGTAGTTAGTGCTTCGGAAGCTTTAGAATCAAATAAATGACCATCTCGAGAGGCTAACAAATGTAGGGATCGGATAGCACGGAAAGCGGAAGGTTTTAAGCCATAATTAACCGCCTTTAAGCGAAATACCTTAATGGGCTTGCTGATTTCGTCGCGCCACAAGATTCGTTGGAGATCTCGTTGTTCAGGCTGAATTAAAACTTGACGGAACATCTGTTTTATATCCGCTATAACAGCTATGGGAAATAATCGAAAGTTTAAGAGTATAGCAGATAGATCTGACTGAATAGCAGGACCAGAGTAAAGAGTATCGTTAAGATGTTGCCATTAACGTCAGGTGATGAACCATTGAAAACAACTCGGATTTTATCCTTTACAAGAGGGTTTTTCCACACGGGATGATGATTTAAGAAAACCGTTTAAATTGGAGGGTACAATTCGTCATCAGATATGTCAACAACTTCCATATGAACTAAGCTTTCATACTCATCCATAAAATCAGTATACTGCTGTTTAATGAGAGGTTCTTTCTTGAATTTGCTCTCGATAGCAAAGAGAGCTTTTCGAGCTTTGGGTTGAGAGTTAATAAGTTTAGGGGGATTATGTAATCTTGGCATCTGAACAATGAACCGGCCATCAGAAGAACGAGTGGTGGTGTTCAGAAAAACATTGGTGAACCATTATTTCCCGACGTTCATTCAACGAGTTCACAATTGATCGCTGTAATGTTGTCGGAATTTACTAGCACATAACGTCACCACGTGTTCGAAGGCAAGATTCGAAACGATCATGAAATGGCGTCATATCACCAGTCGGATGCCCTTCCACGAGGTTTGACATCTGTAATGGCCTCAAACTATGTTCTCGTCTCTGGTATTCCAGTTTTCTCGAGTCCATCATCTGTATGCCATTTTACTCAATTGGCACCTCTCTTAAAGACACGATATCTCTATTCGATGCCCCTTAAGACTGGGCCGCTAATTTATTGTACCCGAAAATACCTACCCTTTTCCTGTTGATATCCCTCTATGGTAACTGGATCGTAGAACCAAAAACCCCCGGCTCAGAAAAATCCCCAGATCCTACCAACAGTAGAAGGGAGTATCAGGGAGCAGCAAATCCTTACAGAGGTGGCATTAAGCAAGACCAAAGCATAGCAGCAAACCGCTCTAAGAACACGAGAATCGTGGGAAATCACCCTCTCAGGAGTGTGGGAAACTCTAGAAATATCTAGCTGTGGCCCTCCTAATGCGACCTCTTTATACTTCTGTAAATCATCACATCGCGCGATTAAAAGAAATGACAAAAATATTTATTTCCAAAAAGAAAATCTGACAGAGGGTCAGACCAAAACGTCCTTGGCTGGACACAAAAACAAAGAAAGTAGGCACTAATATCATGCCAATAAATGCATCAGCAGTCCCCATGGTCCAAGAACGCATTTGACCCTCAATTGAAATTATTAATAATATGAACAACAGGTGATCCAATAAGAAGCAAAAAATAAAAAATAAAAGAAATCACCTTTATGGTTCTTCCACCGATTCCAACATTCTCAAACACGCGAATTAATTCAGATATATATTAACTTATTAACCGTGAAATCATTATTAATATTATTACACCCTCAGATGTAAATGCCTCCCAAACAGGTAATTCTGCACTCCTCATTGGTGCTTCGTCATAACTGATATTGTATAAATTATATTGCCTTAGCAATGTAGTCAAAATCTATTTTATCAATCAAGCGCTTAAGCTAAAAAGACGCGAAATTCGTAATTCAAAATCTCTAAAGATTCAATAATTTCTCAGTATTAATGTACTTATTTAAATTCAATCAGAATTTATAGTATATCGATCATGAATCATATCTAACATTTGCTTAAATCTTGTAAATTGAGTACAACCGAAGAATTAATTAAATGGGGATGCCACACAAAAATAACTCTGAGGCTTGACACAAACTAGATCCATAATTGGAATTACCAATTTATCAATAAATCATAACAAGAAATGCAAAAGAGAAAAAAAACTATGTTCTTTCAAAAACATTCATAGATTAGTATAACCTTGCACTGAAATACTGTCATTATAATGGTTACACATGAACTCGATTTCTGAATACAGGTGAGCATTACCACCAACATCAAAAAGATTATACTTTTATAAACGCATTACACATTATGCTTTCACTAGCATCATAACATTAACGTACTTCAACGAGTACTACGGTAAATATAATATTATACGCCCACTGACGTTTCTTCCCACATTATCACCCAAATGGTGATTATTTTATTCAATAACTAGTATTCAGATATATTCAGCTGTGTTTCTTAACTATATGTTTTCTCATTCCAATGCATCATAAATTTAACATGAGTGGCTACTTAATCAAGTCCACTGGATTACAAAAAGCTTGCCTTACAGAGTTGTATTTACAGTCACATAAGAATTCGCTTCCCCTTAAAGTTAATCCCTGGGATTTATCTCAAAAAAGATTCTTGTTCTTCAAATAGTACTCTTAAGCAACGTTCTAATCAAGAAAAACTCGAAATACTGAATCAAAATTCAGTTAAAATTAATTAATTTAAAGATCATCAAGGTGTATCCAAGTACACGTGGCTACAAAATCAAACGTTAAAGTTTATCAGACGAAAATAGAAATGTCCCCTCAAGAGAATTCACGAAAATCAGACTCGGTCTACAGCATGTATCCAGGTAACGACTCAAGTTAACTCCTGTTGACACATTAGAATCCAGTATGACAGAGTTCACTCTCAAGAGAAAAAATCCCCATTCTAAAAGAATGATCAAACTTCACATTCTATACTGTATTGTAATAATTATAATGCAAGAGCGCATACTCAAATTCGAATCTCGCAATTGTCGAACACAAAAATAATAGAACGACAACCCCTCAAGCCATAGCTTGATAAAAAAAACACCAAGAAGTACTCCAAAAAATGGAAAATATCAAATCCACTAAATAGAGAAAATTCCCCTTGGGAATAACGTAAATTTCTTCCCCTATGTAGATCTGTTCTCCACAATCAAGAAGTTCGGAATAAATTTAATGAATGTAATTAATTAAATGATTAAGCTGAAAAATACTCAATTAATTCATAATAAAATATTATGAAATGAGTGCACCTGAATAACCAGGCCTTAACTCGACTGCAAATGAAGTCACACAGACCATGGGACGGTCATGCATAAACTTCACTCCACAATCATACTGCTCAAAATGTATAACAGGTGGCAATGTGTTTTCACTCGACTATCTACTTTGCAACGCTACGTGAAAAAATATTCCTCTTCCTTGCTGAAGACTCTCGAAGGCGATATGAAGTGTGTAAATGCCCACCAACAGATTCCAACATGGTATAGCAGGACTGCACGGATCCATATCAATTTCCAATGAACGCACTGGGAATTTCTTACTCCAATGTCCCAAGTCCACTGATGGTAAACGAACTGCTTCCTCATCTCGGAAATTGTCCTAGCCCGAATTTCGAATAGTTCCAACCCGGCCCGAAAATACATCACGCGCGCGAATGCAACATCGCGATAATCAGGTGGACACATGACGGTAGCCTGAGTTATTTTCGGCTGCATGTTACCAATAGTTTATGTTCCACAAGACATCAGCCCGCATCGCGAGTAGGCTATGTTCCACTTCGCAGATAGCATTGTAGTCACTCGTAACGTCCACTGCATTTGCTTGGAGAGCGGTGTCCACACTCAAATACCTAGCCGCACATGGCTAATATGTTTATACACATCGAAAACATCTCTCCCAACACCTCAGTATTCCATACACTATACATGGTTATATATCTTCACTCGGAATGTATATGACGTTGAATTGCAATAGTCTTGGTGTGAGTAAAAGAAAGAACACCTTCTCAGTGAGCATAGGCTTCAGTAACAAGCCCCATAATGTATCACTTCACTTCGCTTCTCATCTACACATGCATTTAAATAACATGAAATGAGACGGATTCCTATAACTGAATATTGCCCGCATACAATGACAGGCACTCTGTAAATTCAAGTTCTTATTCGACACTGAACTTGATGTATATTGGCCCCAATACGTCACAACACGAAGTATAACCATAAACTGGCAGCGCCGTGATCTTGTGATAACTTGGCACTTTTTCTTGCTGCCCGAAACAACATAGCGATACGAATCTTTGCTTAGATGTACATTCGTCCGAGTTTAAAAATGATCTGTCTGTCGCCCGTGACTGTTCGCTTGCAGGCCACAGCTGGTACGCTGTCACTCCTGCGCATGACGTAACGATCTACCTGTCAAAGGTCGATTTAATACATCCATATTCTTGCCGTTACAAAGGCTATTTCCATAAAAGCAAGAGAGCACTGTCTCTCTCTGCTGTAATATCGTACTTCAATATACATTTGACATCATAACTGTGCCTTATTTCCATATAATGTTCGTATATATATGTCAATTTTCCCACTACTGCAAGGATCAAGGTCTCCCGCGCTCCTCGTGGTCTAAATGAGAAACATTCTTCCGAAGGTTGTCGATGAGACTCCAGCTGAGCCGAATGATCACATGGCTATTCGCGCACTCCAAACTAGGTCAAAACCTGTCATTTGTGGCGGCGGTTCGCAAAGGAAAATGTACCGTAAATCAGACCAAAAAAAAGAAAAAGAAAACGGTACAGTACCATCCCGGCATTTGCCCGAAGACGAAGTGGGAAACCACGGAAAACCACTAACAGGATGGCTGAGGTGGGAATCGAACCCCCTCTACTCATTTGGAACACCCGAGGCTGAATAGACTCATACCACTTTTCAAATAACGTGGCAGAGCCGGGAATCGAACCCAGGACCTCCGGGGCGGCAGCTATCCATGCTGACCGCTACGCTACGGAGGTGACACAAATAATGATATTCCAGATTAATTTTCAGAAGTCCATGCATGCCAGTGTTGCCAACATTACTCTAAGCCTGCCGATAGGTCCAATTTCTAAATGCATGTAGGCCTAACTTCTACACTATCGATTGGATTTCAACCAAATTTCGTGTGTACTATGTGTACTACAACAGATATGACTTCGTATTTTAAATAGCTGCCAGGGATGCCAACTGTTATTAACTGCTTTCTCTATGTTTTAAACATAATGTCAATATGTCAGAAAGTATGCAAGCCAACAGCTGTAAACTTTGTACACGTATAGTATCTGACATTCTGCCATAGTTTGGTATCGTGCTGCCAACACGATTTTAAGGCTGCTGATAGGTCCAGTTAAGAATAATACGAGTCTTACAATTGTCGCATATGATGTGTAATATCTAACATAGAAGTAACCTCCCGTGAAATTGTTGATACACCGGTATTTTATAGTATTATTGGCACAAATATTAATCTATTGTAAAAGGGAGTGTTTTACAGATATTGTAGTTTATAATACGGAACTCATGTTATTAGATGATTTGTAGCTTCCACCAGCACTAGCCTAAATAAAGAATACGATATGGATCAACTAGATTAATAGACGCGACACCCCTCATGACCTTAAATTCCTTATAAACAGGTCCTCTTCATTCACAGACCAACACGCAATTTTATATGCATTCTTTTAAAATGAGTCATATTGGTAATGATAAATATCGTTTAAAATGATAATCTGGTAGCAAAAATATGTTCCCCGTCCGGGATTCGAACCCAAGATCTCTAGATTCACAGTCAAAAGCACTATCCCCACGGCTATTTCGACTACGCAAATTTTGAGCACAAGATGGTGACTTATTTCCACGTTCCAATAATAGTGCATTACGGAATTAAGTTTCATTTATATTTTGCTTGTTTCGATAATGTTCCTGCGTGAAATTGAGTTTAAAATGCCTTATGAATAGGCCCTCTTGTGAGTAAAGAGAATGTATTCAGTAATAGTTCATGAAGGCTTGCTCTATTCTCGTGTAACCACAACGATTATAATATATTGATGACTGCATTACCGTTATGTGGGTTAATATTTGAATAGCCATTGTGCAGAAACACAATACCGGCAATGCCGACTAATTACAATGTTGGATATTAAGGCATTTTACCATTTAAATACTGATACGAAGACTTCGAACATGTACCATGTCTTTTGTTTCAATCACATGACACCAGAGTTCGCATGAGTGTTTTCCGTTCAGTATGTCATATACATTCCACATGACCGAGAGTACGTCATGGTATCAAGTTTGGAAACCGCGCGCTCATTGTTTCTCGTACCACTGCCAGCTGGGTCTTACTACTGCCCGCTGGATCGATCGATCGAGCGGGCAGTGCATAGCCTACCTCCGTTTTCCACCACTGACAGCTAGTACACTTCCGTTCGATCGATCGAGCGGGCAGTGCATACTTCCATTTTCCACCACTGCCAGCTAGTACACTTCCGTTCGATTGATCGAGTGGGCAGTGCATACTTCCGTTTTCCACCACTGCCAGCTAGTACACTTCCGTTCGATCGATCGGGCAGTGCATACTTCCGTTCGATCCACCACTGCCAGCTCGTTCGTTCCGATCCACTTCCGTCCCCAATTTTCAAAATCACTCCCACAAAACTATCCAGCAACCGAACGGAAAGATGTTTTTTTTTTTATCGTGTTTACCCTCCAGGGTGGTGACTCCCAGGGGCTCAGCGAGGGAACTCACCCCTACCGCCTATCCAGGCGGTGTCCTAGAGCTGGGAACATCCAAACGGAAGGGATACAACTGGTGAGGTGGGATTAGCACCTCGCCCAGGCGGCCTCACCTGCAAAGCGAACAGGGGCCTCATGAGGGAAGGGAGGGGAAGATTGGGATGGATAGGCAAGGAAGAGGGAAGGAGGTGGCCGTGGCCTTACGGTAGGGACCATCCCGGCATTTGCCCGAAGACGAAGTGGGAAACCACGGAAAACCACTTCGAGGATGGCTGAGGGGGAATCGAACCCCCTCTACTCATTTGGGCCACCCGAGGCTGAGTAGACCCCGTTCCAGTCCTCGTACCACTTTTCAAATTTCGTGGCAGAGCCGGGAATCGAACCCAGGACCTCCGGGGCGGCAGCTAACTATGCTGACCGCTACGCTACGGAGGCGACACGGAAAGATGTTACACATCAATAATGCATGTAACTTCTATGCTAACAAATGGATTTCAACCAAATTACGTATGTGCTTTGTGTACCATAACATTGTATGCATTCTCAACCTAACTAATATATTTCAAGGGCCAATAAATTTCCTTTCCTTAATAGTGTTAGCCTTGCGTGTTTTGCCGAACAGCAACATTACAAGATGATAATGGTAGTCTGCAGATAAACGCTTAGAAACGGAACTTCATAATAATATAATGCATTTGATTAGGGAAATAACGAATACCACAAAAAAAAACATACTAAATATCATCTAAGAATATATATCTCCACCTCTTGACAAGGACTTCGATATGCTCATTATCTACGGCCAAGCAATAGATACTGATGAAATGAGAAAATCCACAGCCTGCTTCCAGTCTCCGACCGGGTCAGGAATGGAATGAATGAAGCCCTCATCTAGCGGCGAGGATATGAACTGTGCCGGCTGCCGAGGCCTGACGCACTCCTCTGGGGCAATGAATAAATGAATGACAGATGAAATGAAATGATAGTGGAGAGTGTTGCTGGAATGAAATTTTTACAGGGTAAACCGGAGTACCCGGAGAAAAACCTGTCTGCGTCCGTTTTGTCCAGCACAGATCTCATATGGAGTGACCGGGATTTGAACCACGGACCCAGTGGTGAGAGGCCGGCGTGCTGCCGCCTAAGCCACGGAGGCTTTCAATAGATAATGATATGCTTCGAAATTGCATTAATCCCGTATCACATAACATTCGCTGGCAAGGAAACTGTTGTGATAACTGGTACAAAATCTTGTCCGATTTCATTCATCCTCGTCAGCACACCTGCTTATAAGACCGCAGCATATCGCACGCTACTAAACTGCGTACCAGATTTTAAGGAATTAAACATGGAGGAGGGTTGTCGGTTGAGGTTGATATTTGCTGTGGATTCGCAGTATTAACGCACAGTGGTCATGAAACTTGCTTTGAGTGAAGTTCAAAATGTGCCAGGTAGTAAATGAATGAGTTCCAATCTGTATTTTATATATGGACTAGCAGAAGTACCCGCTCTTCGAACGGTCTTCGGTATTAATAACCAGACGTTATCATTTGAGCTACGATTGAAATGGTTAGGGGCTTGTCATTCCTTCATAAGTTTATCAGAACGAAGTTAGTTTTCTGGGTATATCGCAGATACTGTTTATTTAAGGGCCATAAAATGTGGTATTCGGAGACCCTTTACAGACTCCCTAGTTTTGTGTCACACATAGAGAAGCGCAACATATGCTTTGGTCATCCTTCTGGGGTATTTTTTTATTTTTCGTCTATTTTAGCATGTATTTTGAAAAGTTGTTCCTTTTACTCGCCCTTCCATGAGAAGTACGTTGAAGAGTATTCTAAATGATTGGTGTATTGACTCATGGTTACAATACATAATTTTACGATGCTCCAAGCACACGAACATGAATTATAGGCGTACATAAACATAAATATATATCAACCACACAGTATGAAACAAAATCATCTTTACAATGAACCCGTTTGTCGACAAAAATATGATTAATTAAAATGTGCTCTCAAATTAAATTCACCTAACGTGTACTTCCTGACGTGACAATAATATTGAAAACCTCGTAGACGAAACGCAATATATGTCAAATTAAAACTGACCCTCACCGTTATGGAAAGTCCCCATCCCCAGGAAGACCCCCTTAATAAATTATAAAGGCTTGTGGTGCATGAAAATTTGGCCCAAATTCCCAAAAGCTGCAAAAACACTATTCCAATCCAGGAATTTTTGAAATTAATGTTGTTGTTTGGAGATTTAATAGACCATCTGTACAACATATCGCACGTGTAAGTCACGTGTGAAAATTCGAGGGTACCCCTTGACCCCCTTAATCGCATTGTTGAATTTTACAGTCTATGTTTGATTCCACGACAACCTTATAGCCATTTGAAAACTTTCACAGAAATGTAATAAATTGAGTGGCATTGCTTCTTACAGAAATAAATGGAAAGTTGGATGTCACCTCTTGTGATACTGTTGTCATGTTTACCGGCTTGCATTACTTCATTAGTTTCTTCTTTTCTTCTTCTTCTTTCGGATGGGCCAGCTAAGGACCACGACGTTCAACTTTTCAGTTTGGCGAGGGACTTGATGCTTGCCCAATATTCGCGCATTATCTGGCTATGTATCTCCTTTCTCTCTTTTGTCCAGATGATGCCGGTTTTCTTACAGGGTGGTCTGTCCTGAAAACACTTCTGTTTAAGTATCTTTCTGAGATGTGATCGGCTTCGAATATCGCTTTTCATTATCTTCAGTTCTTGGATATCCTTGTTAACTACTGTTAGCGACGGTGTCAAGCTCTTTCTATTCACCCAGTAGTTGAGAAGCCGGTCGGTTAGTCTGGTTGGGTTCATCCATGAGACATGTCCGTAGAAATCCAGACGTCTCTTCCTGGCCACATCTGTGATTTTCTCAGTATATTTATATAGCTCCTGACTTGGTGTTCTTCTGTACTCGTCATCTATTCATTAGTTTATTAAATGAAATTAGTTTTCTGTGAATATCTCAGAAACGTAGTTTTAGAGCCTTAAAACGTAGTAGCCTCCGAGCCACCGAGGGGCTGAAAATGAGTTATGTCTCGTCGTACGTCATAATACAGTATAATAATAATCATAATCATAATTTATTAATATAGGGATAGCGATATAATAGACCTTTAGTACCACACCCGTCCGTGTAAATCACGTGAAAAAATTCAAGAGTACACCTTGACCCCCTTAACCGCATTATATACGTATTGATGAATTTTACAGCTTAAGTTGGTTCCGTGATAACCTCATAGCCGTTTGCGAACGTTCACAGTAATGCAATAAATGGAATGGCATTGCGTCTTACAGAAATAGATGGACTTCAGAGAATGTGTTGACATGGTTGCCAGCTTGCATTCTTTCAATAAATTAAATTAGTTTTCTGGGTATATCTCAAAAACGGTTGGTTTTAGGACCTTAAAATGTGGTTTTCGGGGCCCGTAGGGCTTCCGAGTTTTGTTTCTCACATTGAGACGCTGAAAATGAGCTTTGTCTCGTCTTTCTACGCCCATTTCAGCATGCATTTTAAGGGGGTAGGGCCACTTTTATGAGATGTATGGAGAAGAGTTACATCAATGATTACTTTCGTGCCTCTGATGGACATCTGTACCAAATTTTACGTTGATCCACTCAGCCGTTCTCGATAGAAACGCGTGCAAAGTTGTACACAGACAGACAAACAGACTGACAGACAGACAGACAGACAGACAAAAATTTTGTTTTTGCGCGCAACCGTCATAAACCAGTCTGAAACGCCTTAATAACTCGAACATCCATGGAAATTCAGAAAAAACAGACAATCTTTCATTTATATATATTGTGCCCTTTTCAGCATGAAATATGCAAGTCACAGTATGCCAGCAATGCTCAAATCGGGATTTTCGGGGTTATGGTATGTTCTCCCACTCTGTGACTTACACATTTTGGATTAAATAGAGGATACACTTCCAAAATAAATAAACAAAATCAAATCCTACTACAAAACATTTAATTAACCAAATATATGGCACTACAACAAATTAAACAAATAAAATACTGACCTAATTCTAACTTGTTCAGAGTGAACAAGGAATACATAATAAAACAAAGGTTAAATCATAATAAATGGTTTTCATAAACCAACAAACTTATATTTCTTTTCACTTCCATATAGTGTCCTTTTAAACTTCAATACAATCAAGAGCTCCAATAGGCTCGATACTTTTCAATATAAAATGTGTTATCCTTTTTTTTCCAACACATCACTATCTATTATATGAGTATTTTATAATTAAAACAATATATAATTCTTATTAAAGTACTGTTACTCATTTACTTAAACTTGGGGCTTTCACAATGTTCTCATGTTACCACCTCTCTCAAATCAACAATTCACTACAGTGATTGGGAAAACATTTGCGTACTCCCGAGTTATAGAAGACTACTTGAACATGTCAAAAATTAAGATCACTCCCGGAATCTAATTGTCTCCACTAAACTCGTGAATCACCACCTTATAATTATAACATTACATTAGGGATTTATTATTATCTGACTTAGAAGACCATTATCTCATAAGAAAACAACGATCTGAACTTGCAAGCGGTATCTTCAACTACAAGAATCTCGGTTCGAAACCCGGGTCGTTAAACAAACTCTAAACACTCTGTGTATTATAACTTCAAACAGACGGCTCACAGACCTACCACACCATCAATGGCGAGGGTCTGGCCTGGCCATTTACCGTGATTTATTGTTGGGGAGCAGGAACATTACGGTCAGACTCGCAAGAGGCGAGCTACCCTCCACTTTCATACAGCTTTTTCTTAAATGTAGTTCTTTGAACAAACAAAGCTTCATTCTACTTATTTTAACAACATATTTAGGTTCACTAGACCCATTCATTTTACCTTGGCATTTATTAATTATGAAGTGTCCTCGTTGGTGGGTAAGAATAATTCAATACAACAACAGATACTTAGGGGCTTCACATAAACGAATCTGGGTTCGTTTCTTTCAACTGTCTCGGGAACCATATCCCATACTGGAGGACTTATACATTTGCGACTTATAGCAGGCCTTTGCCTTACACTCGCGCTCATAATAAAATTATTTCGCACCCTTTTATAATACAACACACACAACGGCCTCGTGATCACATCACTATTTGGAGGACTTACTATAGCTCAATTACCACGACCAACTGCCCCTCATAATTAATTTTACCAAGTATATTTAGGTTCAACGCATTCCTAGCGTGACAAATTTACTTCAATGCGCTACATTACGCTTATCATTTATTGCCAAATTGCCTTCAAAGAACTGATAGATTCAACAATACACATTTGATCTACATCTCAATTTTATATTAATCCTCTCCCGTGCAATAATCGCCTCATTTTAAGAACATGTGTTCACAACATGTATTTATTCCTTTAAAGGAGCTCAAAAGCTACTACTTTCATATAATTCATCATAATCTTTATTCATTTATATCATTGTTATTATTATTATTATTACGCTTGCTTTCATATAATTAAATCATTAACCAAATACACTGATATTTTATTTCATACATTTCTCCCAAGGGATTTATTCATTTCACATAATTATTTTTATACTTTCTCAATTTTTATCGTTCAGATCGCGCTATTATTCTGTTATTTGTTATTCACAAACATCCCTATTTTCTCATTCTCAGGTGGATTGTACACAAATATTCCCCAACACATAACATAATGAAATGGTTACTCACATGAGGTCACGGTCCCCGACCGTATTTTCCAGCGATGTTTCATTTTCGCCCACTTAATGTGTTTAAGCCATCTTGATTAATCCCATTTCACACAATGGCATTTCTTGATACACACACACATTATTTACTTTATACACTGATAACATTTTGAATACAATTCTGTATTCTTTTATCATACACAAATAAATTCACTAAAAATTATTACACTAACACAAATTTTCTATATTTACAATACACTGCTTTTAATCACTGAGGCTTTGGTTTTGCCTTACACACGTGATTTCTTCTTCCCGTTTCCAAGGGTGAAACTCTTAGATGTCGGCTCCCTATCTGGCAAGAAGTTGAAAGTCTCGATCAATCTCCCCCTCCCTGGAACGGCTATTCTTCAAATCTGGTTTCCTGACTATTCGGCTTCTATTTTTACTAGCTCGAAGTCGTTTCTTTCTAGACACTATTTAATTTGTCTAGATAAAGTCTATCTTGTTTACGGCACCTTGAATACTTTATCGGTGACCTATGCTTCTCTAGCATTTACTGCTATTCCTTAGTTTCGTAGCTTAATGCTTTTACTGTTTGTTTGTCTCCTGTTAGACAACGTCTTGGATTAACTTTTCCCTTCTTATTTTCTTCGCTCTAGTCCCTATCTTATCGATACACTAGGCGTTATTTATTTCGTCCGACCCTGATCGGGTTTCTTAACTTTGCTGGAAATGTTTGTTTCACGATCTTTGGTACTTCAAAACGTTACGATACTTTCAGTCGTTTAACTGAACTGTTATTTGAAGACCTATCGCCTGTTCTTTAAGTTCGCAGCCTAACTTGACTGTAATACTGAACTTTTCACTATAAAGACTGACGCTTGCTGAACTAAATCCTGTACTAGGATTTTCCTAAGTCTTCACACGGCGATACTATGATGATACTTCTCTTGTGCAAGAGTAAGAGCCCAGGTGGCTCCAGGAAATGATATCATGCATGACGCACTGATAAGGAGCGATCATGGCTTTAATTAGAACGAGAGGAACTTTCCGTTCGGAGTGAGCGAGAGAAGGTTTCGGAAATTGAGCTTACGCTGCAGTAAAATGGCATCCTCGCAGTTGTGCAAGAGGAAGAATAATTAGATTTAAACCCTTTGCGAACATAAAATTAACAAAAGAAATATATCATTGTGAATCATTTCGGAATAGAGATTTTTGTATGGAAAAAGATGTTTTAATAATTGCCCAGGAAAAAAGTGCAAATGCGGCATTACGTAATTAAAAGTTCCCCGAGACCCGAGGAGGTGGGGATTAAAAATCAACTGTAACACCCACGTATCTGAAGACCAAATTTTATTTAATATCTCAGAATTGTACGATCGATTTTTATGTGCAAAGAGGTCAGTTTACGTTTAGAAAACGAGCTTTCCAGAAATATAATTTTCAATAGTGTGCGACTATTGCTTCAAAAGTTAGTTATGAAAAAGACGAGGATTTTATCTTTTTTTTAGCCAAAAAGTATAAAAGTCCTGGCAGAGCCAGACAAATCATGTAGTATCAGTCAGCCCAGGGGGGCGTGACGTTGGAGCATCGTATATGCAGTTTACAGCAGACCTCGTGGGGAGGGGCTGCATCACAGTGTCCAAGTCAGAGTACGAGAAGTATCATCATAGTATCGCCGTGTGAAGACTTAGGAAAATCCTGTTTGTTGAGCTAATTTTCGTGTTGATTTACTTGGACTACGCAGCATTATATCGGAGATTTCGTCAAGTTTTTCGTCTGTTAAAACGTAGGCCTGCCTGTTCCCGGTACATCGTGAATTGAGCCAGTCACACGAAATTTACTTACCAAATCCCGAACGGTATCACAGTTTGGACACTTTGAATTAGGAAACCGCACCTGAAATCTTAATTGTACATTTTCTGTAAACTGATCGCCTTCGCGAAAAACGTATTCCACAAATAAAACTCTCTCTTCAGTAGTAAACATTACCGCCTGTATACTATTGCACTCTTCCAATAATCTATCTGAACGCTCGCTTACTGTATACACACTGAAGACATTCAGGCTCGCTCGCTTATCGGAACTCACACTGACAGCCCACACCTGGGAGTCCCGCATTGAAGAACACAGTGCAGTGCAACCAACTAAATTCATGACTCAACCACTCACAGCTGCTCGTACCCACTGTGGAGAACATTCTCGGGCGCCCTGTATAACCTACACATTTTTCTCCACACATCCTATCCAATTGTAGTGGTAGGTTCTTTTACGTATCATAAATCTATGACAGGGGCCCGCCAACTTTACTTCCCCTCCGAAGGAAGGCATGCTGAAGGATGCTCACGTTCTTACGACTTCGGCCGGGTTTGAACCCGCAATTTTGGGCATAGCAGTTCAGCATGCTACCCACTATGCCACCGAAGCCATCAGTATTTAAGATCTAATTGAAATTATTCGATACTACCGGACCCGTGCGAGAACTCTCGCATAATGGGTTGTGAGCGCCCCATGTGTACAGACTACCCGCCCGGCCCTATTGCCATGCGGGCTATAGGCGACAGAGTTCTCGCAGGGGCTATCGTCTTATTTGTTTAAAAGCACTTGATAAACAAATAAATATATTTCCGTTGACTTTTCAAGTAATGAAATATTTTTCCTGTACCATTGAGACGATTTGGAAGGATTTGATACAAACCGCACCTACTAACTCCTTCTGGTTTAGGAGCTTCAGTTTTGTGAAACATACACCTTAGCCTTAGTGTATTGTATGATAAGATTTGGCCACACGGATTAGTGTAACAATGAGCATGTAAGAGCATTGGAAAAATGTACGAGTGGTATCACGCCTGCTCAGTAATCTGAGGGTCTCGGTTTGAAGACTATCCTTGGGCAGATATTTGTACTCCTTTCTTAAATCTTTATTATAACCTCTCTACCTCGTACTGCAAGTTTTCAACCTAGCTTCACGTGTTTACTGTATATAGGAAGGGCATTTCTCAAAGACACTGTTTAAAGAAAATATAGTTTCGGTCTGATGTATTTATTTCGTGTGCCTACTCAAATAATAAATGTATTTCTTTATTTTGCCACTAGGATGTCGACTAGAACGAGGTAAGCAATCCGATTGGCTCTTGTAATCAATTCTCAAAGCAAACTGCCAGGCAAATGGCACCTGCTCCATTTCATGGGTTGTATCGAAGCTATCGTGGATGGCAGAACCTAGCATGGAGGGTAAAAATCACACGGTAGTAGACGCGTCTATACCATCTTGTGTACTCGTACTAACAGACTCTTCCATGCTAACGAGTGTCGTGTGATACAGGCTTTACGGTGGCTTGTAGATCTAGTATGGTGGAACGTGCTAGAATTTCCACCTGGAAATTTCCATGGCCTAGTTCTAATACCACGTAATTCTCTTTTCTTGAGAGAAGAAAGAAAGCCTTCCACGGCAGAATAAAATAAAATCTGATGGAATTGAGTAGCCTCTCCCTCACACGTAGGGACGAATAACAAGTATATTTCATGCGATGTTATTCTCAGAGTTCGTCAGCACACATAATCACAGTATATGGAGAGAATTTTAACCTATGTTAGGGGAAGTCCCAGTAATTTGGATCGGCGTGTAATTTGGACTGATGTTACTTTTTGTATTTGCAAGTTTGGCCACCTCCTTTCTCAGGCAAGGTCAGCAAGATAATTGAGGATTCCTTTCGCCCTGCGAGTTGTTCTAATCTTGGACTCAAGGTTGAGGGGGAATTAGGAAAATAAGTTTGTCACCGCATTCCTTGTAAAATTATACGACCATGGGGAAGTGTTCTGAGAAGTAATTATTTCAGTGAATAGTGCGTGTCGCTTTCACAAGTACTGCTGAAATATCGTGGTAAGTTCTAACATACCTTTATTCACCAAATTTTAAATAATTTTCATATTATTTTAATTTTGATTAAATATATGCATGCCGTGTCATTTGGACCGACCGATAGTGTGTAATTTGGTCCGTGGAAACAAATGTAATCATTACGTTTCTCCTTAATGACCATCTCGTGGTGTAGCGGCTAGTATTCTTGACTGTCGCCCTGGAAGTCCGGGTTCGATTCCTGGCTCTGCCAAGAAATTTTAATTCTGGTGGGAGAACTGGAATGGGATTTGATTCCCACTTTAGCTATCATGAAAGTGGTTTTCCGTGGTTCCCAGTTTTACACAAGGCAAATGCCGGGATGGGTCCTAACATAGAGCCACGGGCGCCTCCTTCCTAATCCTATCAACAATTTACAAATACTCTAGTACAGGCATCATAATAACACAGTTCATCACACAAACTCGACTCGCAGAGCCCCTGAAATAAGCAACAACAACTACTTTCTTCATTAGTTTTATTTCTGATTCTGTTAGATGTTGCTTAATAATCAGAAAGGGCTTTGTAGTTGTTGCTTAATTTAGTGGCTGCGACATTGTGGTCATATAGCCTCGTGTATATGTGTGTGTGTGTGTGTAATTTGTGTGACAACCTGTGTTATTGTGATGCTGTACAAGTGTGTGTGAATTTGTAAACTGGGGATAGGATTGGTAAAGAGGCGGCCGAGGCCTTTTGTTAGGATCCATACCAGCATTTTTCTGGAGTAGAAGTGGGGAAATCACGGAAAACCATCTCCAGGATGGCTGATGTGGGAATCGAACCCTCATATTCCAAGTTTTGCCTCACAAGGCTGAGTGTAACCCGTTCAAGCGCTCAGACCAGAACTAAAATTTATTGGCAGAGCCGGGAATCGAACCTGGACCTCCGGGACTATATGCCAAAAGTCACAATTAGAATTCGCAGTATTGTATTTTATTGTTTAGTATTGCCTAATAAATAGCTGAAATAACTCACAAGTGTTTATATTTACTAGTCCAAATTACACATCGGCCTGGTCCAAGTTTCACGCCATCGGTCCGAATTACACGATATTACATTTTGATATAAACATAAATTTTAAGTTTTACGCTGAGATAATATTAACATTATACAAATAATTCATGGTTTAGGGGTTAATGCCGTGTAAAATTTAATTTAATTTAATTTAATTTCACACGGCATTTGGCCCAAAAGCCATGAATTATTTGTATAGTAATCCGGGCCGTGAAAGCCTTAATCTAAATAATAACATTACTTTCACCAATTCATTTGATACATTGTACTAATTGACGTCCATAAAATTTGAGAAAATTTATTACGGTCAAAGAAGTTATTGACGTTTAAAGTTAAGTGGTCGAAATTACACGGACTTCCCCTAATAGGTAAGTATTGAGGAAGATATACGGTCCTATATTCAATGTGGTTGGAAGAAGATAGGAAAGGAGGCAGAAGGAAGACCTCTACCAACTATTAAAAAATCAAACATTGTTAGAACCATCAAAGGACGACGACATCAGTGGGTAGGGCATGTTGTTTGAGTAGAAGCATCTATTACTAACAGAATTTTTAACTCCCGGCTAATTGGCAAAAGCCCAATAGGCCGTCCAAGGACTAGGTGGAGAGATAGAGTGATGGTAACAATGGGAGATATAAAACCTACAGCTTCCCTTGGTGATGCTACAGATAGAAGGAGGAGGAACAGCATCTGCAATAAATATTTGAAATTGTGACCAGAAACATACTTCTCGTGATTGAACCTCTGATTTTATTTTATTTTTTTCTTCATTGTTATTTCCTGGAATATCTTTGTACTGTATATCTTTTGGAATGTAATGTATATTCTGTGTTTTCTTTCGTAGGTCTTCATGGCCTGTTGTGTACAGTAAATGATGATGTGATGATGATGATGAGACATCGTATATTACGTGGTTCACTACACACGATTTCATTTGCTTTTCTCTGTCGTGGGAAGGTAACTTCCAAGGTATTCTAATACTGTCGATATGCATTAATCAACAATGCAATTTGTTCAAGAACATGTGCACTTACCTTACTTAGTAGCCTGGTGTCCAGGAATTAGGGTCTAACGCCGATCATTCAGTAGTCGCCGAGCCTTGCTTATGAAGCGAACCATTTTTAGATAGAGGTAGCTTCAAAATACTGAAAATTAATGTGCACCCTACCGTCCCCTCGACATAAGGGAGGTAGTATAATTAAATGTTCTAAATAGTCCATTCGAGGTTTAGAGACCTCTCCTATTTGATTTATTCACGTATTTCCTACTAAGCAAACGTCACACCTGGTGGTGAATCGACAGAGTGCAGATTGACCAATACTCTGTCCGTAGACTTATCAGTTTTATCACCCTCTTCCACACGAATAAGCGTTGATGTATTAGTGTGTATATTCAGGAGCGTTGTTATTCTACAATCCACGGCATGAGGGATTCAGACTGATGGATCACCTATACAATAACTCCTGTATTGCCAAATACACATCAGTAGGATGTTTCTCGTGCGTGTAGTTGCAAACTACAAACTAAGGGGAAGGATATTCAAACTATACATTTGTACTACCACGACAAAGAGTAATAGCCTATTGGATGAAGATCTGGAGATCTTGTAGGTCAATTAATGAGCCTGTTATCCTACACCTGTCAACTGTACAGTGACAACGACTAGTCCAAGCTACTAACCTCACACGATACCCAATAATATGCCAATTGTGAACTGCACCTGAAAGCTATCTAAATGCAATACGTGGGGATGTTTCATGTACATATTCTGCACGTCAAACATTCGTTGGTATGTGGCCATAGCCTCATCAGTTACTCACATACTCGACGGGAAGGCTGGATCGCGTGAGTGATTAATTAACAGTGGCAGAAGTGCGCTCGCGGTGGATAATAATCTGCTGGTGAGAGACACTGCACGCGGTGAATGTGTGGAGGTCTACCCAACATTCCAAAGTGACACACCAGTGGCTCGTAATATCAGTGGTGCCTGTAGATGTGTGTGTTCGAGTCTTCAGTATATTGACTGTTTTGATGTAGCCTTCCATGTTTTCCTGTCCTGAGCTTATCGTTGCATATCTACATAGCTAGAACACAATACATCTGAGGAAATCTGTTTAACATATTCTAATCTTGGTTTACCCCTACAGTTCCTTCCATAACTAAGTTTGCTATTCCTGGGTGTCTTAGTATGTGTCCAACCAACCTATCTCTTCTATTCATTAACAGTCGCTACAAATATCTCCCCTCTCCCTCTCGTCTTAATACTTTTTCATGTGTTACTCACCCATCTGATCTTCAACATTCTCCTGTAACACCACATTTCAAACGCATCTATTCTCCTCTTTTCTGCTGAACCAACAGTCCAAGATTTACTTCCACATAGCGCCACGCTCCAGACAAAGGCTTTCGAAAATGACTTCCTAATACCTAAATCTATATTTAATGTCAAGGGATTTATTTTCTATAGAAATGCTCTTCTTGCCTGAGCAAACTGACATTTTATATCACCTTTGCTTCGTCCTTCACTGGTTACTTTGCTTCCTAAGTAGCAGAAGTCTCCCACTTCCTTTAGCTTTTCACCTGCCAATTTTACGTCAATAGGGTTTTCGGATTTCTTTCGGCTGTATTTCATTGGTTTTGTTTTACATTTATTGATTTTCTTCGTGAATTCTTTCCTCAAGACGGAGTCCATGCCATCTAATTCTTCTTCTTTCCTAGCGTGTATCCCGCGATGGTGAAGGTTCCGTTTGTTTGGTTGCAGTTCGCCACATCTTCCTGTCAAGGGCATCTTCAGGTTTAAGTCCACACATCACCAAGTATTCCTTGATTCTGTCCAGCCATCTTTTCTTTGGACGTCCACGGGGTTGATTTCCTCCTGGATCGTATTAGAGAGCTGTTCTTGCCACAGAGTTCTCATCACTTCTAGTGACATGCCCATACCACCGAAGCCGTGCTTCTCTGATTTTATCGGTAATGGCTGCAACTCCTATCTGTTTCCGGAGTCCATACCATTTAATAACTCATTCAAATCCTCTGGTGAATCGGCTAAGATGACAATGTCATCAGCAAATCTCAGAGTATAAATTATTTCTCCTTGAATCTTTACTCCTACTCCTTCATTGCTTGTTCAATGTTTACATTGAAAATTGAAAATTATACCGGGTGAGTTAGCCGAGGTCGTTGCGGCATGACTGTTGGCAGTCGCTCACATCCGGGAGGCGAGGAGGTTCGAATCCCACCGCCAGCAACCTTGAAGATGGTCTTCTGTGGTTTCCCATCTTCCTTCCAGGCAAATGCCGGGGTTGGTCCCTAACTATAGGCCACAGCCGCTACCTTCCAACTCCTCGACCCTCCCATCCAACATTCCTCCCCAACGGTACTTGTAGCTCACCCATTGGGTGTCCGTCTCGAAGCAGCTACAAAACTGGCGAGCCGAACATGTCCTCGGACATTCCCGGCACTAAAAGCCATACGCTAAAAAAAATTGAAAATTATTATGGGTGATAAGATGTGTTTCTACACAAACAGCCTCATCCTCTCTTGATTCGTGGAAAGTAGTGGCGCTTGCTACCAGTCCAGACCAATTATAACAGCAAATAAACTAACATGACTAACATTCACAGTTTGCTCTAGAAATAACACGAGCAAGTAGGATCATTACGCAACACAAAAACTTAATTGAGATGAAGAATGAGTTTAGAGATTGATCACACCTCCAACAATGCATCAAAATAAGCGGATTATCTCTACAAAACTACTTGTGAAGTTGATCTCGAAACATAGGTTTTACAAATAATATACTAACCTCATGGTGATTCAACGGGTAAGTTGTCTCCTTCCAGACTGAAAGAAGGTAGGTAGTATCTGGAATTTTAGAACAGTCTTTCATTGTTCTGATGGTTCTTGATCGACTCCGCCAGATGTAAAGTTGTTTATTATTCCTGTTTTTACGTATTTGGAGATGAAATGCAATGAATTTCTATGTGGCGGGTGATATTTACAATCGGATACCCTTCTTGATGTCAACCTCATCAGATGAGTTAGTAAAAGATGAAATGAATGAAGGTGAATGAAAACGGGCAAGGAATTGGTAGAAAGAAACCGTGGCTTATTTGATGGTACCGTCCCTGCATTTTCGTAGCGTTGAAAAGGGGAAACCGTGGGAAAACTGTTTCAAAGTCAGCCCACGGTGTGGTTCGAACCCAATTATTGACCGAGTCCGCAGATAGCTCGGCCCTATGGCATTAGCGAGAGTAGCTACCGTTCAGGTAATTAGATAGATAAATCAATTAATTAGTATGGTTCAACGTAACTTTTAAATTCTGTATCTTAGGAGATGCACGGAATTTGTTCTTAATCCTCTTCAAACATGCCTGTCAGTTTACAGACATGGGTCTACTGCATTTTTAGCTCGACGCCTGTGCCTAGAGCTGAAAACCTAAAGGAAGTAGGAGACTTCCGCTACTTAGGAAGCATAATAACCAGTGATGGACGAGCAAAGAGGATATGCAACGTAGAGTGGCACAGGAGAGGAAAGCTTTTCTGCAGAAAGAAATCTGTTGACATTAAATATAGATTTAGGTACTAGAAAGTTATTTTTGAAAACTAAGTAACGTTTCTAGATTTGTGCCGTATCTTGTGTGGGGTTTCACCTTGGCTCATCAGCGGGCTCTTGGTGTCCGCGCCTGGACCGTCACAGGGGTAGTGAACTGCGCGCTACCTCCCTATTTATGAAGCGCACCTCCACTCTTCACTGCGAGAGCTAAAACTCAAGCAGTCCAGCTTGGTGTCCTAGGCGAAACCCCACACAATACACGGCACAAAACTAGAAAGATTGCTGAGTTTTAGTTCATTGGCCGTGAAAGCCAATATACCATCTTTTACTTTTGAATGTTATTTGTCTACGACTTGGTGCTCTATGGAAGTGAAAATTGGACGGTTAGTGTATATAAAGGAGAATAGAAGCATTTGAAATATGGTGTTACAGGAGAATAACAAGTGAAGAGTAGAGGAGGAGAGATGCTTCTGGCGACTGCTAATGAAGAGAAGAGATAGGTAGGTTGGAAGGGTACGTGCTAAGGCAAAGGTGTAGTGAACTTAGTTATGGAAGGAAGGTTCGAAAACAAGAACTGTAGAGGTAGACCAAGGTTAGAATATGTTAAACAGATTGCCTCGGATGTAAGGTGTGCTAGTTATGTAGAGATGAAATGATTAGCTCAGGACAGGGAGACATGCAGTGACTGAAGGGACAAACACATACCGCGCCTATATTCGATCCCGTAAACTAGTGCATCACCCATCGTACCGAATTGTAAGAGTAGGGAGAGAAAGTGTGTGTACTGTATGTTGTAGACTTAAACCCTAAGCTCTACTGCCATTAAATTACTGGCGCTAATTTAATTAATTGACAGTACAAGTATACTAGTAATCCACTTATAGTGCGACATTAACACTGGCATCAGGATTGCACTGTAAGCAGTTTAATAGTCGTTAAGCCTGGAATTGTATGTAGCAATGTGCGTTACGGTTTACAGCAATGTCCTATAGACCTAGGTAGAGGCGTGGGTGGATAAACAAAACGTTATCCGCATCCGTACGACTGTTATTCGCATCTGCCCCGCATCCGCATGACTGTTATCCGCATCCGCCCTGCAGCCGCACGACTGTTATCCGCATCCTCCCCGCATCCGGACGACTGTTATCCGCATCCGCACGACTGTTATCCGCATCCGCCCTACATCCGGACGACTGTTATCCGCATCCGCACGACTGTTATCCGCATCCGCCCTGCATCCGGACGACTGTTATCCGCATCCGCCCTGCATCCACACGACTGTTATTCGCATTCGCCCCGCATCCGCATGTTTGTAATCTGAAAGTCGTTCCTTTAGGTTTTGTATGTCAAATGCTATGTTTAAAATGAATGTTATATAGCCAGAATTGCAACCCTTTTCAGTTCGGAGTGTTAATTATGCTTGAAGACGTAATTTGAATGAGAGTAGCTCAATTAATCATCTTACAATTGTCATGAAAAAAACATAACGGGGAAAAAATGACATGTCACTCATAAATATCCGGGTCCTAGTAATGAAATTCAACAAGTTCGGATTGTATTCTAAAAGCCACCTGCAAATTTACTCCAAACATTATCCGCAGCTTATCCGCTATCCGCACAGACATGGAAACTATATCCGCATGCGGAAAATTTTTGAAGATAACCGTGGGTTTATCTGCGGATATCCGCATCCACGCAGGGCTTTACCCATAGGCAATCGAGCTTCCTCAGATTGGTTGTTGTTTTTTTATTTGAGGGGATTGGACATTATGGTAATTTACCCCATGTGCTTGGATAAGCCTGGATTTTGTCTGTTTACCTGTCTTATTGTCATGGCTGTATTATTGTGTGTATTTGTAATACATGTGAGGATTGGGAACGAAGCGGCCGTGGCCTTACGTTAGAAACCATCTCGGAATTCGGCTGGGGGAGAAGTGGGAAATCGCGGAAAACCACACGCAGGATGACTGAGGTGGGAATTGAAACTATGTTTTCTCAGATTTGTTTCACGAGGCTGAGTGAACCCCATTCCAGCCCTCAAACTGGAATTAAATTGCTTGGCCGAGCTCCGGGGCAACAACTTTTCTTGGTGGATTATTCTACAGTGAGGTTCTTCTCTATAGGATGGAACCTTGGAGGGGTCGTGAGGCGGACGGATAGACTACTGTCCGTAGCAGCCTATCGAGCAAGACACTGCCACAAGCAGCAGCGTAGCACGCACCCCACTAGGCTAACACATTTGCTCTTTTTAACTTTTTTAAGGGAGAACATACAGCCTAATATTATGTCCGTGCCTGTCATAAATCTTGTACTCAAGAACCTCGTTTATCCGGTCCTCATTATTCCGGATCTCCAGTTTATCCGGATCGAAAATAATAGAAATGTATTTTTAGCCTACTTTTCACATTTTGCAAAAATTAGGAAAAAGTAGACTTATGAGATCGGGCAAAGGTGTGTCTGTCTGTCTGTCTGGCCTTCTGTCTGTCTGTCTGTCTGTCTGTCTGTCTGACTGTGTGTGTGTCCCCGTATCAACTCCTAAACGGCTCCAGCAATCGAAACAAAATTTGGAAGGAGTAAAGATCTATACCTGAATATCTCACGGCCATATTTGAAAATGATGTCAGTGCTACCAACTGCTGAAAAATCGCAATTGAAATTTGAGCTCCATATTGGATATCTTGGAAGGTATGAATGGGAGCTATTTCAAAATTGGCACACGTATAGAAAATAATATTGCAGTTTAATTTCCAGGAGGCTATACATGGCAGTGTTGCCAAAATGATTATAAGCCTGCTGATAGGTCCAAATTTTAAATGCATATAACTTCTACACTATCAATTGGATTTCAACCAAATTTCGTATGTGCTATGTGTACATAAACAGATATGACTGAGATTATTCTTAAGAGCCACCAGGGCTGCCAACTGTTAATAAATGCTCTCAATTTTTTAAATCCAAATACCCATATATCAGAAAGTATGCAAGCTGACAGCTTTAAACTATGCACACGTATAGTACCTGATATTCTATATTAATTTGGAGTAACTTATATACGTCAGTGCTACCAACATGATTCTAAGCCTGCTGAGAGGTCCAACTTTAAATACATGTAACTTCTATACTATCATTTGGATTTCAACCAAATTTCTTGTGTGCTATGTGTACCATACCATATGCGTATTCTTAAGAGCAACCAGGGCTGCCAACTGTTAATAAATTCCGTCTCAATTTTTGTTTCCCAAATATCAATATATCAGAAAGTATGCAAGCCAATAGCTCTAAACATTGCACACCTATAGTACCTGGCATTCTAGATTAATTTGGAATAACTAATATAGGCCTACGCCAGTGCTGCCAACATGATTCTAAGCCTGCTGATAAGTACAATTTTAAAATGCAAGTAACTTCTATACTAATTAATGGATTTCATTCAAAATTGACACAACAATAGATCATATTATTTCAGATTATTTCTGACCAATACATGTATGTCATTGTTGCCAACATGATTTTACGCGCGATGTTAGATCCAATGTTTAACAGCATGTAACGTCCATGCTATCCATTGGACTTCAACCAAATTTTGTATTATGTACCTTAAGAGATGGAGCTAAGAATATATTCAGTCACCAGGGCTGCCAACTGTAGTTCTCTATTTGGCTATAATATGCCATGTATACAGTATTTCGAACCAATTAGAAATTTCGATATTACCAACTTAATTTCGTAATTTTTCTAGAAAGATCCATATAGATTAATCATTGGCATGAATCTTAAATTTTAAGAAAAGTAGGCTCTTTAGTTCGTCACGGAACTTCTTGTTACTGTACAGTATTTCTCTTACGGCGTCGACTCTTCTTGAATGTCTAATCCGCCAAGGATAGTTAAGGACAGAAATTCGAAGTAATTCGGCCACGGTTTGGACTAAACGGCAGATGGTTCAAAACCCACACTTGAATTCTTTGTAAAAGTCTATCGTAACGTTGGTCGGGATTGATTTTCACCTTTTTCGAGAATTGAAGGTATGGTTGGGCGGAAAAACTTCAGGAGGCTGTCCAGACATACCCACCTCAGTGGCGGCAGAATATTTTGCCGAGGGCATTGGAAAGCTGGTGTAACGATACGACAAATGTTTTGACGATTATGTTGAGACATTAGAATAAAACAAGCAAACATTTAGCAGTAAAATCTGTTTGGTAATGTCAATCTGTTATTTTTATACAGTCCATCGGAACTTGAAAAAAAAAAACGCCCTCGTATGTACTACGCGCGCGCTTTCAATAGTACAGCAGGGGACCGTGGCGCGCCACAAGCTCGGCCAAGGCCACCGCAGCACCGAATAACAAAACTGCCGCTTGCCGTTCTTACTTTATATGAAATACCCTGTATTTGTGAGTTTGCTCGGAATAAAAATGAAATAATACAACTTTAATTAATAGGCCTAATGTGGAAATGTGTGAGATTCATTTCGTAAATGCAGATTTAACACTGAACTTAACAAGTAGTTCCTTTAATAGATTCGTAGATATTGAGAACCGTCTAAATATTTTGGATGGTCGCCATGTTGGATTTTAATATATGTAGGCCATAAAGTTATGTAGGTCTACTATTAGATGGGGATTATTGTGTACGTCCATTATTCAAACATAGATTTCGATCGCATGATTAGAACACAAAAAATAAAATCTTAATTTTAAAATTTCGAACAGCCGCCATCTTGAGGTTATCTAAACAATTGAACTAAATTAGATGTCAGTGCATTGCAATTTGTATAGTCATTTGCTGTACCATGTTTCACTGTGTTCGGATGGTTAAATCGCGAATAGAGGCAGATGACCTCGTAGTTCCGCCCCTTAAAACAACAATAACATAACTAACTAGCGATAAAAGTCTATTTAAATGTTTCAACTCTGCTTGGCCGCCATGTTCGTTTTGTAAACAGGTTTTTGAAAGCCACATAGGTGAACGTGCCCTTTGTCACGGTACAAACTTTCAGGGTGATATGAGTAATAGTTTCGGAGTTATGGAATGCCAGCGAAATAATTCGCACAGCCGCCATATTGGATTGGTGAGACGTAATACAATTTGAAGGGCACAGTCGGCGTTGGCTAAAATAGTACTATGACCTTACCGAGTTTCATTTAAATCTCTCGAGCCGTTTAGAATGTATTAGGGGAGGACCCACACATGGACGCCAACACACACATATACACACGGACAGAGGGTGATCTCATAAGCCTATTTTTTTCATAAATGAAAATAGGATAGGAAGTATACAATCGAAAATTTCAATAAGCATGGCAGAAATTAGGGAAACGTTGAAAATCAGCACAAAGCAAGAACCAAATTTTGAAAAATCGGTTAAAAATAGTTACGATTTGAATCTTTAATATAATGCTTTGCTTCGAATCGCAAGTTGTGTTTGTTTCCTTGGAAATGTATATAATTGTTGTACTCGATTTATGACAGGCACAATTATAATTAAGATTACAATCTGTATTGTTCGGTCTTCTTAAGCCGTACGTCCTCCCTTACTCATTATTAGCTTGCCACGGTGGGTTTGTGGATGGCGTGTCGGTCTACTAATCCCAAGATTGCAAGTTCGCCCCTGGCCGCGGTAAGTGATTTTTAAAAGGCGGCAAAATTACAGCACTCATGTCATACGATGTTGGCATGTCAAAGAACCAATTTGAATTCAGAAGGCCGTGTTCTTAATGGCAAAATTAATCTCGGGAGTTTCCGCCAACACAAAGTTCCTCATTTCTCTACTAGAAAGCGCTATAGTGTTCAAGGAGCTTAGATATCTAACCTCCTTGACTTCCATAGTGATTCAAGGAACAACGAAATTCGACATGCAAGCTACCCTCTGGGTGTCAAATTACAAAGCTTGCACCCAGCATCCGAGGCCATACGATATTATTATTATTATTATTATTTACTCATTAGCCTACTTTTCACATTTTGCAAAAATCAGGAAATAGTAGTCTTATGAGATCGGGAAAATGTCTGTCTGTCTGCTGTCTGTCTGGCTGTGTGTGTGTGTCCCCCCCTATCAACTCCTAAACGGCTGCAGCAATCGAAACAAAATTTGGTAGGAGTAAAGACCTATACCTGAATATCTCACGGCCATATTTGAAAATAATGTCAGTGCTACCAACTCCTGAAAAATCGCAATTGAAATTTGAGCTCCATGCTGGATATCTTGGAAGGTATGAATGGGAGCTATTTCAAAATTGGCACACGTATAGATAATAATATTGCAGTTTAATTTCCAGGAGGCCATACATGGCAGTGTTGCCAAAATGATTATAAGCCTGCTGATAAGTCCAAATTTTAAATGCATATAACTATCAATTGGATTTCATCCAAATTTCGTATGTGCTATGTGTACATAAACAGATATGACTGAGATTATTCTTAAGAGCCACTAGGGCTGCCAACTGTTAATAAATTCTCTCAATTTTGTTTTTATCGAAATACCCATATATCAGAAAGTATGCTAGCCGACAGCTTTAAACTATGCACACGTATAGTACCTGACATCTATATATTTAAAACACTAAGCTGTTTTTTGTACACACGAGATTGTGAAAACGACTTAACCGATTGGCTTCGTAAGACATTCTAACGAAAGCTCTTGGCATGCAGATTTGCAGAGTTTCTTTAAAATAAACAAATATGTTACCATATATTTTTAAATTTATAAACAAAACTGCAAAATTATTGGCTCAGGCGCATGCGCAGTATCACGTTGGTTAATGACAGACATGGCGGACGTCCACCGCGTTTTAATGTAATAGTTATTATTATAAGAATTATAAAGGAGGGGAATATTGATTATGATGTTTCCACGATATATAAGGAATGGAATTATAATAGACGGGAAATGTAGAAGAACTTACACATACTGTTGAGTGTGTATAATGTTTATGTAACTCAATATTGCGTCAATTTTCCAGTGGTTTGGTGGCTCAATGCTAGAGTTGCGAAGTTGAAAATTATGCAGTGTGAAATGGAGAGGGTTCGATTCCCACCTCCGACAGGTTTTTTTACTTTCCGTAATCTTATTTCTTGCAATTGGTATTACGTAGCCAAATCATACTTAACATTTAAAATTCCCCTAATGTAACGAATTCTCCTTAATAAAGAAAAAGATAATATTTGTAGCTCCCGCGCTTGCGCACAATGGCTTTATTTTACATGAGCGAAATGGCGCATCCCACCGCTTCTTACTGAGATTTTTGTTTATGAGAATTAAAAAGGGCCCCGAATATTGTTTATGATGTTTCCACAATATACATTGAAAGAGAATTATAAAATAAGGGAGGTATTTAAGAACTTAAACAGTCAGTTGAGTGAGTATGTATGTTTAAGTATTGTAATATTGCATGCCATTTACATTGTCTAGGTGGCTCAGGGCCTGCGCTGGACTCAGCGAATTTCATTAGGCATTATTTAGAGAGTTCGAGTCCCACCTCAGACATGAATTTTTATTTCCCAATTATTCTTTCTTGCTGTTGGTGTCGCATTGTCTAAACATATTTTACTTTTATTATTCCCATTAGGTAAGGAATTCCCCACGATTTACGTTGGCATACTTCTGAATTATTAAATTAAAATGGCCGCAATCGCTTCCGCCATGAGAGAATTGGCGACCATAATTAATTTGATGGACTCGGACATCGTGGTAATAATGTTCTCTGATAACCTGTGTTATTGTGATGTCTATATTGATGTGTGCATTTGTAATTAAGTTGGGGAATGGGGAGTTGACGACCGAGACTTTAAGTTAGGATCCATCCCGGTATTTGCCTGGAGTGGAAATGGGAAACCACGGAAAACCACATCCAAGATTACTGAGATGGGAATCGAATCTTGCTATTCTTAATTTTGCCACAAGAGTGCGCCCCGTTCCAGCCCTCAGACCAGAATTAAATTTCTTGGCAGAGCAGGGATTGAACCCGTAATCCGGGATGATAGCTCAGAATGTAGTCTTAAGACTGGGCTTCCCTGTGTTAATATGATTTTTGACATGCACTGAACATATAATTCTAAAACTCCCTCCATTACGGCGGCTGGCGAAGTGATTCTATGCTCCCTCACATAATTTATTGTCATGGAAATGCAAAGGATTGTACCTACAACAGGTGATGGAAATGGCTTATTTAGAGCAGTTTCGTGCTGTTTATTTCAAAACGAAGAACTTCTTCCTGAGCTGCGTTTGCAAGCAAATTGTAAAAATAGTTGCAGGCAGGGATAATTATAATGATTTTATTTTTAGCGATCAGTCTCATCGCATTCTCATCAGCAACCAACTTGAGAATGAAAGCCTCTAAACTTCATTGTATCAGTGAATATTATTGTTTATTGATTATTTGTTTAGAGTACATAACAATGAATCTAACCATGCTGTGGATTTTTTCAATAGAAGTATTATTTGCCATTTAATATTTGGCGGCTGCGTTGATGCAGGCCACTATAGTGTTATTGAATATGACATTAATTTGGGGAGAAATGCTACTATAAATAAACCCATTTGACGAAAAAAAACCATTAGCCGCATTAAAATGGGAAATCGGAAGAAAATACGAAGCCACCTTTAAAATCCAATATAAATATGCCATTTCAGAAACAATTCCAGAGTATATGCTATACAGTGTAGGGCCCTTAACGAACAAATGTAAACATTGTTCTGCACAGTATTTCTCTTGCGAGAAATCTACGCTTGGTTACTTTGACCTTTGCTGTTGTAAAGGTAAAATTGATCTGACTAAATATAAAATATTGGACAGGCTGCAACAATTTTTCACTGGAGATGATATCTCGAGCAATTTCCGAAATAAAAATCGGTAGTACAACAATGCCATGAACTTCGTTTCATTCGGTACCGGTACCAATGTTACTGTGCCACATGCATACGGTCCATATTGTTTTAAAATGTATGGATTTGCAAATCATCGCATTTCTTCGTTATATTCCAAAATTATAAGCGACGGTTCTTGCGACCAGTTGTATATATTAGATTCTCCAGAAGCTAATCGAGTCAGATCTGCAAATCAAGTGAATTCTTGCAAAACTCCTACATTTAACATTCAAAATCCAGCTGACGATATTCGATGAGCTCGGCTCATAGTTTGGCATGGAGCCCCAATGGCAAACATTCATTCTTTCATGTGTGTGAATCTACTTCTAAGAGATAGTTAACGACATTATTCCTTTTTGCGGGAAAGTTATTCTTCATGGTGACTTCAGATCTGTTGCACGCTTCTCGCCAAACAGTTATTCACAATTATATTAAATACTCTTCTCTCTGGCCTTTCTCCAAAATACGCCACTTACTTAAAGACACGCGATTGAAACCAGGTGAAATTGAATTTTCTGATTATATGCTACATGTTAACGGCGACAACTTCTCTATGGATGGTGATAATCAAGTGTTACTGAATTACCTGCCAAACTTGCAACGCATGAGGATACAGTGCCTGAAACATTTACTTCTGCGAAGGATATAATAAATTTCTCGAAAGTTCGCATTTTTACACGAATGGTTGGTTCCTTAGTTTAAGGGCTGCAAAATGCGGTCATGTAGCCCCGTGTACTTTGGGTGTATGCGTAGAATCTGTCTGATGTATTGTATGTCTACCCCTTATTATTCCCGTTTTTCCAACGGGGTCGGGGATGAGATGCGATGGAAGTAATTGTGGCGGTGGTTTTTATGGCCGGATGCCCTTCCTGACGCCAACCTCATGAGAGGAGTTAATGAGAGATGAAATGAATGATGGTGAATGAAACTGGGCAAGGATGTGGAAGGAAGCGGCCGTGGCCTTTCAGAAGGTACTGTCCCAGCATTTGCCTGGTGTTGAAAATGGGAAACCACGGAAAACCATTTCAAGGACAGCCGACGGTGGGGCTCGAACCCACGCGTCTACCGAGTCAACAGAGAGCTTGGTCCCATGACCTAACGCTGCGCTTTAGCCAGCTGAGCCACCACTGTCGGTGCGTAGAATCTGTCTGATAACCGGTGTTAATAATGT
Source organism: Meconema thalassinum (assembly GCA_946902985.2). Classification (NCBI taxonomy): domain Eukaryota; kingdom Metazoa; phylum Arthropoda; class Insecta; order Orthoptera; family Tettigoniidae; genus Meconema; species Meconema thalassinum. The sequence continues at coordinate 143,656,962 of OX336393.1, read as the reverse complement.
GATGGCTGTATTAGTGTGTGTTATCTGTGATTCAGGTAAGGACTGAAGACGATCTAATTTTCAAGTACAGTAGTTCCCACTTTTGCTACCAAATGCTACCGTCCACGACACCTAGCTGCGGACTTGACTACTAGATGCCATCGTAGCCAGCACCTGGCGCCGAACTCTGGAACTAATATAGCGTTATCAAATAATCTAACCAACAAATTTTGGCTTCACACAAATGAACTGTAGTTAGTGGAAGATTCTTTTTCATGTCATAAATCTAAGGCATATGACCGCCGGATTTACTTCCCCTCCGAAGGAAGGCATACTGAGGGATTCTTACACAAAAAAAAATGAACAATGTAATGAAATCAACTTATAAGTCATTGACCTTCTATCCAGTAACTTAGTTCCAAAAAAAATACTGTACACGAGCATTAACAGATTAAATACTGAAGATGAAAGATTGCACTGTCGACATTGCAACATACTGCTGGCCATGACTGAAAACTTGATGAGGAAAATTGAGACCTATACGTTTATTTCAGTTTCCTGCATAGTTCTTGAATTTCTTGGAATTAAATTATGTGCCTCCACATAGTCCAAACGCTTGATTCATAGTTTTGCTCCTTAAGAAATCTGAACGTTTCCCAAGGGCTCCTAAATGCAACCATATTGCTTGGATTTGGAAATAATAAGTGCAGTTAAAATTAGGCAGAGAGGCCTAATCCTTCGACTTGATTTAACACCATCCGAAAAAACACTACCATTTTTTAAGAGGCAACATTTTCCAATTCGCTTGGCATACTTTATCACAATCAATACTCAAGGGGAAACTCTGCAACGTATAGGTCTCAATATTTACCTCATCGCGTTTTCAGTCATGGCCAGCAGTATGTTGCAACGTCGAGAGTGCAATCTTTTGACGCCCTTAAAGTTTCAACAGTGCCTAAAAGTAATCGTACAAAGAATATATATAAGAACATCCCTGGGTAAATATTTTCCCATTGGTCGTCATGTTTTGACGGGTTTCAACTAGTTCTATATTAATTTGGAGTAACTTATATACGTCAGTGCTACCAAGATGATTCTAAGCCTGCTGAGAGGTCCAACTTTAAATACTTGTAACTTCTATACTATCATTTGGATTTCAACCACATTTCGTGTGTGCTATGTGTACCATAACAGATATGACTATACCGATTTTTAAGAGTAACCAGGGCTGCCAACTGTTAATAAATACTGTCTCTATTTTGTTACCCTAATATCAATATATCAGAAAGTATGCAAGCCAATAGCTCTAAACTTTGCACACGTATAGTACCTGCCATTCTAGATTAATTTGGAGTAACTAATATAGGCCTACGCCAGTGCTGCCAACATGATTCTAAGCCTGCTGATAGGCCCAATTTTAAAATGCATGTAACTTCTATACTAACTATGAGATTTCATTCAAAATTGACACAACAATAGATCATATTATTTCAGATTATTTCTGACCAATACATGAATGTCATTGTTGCCAACATGATTTTACGCGCGCTGTTAGATCCAATGTTTAACTGCATATAATGTCCATGTTATCCATTGGACTTCAACCAAATTTGGTATTCTGTACCTTAAGAGATGGAACTAAGAATATATTCAGTCACCAGGGCTGCCGACTGTAGTTGTCTATTAGGCTACATTATGCCAGGTATACAGTATTTCGAACCAATTAGAAATTTCGATACTACCAACGTAATTTCGTCATTATTCTAGATAGATCCATATAGATTAATCATTGGCATGATTCTTACATTTTAAGAAAAGCAGGCTTTTTAGTTCGTCACGGAACTTCTTGTTATTACTTACATGAATTTCAGAGTAGTTGCTGGAAATGCTGTCCTTTATATTCTAGACACACATTGCACCGACGTAGGAAATTTTGGTTCATTCGCTGTAATTCATCCCCACTGGTATTTCGTATTTGTACAGTTAGTTCGTTTTTGAGAGCCTCCATAGTACACGGATTGCTTCTGTTTGCCTTTTGTTTAAGGTTCTCCCACAAGAAAAAATCGCACGGCACTGAAACTTACGAACACATTTACTGTAAGACTAATTCTTGAGAAGATAAGTTTCTACTAGAAATATTAGTTTTTTTTTGCTCTATACCTTACCATGTTTACGGGATACGAGATAGGCTACAGTACTTCACCACAAGTCTTAATTATCTCATCTGAGGTATCTTACTAAGTACTTATGTAATCAATGCTATGACGGCATACGGTACTTCCCGACCCGCTATATTATGATCGATACATGGTACTTATCTGGCCGCCACCAGCCCCTGCAATTCTCCGTCCTATAGAGAAGCACCTCGCTGTATTATACAAGCAGGACAACAGGGCATCTTGTTAGTGTTGAGTCACGGGAATATTCCAGTGGGCAGAAATTTATGTTGGAATATTCCTGGGGAGGTATATTGCCAGACTGGGAATTTTAAATTGTGTCAGTAATTTCTTTACTTTAGCGTTGACCTCAGTTAGGGCTGGGAAGTAAGCATTTGTTTCATACAATTGGAAATACTATAATTCAACCATTCTGATGAAAGAGAGGTGAGGAAACCCGAGATATTTTATTTGAACCACTCCCATCGTCATAATCACACACTGGGACACTTAAGCTGGGTTTTCCTAGGCGCGGAAGCGGAGAGCGGAACGCGGAGAGCGGAGTCGACTCTCCTCTGGTCATATGAAATTGTAATGGTACTGTTTTCCTAGACACGGAGCGGACCGCCGCTGGACGAGCGGAACTCGCTCCTCCGCGTTCTTCTGCTCCGAGAGCAGACGAGTCCGCTGTCGGCTGGCGGAGTGGCTGGACGTCTGTACAAGTTGTGTACATACCTTAGGGTTAGTGCCAGTTTCATATCCACTAAAATTGGCGTTGCATTTCTGTTATAGTCCTGCGATTTCAGTTCTTCTACATCTTGTATTTCTTGGTATAGGTCATAGAACTCGTTTTTGGTCAATTGAAAGTACTGTTTGAATCTAATTTCGTCATCCATTAAATGGTTATTTATAAGAATTTTAAACACTCCCTCATTTTCACGCGTTTTAAATATGTCACTTGCACATTTTCGATCCTTCACTAAATGCAGTAGTAACTCTTCCTCCTCCTCCTCTTCCAAGTGTAATAAAATAGAAAATCTAGATTCCACGTCCATATCGACCTCATCTTATCACTCCTAGTATACAACCGTTCCGCTCTCCGCCAGAGGACAAGTCCGCGTCTAGGAAAACACAATTCAGCTAGTTGATGACTCACGAGCGGAGAGCTCCACTTCCTTGCCTAGGAAAACCCTGCTTTACAGATTATACATGGAAGTGGAGGAAGAGAAAAATGAGCCAGATGAAAATGCGCTCCCGGTGAAAAGAGAGTCCATGAGAGTGACTCAATGTAAGATTGCTGTTAGTATTACTGTTCTTGATTCTTGAGGGGTTTTATGACATCGTGGTCACGTTTCTGGTAGCAAAGATGTCTGCGATTTATTGGAAATGTGTAGCATATACGTTTACAAGATTTATGACAGGCACAGACATAGAATTATGATGGTTATTGTTTTGGTTCATTAAGCTGCATGTTCCCCTTAAGAGGTATGTTAGAAACTATTTCTCAGTGTTGCCTTACTAATGGAAATTTAACGTTCTTCAGTCAGTCAACATGAGTGTACCCAAATTGTTATAGGTGTTTCCTTAATCCTGAAAAAATTACATGGCCTTGATAAGGAAGCCAATAAGGTCAGAGCTCGTGAGATGGAAACTGCATATCGATTAACGCAGAATAGGTACAACAAGAAAGCCATATCCTTCAGAGCGAAGTTACGACATTATGCAGCTGTGATTAAACAGGAAGCTCTTGATAGTTCTGAATGCCTTGTTTTAAACTAAAGAGGAGAAACAGAGGAGTTAGAAAAGAAATAAGAATCCTAAGGAAATTATTGGGACCAGTACAGAGAGCTGATGGCTTATGAAAGAGACGGACAAATAGTGATTTGTACAACCAGGCGGAGAAACATACGGACACGATGCGTAAGAGAAGGATTAAATTTTATGGCCACATCACACGAATGAGCAACAATAGGTTAACCAAAAGGATATTCACTTACATTAGCAAAATGGGTTGAGGACACACGAGCAGAGCCCAAAGAAGTTGGTATCACTCAAGAAGATATTCTCAACAAATCACTGTTTCGAAGGAAGGTTGATGATTTTAAAGGGTCTCAGGAAAAACCCAGGTCAAAAACCAAGGTAATCTGGTCTGAAGAAAGAAGGAAAGAAAGAAGGAGGAGACTCAGCGAATGCATGAAGAAATTCTGGGAGGAGAAGAAGAGATTGGCAAGTCGGCCGATTGTTCAACGCGGTCCACAGTAGGCAAAAATAGACAGAAGAAGAAATACTCTTGGATGACCAGTTTCGAGCGTCAAGCAATTATCATCAGATCCTTTTTTACTTAGGCTATTAAATCTATTTCTACAAGAGTATGGCTGATGGTATTTACAATATATACACATTTAGTTGTATTAGTTATTAAACTAGCGCAACTTTAGTATTTAGTTAGTTAGTTAGTTAGTTATTGTCGTTTTAAGGGGCGGAACTACGGGGTCATCTGCCCCCCTCACCCCCCTCCCTAACTACAGTAGTCAAGATTTGTTAGTCATATGTAGTTTTTTCAGTTTTCAGTTTCTACTAATTTCAAAATTCACGCTGAATTTTAACAATTTTGACTGCCAAAAATGTTTTGTAAAAATATTACCGACGGCATTGTTCCAGAAAATGTACCTATCCCTATATCAGGAATCTAAGACGTATGTGGCCATATCACCAGGGAGATTATTATACTGTACACAAATTGCCATTACTGAAAAAACACGGTTACGTTTTTGCTATAATGAACCACATAATGCTGTATCTCTGCTGGCTTAGCCTAAAATTACGATAATACAAACAAAAATCATTAAGCAGACTAATATTTTCAATGAAGTACAGGAATTGTTAACAATTTATGTCCACTTGACTCTGCTCCAGTTCACGGAGTGAACTGGACTGAAGTGGGCGTTCGAACAGTAGATTCCGGGATTTGGCCCGGTCTAAACAACCTCATTATCAACTCAGTTATTATATTTTATTGTTTGTAGATATACATTGATTTGAAGCCATTTTGCCATGTTTCCTTATTGGCAATTGATATTGCAACATAAGACATACTCCTAATTTGTGTTTGTTGATGGGATCGTCATTTGTCAGTCTTGCAACTTTGTAAAGTGGTTCTTTCTTCGGCTGTTTAATGCTTTAGTATTTAAAGGTAATAATATTCCTTGCATATTGAAGGCAATCACGATTTATATTACAACAAGCGACAATACCAATCAGTTTAGAACTGAAAGATGAATTAAAATTACTTCACCATTTAATTTAAAAATAACATTTACAAAAGACAAACTACACTTATAGATCTCACAACAAAAGTCAACGAAACTTAAACTTTGTGGGTCAAGAACTATAATGATATATTAATTATAGTAAAGCCATCATTACTTCCGACTTGACGTTTCAGTGTTACCCTAGAGTTATCTAGCGGGCAGAAGGAAAATCACTTTAACTAGCCAATCACAGGCAGCCATTCAAATCGATATACGACGACAAATTGAGTTTCGTTCGCGATGTCGCGATTTAGCGAACGAAACTCTAGCCTAGCACTGGAACGTCAAGTCGGAAGTAATGATGGCTTTACTATAAGAATCAACAGCTTCAAATCAAATATAAGATACCCCAGGGGCTCATAACTTGTGGGACGTGGATTGGCGACCACGGGACCCCAGCTGAGTTCGGCATTGCTTCCACTTACTTGTGCCAGGCTCCTCTTTGTCTTCTTTCCTGTCGACCTCTCTTGGTCAACTCATGTTCTCTTCCGACCCCGACGGTATTAGGGTATCCAAGACCTAGCGAGTCCCTTCCTTTCCCGCCTTAATTGACCCTTCTCTCGTCTTTCCTGATCCCTCATTCTTCGAGAGATCAGCCTTCTTTTTCTTTTCATTACCTATATTTCCTTTTCTTTTTAAGATTACCGCACTGATTTCTGAATTGGCTCCCAGTGTATCTAAATTACATTTTGTACGTCTTTTTCCATCCAAATCCCTTTTTGTGAGTATTTCCAATCTACATTGAATTTTGTACGTATTTCCGAACTTAACTCCATTTTGTAAGTATTTTCAATCTAAATTGCATTTTGTAAATACAGTATTTTGAATGGCGTGCCGACATATGGTGAGTATTTAGAATCTAAATTACATTTGTTAAGTATTTTCAATTTCCATTGCATTTTGTAAGTATTTTGAATTTCAAAAGCATTTTATGAGTATTTTGAATCTGGTTGTGGATATTCAATCTAAATTACAGTGCGTAACTATTTTCAATTTTAATAGCATTTTGTAAGTATTTTGAATCCAAATTGAATTTTGTAAGTATTTTCAATGTATATTGCATTTTATAAGTTTTTCTTAAATTTTAATTGCATTTTGTGAGTATTTCGAATCTACATTGCATTTTGTAAGTATTTTGAACCTAAACTAAGTTACTTTTTTTGCGTCTTTTCAATCTAAGTTATTTTTTTTAAAGTATTTTCAATGTACTTTGGTTTTCGTTATGGTATCCATTTCATTGTCATTTTTGCTATTTCCCAAACTTTTAGGGGCCGATAACCTAGATATTAGGCCCCTTAAAACAACAATTATCATCATCATTATTATCATCAAATATAAGACTTCCATATTAACAATTCTAACAGACATTAACAGGGCCACTACACGACACAGTTAATTTAAGATTACATGGATTGAGATACAAAATTTGTATTGAACAATATTTCTATATTTGTTTTTTGAATTTGAGTACTTGAATGTATTACCGAATGAAAATTGTAAGGACGCCCATTTCATAATTCATGTTAATTTAGTTTGTAATTTTGTTCACCTACACTTAATGTAGTGTTAAGGTAATTGACAAGGTAAAGAAGGCTACCACTGAAGGGCCGAAGACTGTTTCAATAAATAAGTAAACATATTAAACATTAAAAGGTTTTCAAGCGAATTTAATTAGTCAGTAATAATTGCCACACTTTCTAAGTTTTTTCCGTGATTTTTATTTTTGGAGGGCAGAGACCGTTTGTTGGGTTCATAGTGTTTGGTAGAGCTATTTTGTTTTGTATATTTATATTTGACGATGCCCACTTGACGAGCGAAACATGTTATCCAATAGCTTTCCCCCTCTTCTGTAGTCCATAAATATATTATTGATCATATGCATTTTTTTTTCAAATTATTCTTTCACATGTGCTAGTACAGTGAAACCCCTGAAATCCGAACTAATTGGGGCTGTAACCTGTTCGGATTTCAATTTGTTCGGATTAGCCGAAAATATCCATAACATAATAACTAGCCCACGTTACGGTATAGGACTGTACGTTGAGCTAGCGACAGTGAGGAAGAAGAAACTTCGACAGACAATGTAACCTATACTGAAGCTGCATCTGCTCTTGACATCGCATTGCGCTTCGTAGAACAACACGCAGTAGTCACGCCAAACGATGCCATGTTCATGAGAAGCTGGCGCACGATTGCCCCCGCGGAAATGTTTTCATCACTTCGACAATTGAAGATAACTGATTTCAAGTGAAAGATTAAGTGATATTTTGTGTTTATCTATTGTTATTTCATTTGTTTTTGCAAAGTGATTAACCTAAGGGATTACAATAACCAACGTTTCCGTTTTTCAATCCTGGATGAGATGAGTATGTTGCTTAGGCACATTTACACTCTGTTAGGTATGCTAACTGTACGTCTTTGTCAATTTTTCAACTAATTATTTAAAATAACGTTGTATTGTAGAATATTAAATGACTAAAATAAGTATCTCTTTTTTTTTTTCAAACTTGAAATTATCGAAACTAACTCGTTCGGATTACCCGGGATTTCGGATTTCTGGGGTTCGGATTTGAGGGGTTTCACTGTAATAATTAATTTGTGTTGACCGACTGAAAAGTAGCAAAATCAAGTGATTAACTTAATTAACCAATTACGAAAGCTCATTACGCAAATAGTAACTGTCACTAACAAAATAGTTTCGAACGCAATCACTTCAAAAGCTCGCTACGGTAGAAGTTAACGATTCCAAGGGTTTACATACTTAAACACAAAGGAAGCCCTAACAACAAAAAACGCAACATTTACGGAAGTGGAATAGAGTAATGGAATAAAAAAATAATTGGAACTTCTTGCGAAATTTAACCATGACGAGTAGGATACAATGCACATAATGTAACCACTGACCGAGTTTGAGCGCTCTCCAGAGTTTGGCGCTAGCGAGGTAATACACCAGTGCTACATGCTCAGCTGTTTAAGAGCAGATTACGCTGATTATTACACAACACCCAATTGTTTGTTTGTTTGTTTATACATATGAATACTATGAGTAATACTGACAGAGAGTCAGTTCCCATGTAGGAATACTCTTCGACTTTATTAAGATAAAATACGAAATATAATGAAACATTACGAGGAGCGAAAGAAGTATTATGTATTTCTTTAACAAAAGTCAAAATTTGAATTGTGTTCTTCCACTATTCAATAGAATATGAATTTTGACATTAGTGATAGCACGTACATGTTTTGCTCTAAGGACCTTCCTCAGCTACTCCGTAATAATCTCTTACGTATGAAAAGACATGAATATAACCATGTCTGCCCAATTCCTTATTGACGAAGTTTAATATATTATGAAAATTATTATCTTACGTCAATAATTGCGGAATATGTTCAAACATCATGGGCTGACAATGACTACAAAAATCAGGCTTTTGCGTTGTTATGTGTTCTCTACTCTTTTTTACGGTGCTGAGACATGGACTCTGACAGAGTCTTTATGTAAACGGTTAGAGGCCTTTGAAATGTGGCTGTACAGAAGGATATTGCGGATACCATGGACAGACCGTGCCACAAATGTTGAGGTTCTCCAAAAAATGAAACAAACTAAGGAAGTATTAACCACCGTGAAAATCAGGAAAATCCAATACCTAGGACACATAATGAGGAATACCACCAAGTACCATCTCCTACAGTCTATTCTTCAAGGAAAAATACCAGGGAAGAGAAGTGTTGGACGAAGAAGAATATCCTCGTTAAAAAAACCTCACAGCCAGGACCTCAAAAACATCTACTCAATTATTCCGAGCTGCAAGTGATAGGAACAGCACAGTCAAGATGGTAGCCAACATCCGGAACGGATAGGAACCAGAAGAAGAAGAAGTCAATAATGAGAATTTTTAATTATAGTATCAGTTTAGGCCACATTGTGACCCTTCTTAGCGGCAAAATATAATACAAGTCAAGTTGCAAGTCTTACATTCGAAACCTTTCTCTTAACAAAGGTCATTTTCAAAAATATTACTAAAAATACTGGATGTCTAAATACTAAAAAATATTCAAATTCAAAAAATTAGATCTGTACTAACTTAATTGTAACGGATCTGATTTTTAGAATTTTAATGTGTTTCTTAGACTTTATACAAATAGTATTTTCTTTTAGTTGAAAACAACCTTTGCCAGGAAAATATTTTTGAACTGACTTATATTATATTTTGCCGCTGAGGAAGGTCACAATGTGACCGAAATCGGTACTATAATTAAAAATTGCTATTATTGACCTTAGGTATTAATTTTCAGATAATATTTATCTATTACGCATAACATTATTTTGCAACATATGTACGTTATATTAAAAACACTGCAATTTACAGTTTTTCTTTACGTTAATTAAGAATTAAAATATACACTTAAAATGTATTTTTAGCTTATTTTCATTTTATGACAAAATAGGCTTATGAGATCACCTTTTGTCGGTGTGTGTGTGTGTGTGTGTGTGTGAGGTGTGTGTGGGTGTGTCCCTCTAATAACCTCTAAACGGATGGAGCGATTCCAATGAAACTCGGTAAGATCATAGCAATATTTTGGACGACCCCGGCAGTGCCCTTTACATATTATTGTGTCTCACCAATCCAACATGGCGGCTGTGGGAAATATTTCACCAGCATTCAGTATCTCCGAAACTATTACCGATATCGCCCTGAAATTGTGTACGGTGATAAAGGGCACTACTAGAAGTTCACTTATGAGACTTTCAAAAATCTGGTGACTACAAAACCAACATGGCGGACAGGCGAACTTGAGACTTTTAAATAGACTTTTCTCGCGATGTAACTATCCAAACTTAATGAAACTTGGTACAGCAAATGTTTATACACATTGTAATGCACTGGAGTCTAATTTAGTTCAATTGTTTACATAACATCAAAATGGCGGCTGTGCGAAATATTTAACTGACATTCTATATCTCCGAAACTATTACAGATATCACCCTGAAATTTTGTACGGTGTTAAAGGGTACTGATACAAGTTTATTTATGTATTTTTCATAAATCTGTAAAGTACAAAACGAACATGGCGACCAAGCGAATTTGAAATATTTTAATAGACTTTTCTCGTGATTTAACCCTCTGAGCGCAGTGAAATGTGGTACGGTAAATGATTTTACATATTGTAATTCACTGGCATCTAATTTAGTTAATATTTTTACATAACTTCAAGATGGCGGCTGTGCGAAATTTTAAAATTATTTTTTTATTTCTTGTGTCGTAATCATGCGATCGGAGTGAAAGTTTGAATAATTAACCTAGGCAAGAATTGTCCTTGAATGGTACATAACTCTATGGCCTATACATATAACAATCCAAAATGGCGAGCATCCGAAATATTTAGACGGTTCTCAATATCTATGAATCTTTTACAGCAATAAAACTGAAAGTTTGTATGTTGATAGAGGCAATTAACACGAGTAGGATATATGAAAATAGGCTCTATAGTTCTTCACGGAACTACTTGTTGAATCTCATACCATGTCTATAAAACAATTACCATTAGATTACATTCTAATCATTTACAATACAACTGTTGAAAATGCCACAATGCGAGGGCTAGTCCATATAATAAAATTGTTGCAACTAAGGAAGGTATTTGTTTTGGTGGCAAAGGTACAATTGAGATTTTCAGGAATATGTATGTATTTATTTATGGTTCCTAACTTACGGCCACGGACACTTAATTCTCAATCCTGGCCTGAATTACAAATTCACACAATAGTACAGCCATAACAATAACACATGTTATCAAGAAATCTCTCTCTCACACACACATGCCTAAGTACACGGGACTAAATGACGACGAAGGCTAAAAGCCTACTTGGATTTCCTTTGCTTGTCACCAGCTTGCCTGTCTGCTGCGGAGGCAAAAATTGGTCAGGTCAAAACAGAGACTTCTACACCTCTGGTACGTATTAAGTTAGGACTCTTGTCCTGAAGATCTTTGGTTCTAGTCGCAGCCCTGTCAATACATATAGTTCTCGACTGGAACATGAAACTAGTTTCATTCAGCTTTGAAAGAATAATTGAACGGAGGTGGGTTCGATTGCCACATTATCCATCATTCTTAATGTAGCTTACCGCTTCTGTTCCTATTGTGGTCTCAGGGAATGTATTGAGACTCCATATCCAAAGGTTCGATTCCTGGCTATGTCATTAAATTTAATTCTGATCTGAGGATTAGAACGGGGTATTCTAGCCTCGAATAGCAAAATTCAAAATATGTGGCTTTGATTCCCATCTCAGCCATCTTAGAAATAGTTTTACGCGGTTTCCTACTTCTCTTTCAAGTGAATTCCGGGATGGTTCCTAACTTAAGGCCTCATTCCAAAATTCTACACACACCCAAGTACACGGGGCTACATAACTAGTATGTCGCGTATCCCTTAAAATAAAACAACAGTTAATCAATATTCTTGTTGTGAGAGTTTCATTTATCAGCTAGGTTTTCGGTATCATCTACTTCATGTGGAATTTAAGAATGTTTCCAGATAACCTGTTTTATTTTGGTGTCTGTTGTAGTTGTAATTGGTTGGTCCCTTAGTTCCGGGGCTGCGTCAACGCGGGCACTGTTGGGGTCGGCCAAAATATTACTATGACCTTACCGAGTTTCATTGAAATCGCTCTAGCCGTTTAGATTTTATTAGGGGAGATACACACACACGGACATAAGGTGACCTCATAAATGGGCTAAAAATATATATATTGGTAGGGTCCCTGAAAATTTTGAGATATATTTTGTGAAGACTTGAAAGAGCGTGGGGTTGGTCCACGCCCCTTGCAAGGTGTATGGCTGTTCGGCCGTTGGAGCGCGCTGGGCTCGTTCTCTCCCGAGGGCGGCCGAAGCTAGCCGGCTCCAGTATCGCGCTGGGTTCGTAGCGAGTCGGTGATGTGGGGAGTTCACGCCAGCCTGCCTGAACTTACCTCGTCGCGCGCGCCGTATTTGACTTGGGCATACAAACATGATGAACTGTGAAATAAATGTGACGCAAAATAAATCTAGAATGCATGTAAACATAAGTGTTAATCAGTATCCATAGTCTAATCAATGTGGTAATGAATTTTTAACTATTGATAAGAAGAAAAAGACCTAATATAACTTCAATATAAAATTATTTTATGGAAATTAACTAATTAGATCCTTAACTGAAACAATAGAGCAAGTGTTAGTATTTTGATCAGTGGTAGAATTCAACATACGTCATTGAATCAAGGCTTCTGTGTTTTACAAAGATAAACTCTGTGTCGTTATACTTAAACTAAAATACTATTAACATTTCTTCAGTAATTAGTCTCAACTATAAAGTGTTAAGTGTCGTAATTGAATAAGTCGGTGTTGATTTATAGGTTTATTCGTGTGCTTATTGGAGATACATATAACTTAAATATTTGAAGTGTTACAAACGAAATTATCGTAGCTAATAAACCGGTCTGTATTTCTCACGAAATTCTTGAATTAAGTGGTCCCATACCCTCTCAAGACTAACACAAACTACTCCTTATTGAGGTGGAGTAGATGGAGTGTCAGTGTTCAGTGTCGTTGTGAAAGAACCAGCAGCATCATGCAACTCATCGTCTTAGACTGGGTCAAAATCTTCTTTGCCGCCTTCGCCTGTCTTGGAGCCGGCTATGCACAAGGTAGGTGCATTGAATGTAACATGTTAGGCAATTTTGGTTAAAGAAATATTTGAGCAGAGATTTTATTCTTGTTAAAGGCCATCGGGAACAAAATTATATGTTGAATTATATATTAGTAACTATTGTTCAATAACACATCATCTTTCAGGAAAAGAGTCATAAGTATCCTGAAGATCATCGTTAACATCCTACATCCGTCTCTTGTGGTAGTTCATAGAATATCTGAGATTTTAATTTTTCTTTTCTTTAGTTTACACTATGAGGTGCGAATTGAAGTTACGCTGTTCTGTACAGAGATGCCGCTAAATAAAAGATTTCGTAATTTTGCCAAGTTTCATAGATCGTTCATGTAAAATACTTGGTAATAGTTGTTTATCTACGTATTTACGCAGTATTTTCTCTCATTTCTGAAGGAACAACTCCGCATATTCAATCAAATGTTGTGTTTGGTAGTCTGCGGCGTATTACATCTCGTTACCATCGCGGTGCGAAGTCATCCAGAATTATTTTCTTTCTAGAATTTGCGTCAAAGAAACTGGTAAAACGAGGAGGGGAAAAGGAGGCCGTATACTGACAATGAAGAATTAACTAGGCCTGTCCCTACACAAATCGATCGTATTATGCGATGACCTTAAGCAATAAATCCATCCGTAGCTCCTCTGACGCAGGAGATTTTTCATCGAATCCATTTAAAAGATTACCAATTGTTAGAAGTCGCGAGCAGTCCCTGTGCCTTTGAATTTCGAATAAATTTTCTCGATGGAAATGGCATATGTAGGAAATTGGCGTTTAAATGGGGGATATTGCTGAGGAAATTCTCACAATTGGTAATGCTGAAATTTAGTCCCATCTTTCTACCAACAGTAGCTGACTAGTTGTTAACAGCAGTGATGAAAGTATACGCAGATAGAAGAACGTTAGTAATTCATCGGGCACCGGTTGTTTTAAGTCTACCATTCGCGAGTTCATGAAATGGCGCGGTAGGCCTATCCAGGATATCTAATCTCATCTCATTCGTAGATTGGCTCGAAAAATCATTGCAGACCCCATCAAGCTTTCGTTAATATACTGTAAATATCAAACATGATCTACAATGGTGGAAGATAAGGTGTTATATTTCTTCGTATGGCACGGAAACCCCGCGATGGTTTGACATTTAGAGAACATAGCAAGCCACTTTATTCTGTGCACAATTTCATATGGACCTTCAATAAAATAAGTGTTCTCACATTGGTTCTCTTCCATTTAAGTTCCATTAAATGTCTCTATTTCTGGGGCGTGGTGGCTCAGCGGTCTAGCTGTATGCCTCTCACCAAGGCGGTCCGAGTTCGATTCCCGGTCAATGCATGTGAGATTTTCGAAGTGAAATGGCATGTCCTGTGGTTCGGATTCCACGTAAAAAGGAGGTCCCGTGGCTCATGATCTCGAGATTAACGGTCACGTTAAACTACAAGCTTGCTTGCTTGTCTCTATTTCTGTTATGATTACACTTACGGGCTTGTGTGTGTGTGTGTAGGACTATATATATATATATATATATATAATGTGTATGATAGGCTGTTACTGTGATGTCTGCAGTAGTGTGAGCATTTTGGTTGTTGAGGCTAGGATTGGAAAGGAGGAGGCCGTGGCCCTACTTTAGGTATCATCCTGGCATTTGCCCGGAGTAGAAATGGAAACCCACGGTAAATCGTTTCTAGGAAGGCTGAAGTGGGACATGGAACCCACCTCTTCTTAGTTTTGCCTCATGAGGCCAAGTGAGCCCCATTCCAACCCTCAGATCAAGATTTTCTTGGCAGAGGCGGAAATCGATTTTTTTTATATGCTAGTAACTACACAGCGAGGTGCTCCCCATCAATTGTCAATTGGCCGTGCTTGGATTAGATCCCGCTACCTTGGACACAAGTGCAAAAGTATAAAACAGGAAAATTAATTCAATATATTGCTACTTTTCATTCGGTCAACATCCAATAATCCCAATGACTGGAAAATGCGAGAAAAAAAAAGTCCTCTCGGCACGCCGGAAGGCGGAGGTAGATTTCACCGGACAAACTTGGAGATAGGCGAAAATAGGCAGAATATGCAGGTTTTCGTAGAAGGATCAGACCTCATTTATCGCGTGAAAGTATTTTATAATTGGAGATTAATTAACTTTGTTTTTCTTCATTTTAAACATATTTTAAACATTTTATTGTCTTACGGGGACGGTAACCTTCTTGTCATTTGGAGTCCATTTTTAGCCTATTTTCAATTTTGAAAAAATAGGCTTACGAGATCACCTTTTGTCCGTGTGTGTGTGTGTGTGTGAGGTGTGTGTGTGTGTGTCCCTAATTAAATCTAAACGGCTGGAGCGATTTCAGTGAAACACAGTAAGTTCATAGCACTATTCCCGGCGACGTCGACCGTGCCCATCGAATTTTGTTACGTCTCACCAATCCAACATGGCGGCTGTGCAAAATATTTCACTAGCATTCAGTATCTCCGAAACTATAACGGATATCGCCCTGAAATTGTGTACGGTGATAAAGGGTACTACTAGAAGTTCACCTATGAAACTTTCAAAAACCTGGTTATTACATAACCAACATGGCGGCCAAGCGAAGTGGAGACTTTTAAATAGACTTTTCTCGCGATTTAACTATCCAAACGTAATGAAACTTGGTACAGAAAATGTTTATACACATTGCAATGCACTGGAGTCTAATTTAGTTCAATTGTTTACATAACCTCAAAATGGCGGCTGTGCGAAATATTTCACTGACATTCTATATCCCCGAAACTATTACAGATATCACCCTGCAATTTTGTAGGGTGATAAAGGGTACTGATACAAGTTTACCTATGTATAATTAATAAACCTGTAAAGTACAAAACGAACATGGCGACCAAGCGAATTTGAAATATTTTAATAGACTTTTCTCGTGAGTTAACTCTCTGAGCGCAGTGAAATGTGGTACAGTAAATGATTTTGCAGATTGTAATGTACTGCCATCTAATTTAATTCAATTGTTTACATAACCTCAAGATGGCGGCTGTGCGAAATTTTAAAATTAAGTTTTTATTTCTTGTGTCGTAATCATGCGATCGAAGTGAAAGTTTGAATAATGAACCTAGGCAATAAGTGACCTTGAATGGTACATAACTCTATGGCGTATACATATAACAATCCTAAATGGCAAGCTTCCGTAATATTTAGACGGTTCTCAATATATATGAATCTTTTACAGCAACCAAACTGAAATTTTTATGTTCATAGAGACTATGAACATATGTTCACCTATAGGACTTTCAGTAACCTGGTGAGCACGAATCCAACATGGCGGCTACGCGAAGTATAAATATTTAAATGGACGTTTCTCGCGAATTAACTTTCCGAGTGCCGTGAAACGTTGCACGTTTTAAATGCTTACACAAATGTTGATCCACTGGCATCTAATTTATTTCAATTGTTTGCATAATCACAAGATGGCTGCTGTGCGTAATTTTAAAATCTCGTTTTTACTTCTTGTGTTCTAATCATGCGATTGAAGTTTGAATACCACACTTACACAATAATCTTAATATAATAGTACAAAAATAAAAATCCAACCTGGCGACCATCTGAAATATTTAGACGGTTCTCAATATCTACGAATCTGATACAGCAATTAAACTGAAATTTTGTATGTTGATAGAGGCAATTAACATGAGCAGGATATATGAAAATAGGCTGTACAGTTCTTCACGGAACTACTTGTTATACTTGTGGTCACACTGTCCTTATGCAAGGTTTCGACACTGATGTGTAACTATGTAACGGTCTGTTACTTCTTCACGCAAAATTATATCTCCCGCAGAGATGTTGGTTGGTTCCTCAGTTTAGGGGCTGCGACAACGCGGTCATATAACCCCGTGTACTTTGGGTGAGTGTAGAATCTGTCTGATAAACGGTGAGAATTGTGATGGCTGTATTAGTCTGTAATTCGGGTAAGGAATGCAGACTGTCAATTTCAAGCAGTAGTTCCTAATGTTGCTACCAGATACTAACGTCAACGCCACCCAGCTGTGAACTTGGCTACTAGATGCCACCTCAATCAGCAACTCGCAACGAACGTTGGAACTTCCCCTCCAAAGGAAAGCTTACTGAGGGATTTTTAGCGCTCTTAGAAAATCCGACGACTTTGGCCGGCTTTGAACCCGCGACCTTGGGCATAGAAGTTCAGCATGCTACCAGTTACGTCACCGAAGCCGCTTCACACTTAGTCAGATGGAAATCTGAATCTGATCTCGCGCAAGTGCTTTGTCATGGCAACGTCTGATGGCTCATCCCTCATCAATTTAGTAGTGTTGCCATGTCAACCACTGATAGCTCTTGGCATTTTCTTATAATTCCGAAATTATTTTTCTCATCCCTTGGCGCAATGGTGGCTCATATCAAAAATTCTTTCAGACAAACGTTTTAGGTAATTATTAGGGGAATATTGTCCATTTTGTACGGTTTTGATATTGTGCCTATTAACAGAGATATGATTAATGTTTCCCGAAAAAAACACTTTTTCCCACCCCATTGGTCAATGGTTGGTGCTATCAAAAAAACGTTTCAAACATAAATTACTGAGCTTTATCCGACACATAGTATGAACTTTGAACGGATTCGATATTTCACATATTAAGAGAGTTATAGCAGTATTTCATTTTTTCGAAAAAAAAAAGTCCCCCATTTTCATCCCCTTCGACCGATTTAGCCCAGTAACGAACTCGTCCGAGATTTTATGGGTATACATATTCGGTAAAAAATTCAAAGTGATTGGTGCAAAATTACGGCAGTTATCGTGTCCACAAGAAGCCTCCGTGGCTTAGGCGGCAGCACGCCGGCCTCTCACCGCTGGGTCCGTGGTTCAAATCCCGGTCACTCCATGTGAGATCTGTGCTGGACAGAACGGAGGCAGACAGGTTTTTCTCCGGGTACTCCGGTTTTCCCTGTCAAATTTCATTCCAGCAACACTCTCCACTATCATTTCATTTCATCTGTCATTCATTTAATCATTGCCCCAGAGGAGTGCGTCAGGCCTCGGCAGCCGGCACAATTCATATCCTCGCCGCTAGATGGGGGCTTCATTCATTCCATTCCTGACCCGGTCGGAGACTGGAAGCAGGCTGTGGATTTTCATTTCATCGTGTCCACAAGAAACTGATATACATATATATACATATATATACATATATTACATAAATTATATATAAACTTTTGAACTGACGGTGGTTTTGGGGTCTGGAGGATGTGAAACGCGAAGATATGTCGAAATTTTCCGGAAATCGAAAAAAATGGTACCCATTGCAATAGTTAGCTTTCTAATGAAATCTACCTAAAATACTGCCGTCAACGACACCTAGCTGTGAACTTGGCTACTAGATGCCACCTCAATCAGCAACTCGCAACGAACGTTGGAACTTCCCCTCCGATGGAAAGCAAACTCAGGTTTTTTAGCGCTCTTAGTAAATCCGACGACTTCAGCCGGGTTTGAACCCGCGACCTTGGGCATAGAAGTTCAGCATGCTACCAGTTCCGATACCGAAGTCGCTTCCCACTGACATATGAAAACTGAATGTGATCTCGTTCAGTGGCGTTGTCATAGCAACTGCTGATGGTCATCCCTTATCAATTAAAAGTAAAGTTGTCATGGCAACCTCTCTTGGCACTTGGCATTTTCTTATAATTTAAATCATTTTGTTCACCCCGTGGCGTAATGGTGGGTCATATCAAAAATTCTTTCAGACAAAAGTTATAGGTAATTATTGGAGGAATATTGTCCATTTTGTGCGGTTTTTATATTGTGCCTATTAACAGAGATATGATTAATGTTTCCCGAAAAACCCACTTTTTCCCACCCCTTTGGTCAATGGTTGGTGCTATCAAAAAACTTATTTGACATACATTTTTGGCGCTTATCCGACACATATTATGAACTTGGAAGGGATTCGATACTTCATGTATTAAGAGAGTTATAGCAATATTTCACTTTTTCGAAAAATGCCCCCCATTTTTACCCCCTTTGACCGATTTTGCCCATTAACGAACTCGACCGAGATTTTATAGGTATACATATTATGTAAAAAATTCAAAGTGATTGGTGCAAAATTACGGCAGTTATCGTGTCCACAAGAAACTGATATATATATATATATATATATAGATAGATAGATAGATACATATATACATAAATTATATATAAACTTTTGAGCTGACGGTGGTTTTGGGGTCTGGGGGATGTGAAACGCGAAGATATGTCGAAATTTTCCGGAAGTCGAAACATGGGACCCATTGCAATAGTTAGCTTTCTAATGAAATCTACCTAAAAAGTATCATCAGACCTGAAAGTTCAAATCTGCAGGCCAAATTAGGTCTACAAGACACTTCTAATATAGTAGACCTAATTTAGCTTGTATATTTCTTTTCTGAAATATTCCTCACTAATACCTTGCGTGTCATTTACGATATATTCCGCAACGTAATTCCTGCTCTAGCGCCTCCGTGGCTTAGGCGGCAGCACGCCGGCATATCATCGCTGGGGTCCGTGGTTCAAATCCCGGTCACTCCATGTGAGACTTGTGCTGGACAAAGCGGATACAGACAGGTTTTTCTTCGGGTAATCCGGTTTTCCCTGTCGGCTACACTCTCCACTATAATTTCATTTCATCTGTCATTCTTTTAATCATTGTCCCAGGGGAGTGCGACAGGCTTCGGCAGCCGGCACAGTTAATATCCTCGCGCCTGATGGGGGCTCCATTCATTCCGTTCCTGACCCGGTCGGTCGACTGGAAGCAGGCTGTGGATTTTCATTTTACAATTCCTGCTCTAGCGGGTTTCGTACAGAATATTCCGCAGGTTATCGTCAGTTTACAATTCATTACGGTTGGTGTCAGGAAAGTATTGGACAACCATTACAAACATTTTTTAAAGGTTTGATGAGATAGATACTTGAGTTTGGCAGAATCAGTTGATATGATTGTAATGGCGGACTCGGACTCAATAAATCTGGCTTCGTTTTCAAGATATTTGGACGAATCGGGCAGTGATTTTGAAGAGAGCGTTGAAGAGATTGAGGGTTTGACATCATGTAACAATGAAACAGGTGAAGATGAGAGTAGTTGTGATGCTGATACAAGTGTGGTATTCTAACAAGGAGAGGTCGCCAAGTTGTTTACTAGAAAAGTGTTCAAATTTGGAGGGTTTGCTCTTCATAAGAAAATATTTTGGCCGTGTTCGAGTGTTTTTGCCAATGGGCCTTAGTGTGTTCAAAATTGAACGTTTAAAATCAACCCTCAAACTTTAGTAGTCCCATTCTCGCACACGTTCCCGGCTTGTTTCCGAGGTGTAGTCCCTAGCGCATTGGCGTGGGGAACTCAAGGTGTCGTGTTCGAGTCAGACTTTGGTCAGCACTTTTTTTCTTACTTTTACTGTTCTTATCCAGGTTTTGCAGTACCTTGATAATGGCCTCTGTAAATCTTTTACCCATAGGTGTTTCTTTACGTGTGATATTTGACGGTGACCTAAGCTTGTGCGATTTTAGAGTCAGTATGTTTAATGTGCAGTGCGTCTGTAATGTCCTGCCGTGCATCAACTCCAAGACCATCTCATTCGTCGTCTTCATCATTTGTAAATATTGTAGAAGTAGGTGGCAGCGATCCCATTTTACCGTCGATGACCGTGCTTCTCGCGTTCTAGATACTGTTGATTGTAGACAACTGCACACACGCAATATTGAATACGCATAAGCGTCAATCAAGACCTCCGACTTACCGAACCCGCTTATACGGCACTTGCGTGACAAAGAGTATCCCGCGAGTTCCGTATCGAGTTTTGGATACAGACAGTTTAGCTTGATGGTAGAGCAGAGGGAAGAGCTCTTGCATTCATGCATTCGATTCGGCACAGTGCACATGAACGTAGCGTCGCCGGCCGCGCTGCATTTAAATTCTAACGAATAAAACTTACGACTCGTTCAAGCTTCAAGGACGAATAATAATGATGTTAAAATATTGTACATAGCTCCAAAACCGAAGAGACTAGAGCAAATACATTAGAGAAAGCAAGCAAATACATTAGAGAAAGCACAAAAGACAATAATAACAGTAAAAGGAAAAAAAAAGTGCTGACCAAAGTCTGACTCGAACTCGAAACCTTGAATTCCCCACGCCAATGCCCTAGCGACTACGCCACGGAAACAAGCCGGGAACGTGTGTGAGAATAGAACTACAAAAGTTTGAGGATTGATTTTAAACGTTCAATTCTGAACACACTAAGGCCCATTGGCAAAAACGCTCGAACACGGCCAAAATATTTTCTTATGAAGAGCAAACCCTCCAAATTTAAACCCTTTTCTAGTAAACCACTTGGCGACCTCTCCTTGTAAGTTATGCCTACCTTCCGCAATATAAATGCCATGGTTTCCCTGAATTGATTCAAATTTTGTGCTTTTGTTAAATATTAAACATGATAAGCATATGTTGACAAATTTCTTTAAAAAATATTGGGAATAGCAAGGAATAGTAGCATAAAGCATATTTCATTGACGCTGGAAGGGTTCATGATCTGACGAAGCTCGTTTGGCCAGCGAAACGTGACAACCTCTTCTGCAATCAGTAACAAATATTTCGATCACAAGTAATTTTGTCATTTTTTTTCTTCCTTGTAATTGGGATTAGTTTGTGTTCACCGTACTAAGAAACACGCAAGTTAATTATACACCAAATCAATACTAACAGAAACACACTTGAATGTCTACAATTTATAGACTATTTGAAGTGTACATGTTTCGAAACAACAATAGTTTCTTCTTCAGCACAATTAAGAGAAAAATACTTATTCTAAGGAAAAAACTTAAATTAAAAATGGATATCCTTACAATACGTTTTAAAATAATAATTTGAAACAAAAATATTTATAAATCCTTAAAATTATCTATGAAAATTTAGGCAATTATATGGTTAATCTTCTGAAAAATTTCTATGAAAAAAATATTGTAAATATTCTTTTTCTGAAAGAATTATGGTTCGCTGAACATAAACAGTGTCTTAAAAATAAACTAGTAAAGCGTTTAAGTACTGTACCACGGAGTTGACATAACACATGTAGTCATATCTCTGGAACTGATTCAATCTTAGACCCTTTTAAGATCATCAAGTCTATATTACGATGTTCATTCACTTTTTATATGCCTTCAGTTCCGCATGCCAACTATGTTGGGATATTTAATGCATTAATATTAAATATTTAACTCCAAATATGGTCGCCTCCGTAGCGTAGCGGTCAGCATGGTTAGCTGCCGCCCCGGAGGTCCTGGGTTCGATTCCCGGCTCTGCCACGAAATTTGAAAAGTGGAACGGGGTGTACTCAGCCTCGGGTGACCCAAATATGTAGAGGGGGTTCGATTCCCACCTCAGCCATCCTCGAAGTGGTTTTTCGTGGTTTCCCACTTCGTCTTCGGGCAATTGCCAGGATGGTCCCTACTGTAAGGCCACGGCCGCCTCCTGCCCACTTCCTTGCCTAACCGTCCCACCCCTTCATCAGGCCCCCTGTTCGCTTTGCAGGTGAGGCCGCCTGGGCGTAGTGCTGGTCCCACACCCCAGTTGTATCCCTGACTCAGAGTCTCAAGCTCCAGGACACTGCCCTCAGTGGCAGTAGAGGTGGGATCCCTCGCTTAGTCCGTGGGAAAAGCCGATCCTGGAGGGTAAAACGATAGCGGAAAAAAAACTCCAAATATTTATAGGTCTTTCAATGTTAAACACGATGCTATTATAGCAAATATTTTTGCTTATTGTGTTCACCGACTGAAAAGTTGCCATATCTATTGCCAATATGGCAACACTGATAACCGCTGCCCAGCCATTTGACCTGCAGATTGGGGGGTGATGCGTGGTCAGCGCGCCGGACTCCCTTGGCCGCTAATCTTGTTTTTATGTTACACCGTTCCAGTTCCCACGTCAATTTCTAAAATCCCCAACGGAGCTGGGATTCGATCCCGGGTGAGAGGCAGGTGCGCTACCCTAACACCACAGGGCCGGTAAGAAAATTGGCTTCAAAGCTCGCTTGTTTCAGCAAGGGCGCTGGTTTAATTCGAGGTTTCCATGTCTATACTAGTCTCACTTCAGATTGAGCCGAGAATCCTTAATAGAAAGTGTTATAGCAATTAAACACCTGTAATAACCTACTATATACAGGGTGTCATTTATGTACTTGAGTACCCTTAAGGGGCGTGTACCGGGTGAGTTAGCCGTGGTCGTTACGGCATGACTGCTGGCAGTCGCTCACATCCGGGAGGCGAGGAGATTCGAATCCCCCCGCCGGCAACCTTGAAGATGATCTTCTGTGGTTTCCCATCTTCCTTCCAACCACCCCGAGCCGAGAAAAAGGTACCTTACAAAAATGATAACAACATTGTTTCTTGGACACACAAAATTTTGAAATTAATAAAAAAGTTATACAACATTCAAATGTAGATTGTGTTAAAATTTGGATTCGATCTGATGACGAGTTTATGAAATAATAATTCTTAAATGTGACGCATGGTTGAAACCCGATAAAAAAACGTGCACTTTTTGTGTTCCAACTGCGATAAAAAATATTAAAATATAAATTTAAAATTTCAAACCTACATAAACTAACGTAAAATAGAACGACGAAAATGATGATGTTACTGGATTTTATGTAGGTCTATTGGTTACTTAACAAACAACCTTCAAACTCGAGTGCACATAATATTTTGGTCGACAGTAAGCGTTTAATTCATTTAAAAATTGCACTGCAAATATTTCGGTCATTTTGAACACAACCTTTGTTGGTCAGTGAGATCTTTACTTGTCATATCCCACAAGGTGTGTATTCGCGTTTGTACTTAAGTTTGTGCTACCACGGGTATGTACAAGTGTCGGTGTGGAAACTTTTCAACATACTACCTCGCAAACCACTTGCACGAGAAACCTGCAACAAACGCCGTTGACATTCTCATTCACCCTACTTTTATATTGTTAATGTCAATAGGCAATGTTCCTTTTAAGAAAGTGTATGTTTGCTCAAACAATACACGTTCAAAATATTGTTCAAATAAGTTTATATGCCAAAAATACCAGCCCCCTACTACCAAGCCAGTCTCTGAAAACCGCATAACAATATCAATAGCACTCCCCCCCCCCAGGGGCTCACATCTAGTGGGACGTGGCCCCAGCTGAGTCCGGTATTGCTTCCACTTACTTGTGCCGGGCTCCTCTCCATCTTCTTTCATGTCGACCTCACTTGGTCAAATCTTGTTCTCTTCCGACCCCGATGGTATTAGGGTATCCAGGGCCCAGGGAGTCTCTTCCTTTCCCGCCTTAATTGGCCCTTGTCTCATCTTTTCTGATACCCTCCTTCTGCGAGTGGTCAGCCTTCTTTTTCTTTCCATGTTATCTCCTGCCTTCTGCTCAAGGCCCTCAAGGAGGAAGGGTGTTTGTAGCCCCACCACTTCTGGTGCGCCCCCTCGGAGGCTCACGGCTGGTGAGTTCGGGAGTTGGTGACCCCGAGGGATTCCTGAGCTGGGTCCGGTTTTCCCCCTTTTATCCATTAACTCTGGGGCAGACCCTCTCCTCTTTCACTTTCCTATCTGCCTTTCATGGCTCTCCTTCCTTCCAAGTCCCTCAATCCGCATTCTTCGAGGGTTGAGGGCATTTCTTTTCCTCCTGTCCATTATTTGCCTTATTCTCCTTTTGTTTTCCATTTCTTCTTCTAGTATTTAAGTTAGTAGTTAGTTTTAATTGTGGTTCACATTTCATTACCATCTTCACGATCACCCAAACCATTAGGGGCCAATAACCTAGATGTTAGGCCCCTTAAAACGACAATTATCATCATCAATAGCACTTCCCATTTCCGAAATATTTGCGGTGCATTTTTAAGGTGACTCACCCTGTATATGGCGATGACTGATGATAGTTGCCGACAGCAGGCTTGTCAGTATTCACGGCTTCAAATATTTTAGCGATTCGACCTACAATTTATTCTCCGTGTTGTAGGTTCACGCGTTGCGTAGTGACACCGTATCCCAGGGAGTCGGATATTCTCCGTAGATGTGCCGATATACTGCAGGGCCCATTTTGCCGCTTTACAAACTGCTATTCATAGAAACTACGTCTAGTGATTGCTGGTTGAAGGGGTGAAATAACGTCATTTGCCCCCTCGTAACGCATTTTTGAAACGCTATGTGAATTTTATGTCATTTGTAGTAAATACGATCTCCTAGGCACGAGATTTTGTCATTCATTATAAATACGATCTGCAAGGCTTGAAATTCTAAGTAATTTGTGGTAAATAATACCATTAAAGGGTGGCTGAGAAAAATTGTAAACATTTTTTTTCTTTCTTAATATTTTTACATACTTTTCTTTAAAGCGTTGCTACATGTTCAAGAGGACGTGGATGTTATAATTGTCAACTGTGACGGGTCATGCCTGATTCGGAGAGGGAAAAATTCCATGAAAATAATTATTTTAATCGTGGCTGATCGAAATCACTGGTAAATTTGTCGTGTATTGGTCTGTTATCGAGCTAGGATTAATTAATACCTTCTGTGGTCTCCGAGATCCTGGCTTTGATGGCTGGCTCTGCCAAGTTAATGCCCAGTCCCACTCTTCTAACGCAGTTACAAATACAAACACCACAATAACACACACAATCAGACAAATTATTCTTGCACCCGAGTTCATATATTCCGACAGTAATGTATTTCCAATTTGATTAATATCTAACCTACCTCTATATCAATGCGTGTTTACGTACCATAAGAAAGACGAGAGCCTCAGTGGCTTAGGCGGCAGCACGCAGGCTTCTCACCGCTGGGTCCGTGGTTCAAATCCCGGTTACTCCATGTGAGATTTGTGCTGGACCAATCGGAGGCAGAAGGGTTTTTCTCCGGGTACTTCAGTTTTCCCTGTCACAAATTTCATTCCAGCAACACTCTCCACTCTTATTTCATTTCATCTGCCATTCATTTAATCATTTCCCTAGGGTAGTGCGACAGGCTTTGGCTGCTGGCACAGTTCACCTCATCGTCGCTAGTTGGGGGCTTGAATAATTCTATTCCCTGACCCGGTTGGTCGACTGGAAGCAGGCTGTCGATTTTCATTTTCAAGAAAGAGGAAAGCCGCCCAGTTGAAGCGACCAGGTGGCTGCCAGCCTTAAGTATCCCCGCGCTCACTCGTTGTTTCGCGTCTTCTAATCTACTTAAATAGAAGCTTAATGTTAATTTGAACAGATTTTTCTTCCCACCATCGTATAGAGCGACATTCCAAGAGCATTCTCTACCAATTACAATCCGATCGCGGGTTAGACGCTGACCGAGTTCCCTTCCTGCGCTAGGATTGAATCGCAGTATAATCATGCAGCGTGTCGTAGTAGATGACTCAGCTGTGTAGGTGGGTAAATAAGAAGCTTGCTGAATATTTATAAAGTTAGCCTATTCCAAGCCCATAAATATCACAGCTGGTATGAAGGTCAGATTTGGCAGGCCGATCAGACAAACTACAGTACAGTCTGTTAGTGTTCGTTTTGATATGCTACTAGTAGGACTAACTACAGTAGGTACTACTGAAAATCGTGTAGACTCTGTCTGTAGATTTGTTGAGTTTTTTCATTCTTTAGTATACCATCTCCTGTAACGTCATATTTCTCTCATGCATCTTTGTTGTGTTTATCATCTGTCGCTTTCCAATCCCATATTCCACTGAAATCATTAAATACCTGACTTCCCCCAACCCTATTTAGTAATTTTATTAAAGTGAAATATCCATTTTCACTTCCTTCAGTAGGCCTATGCCTTCCTTTGGAGGGGAAGTAAAGCCGACGGTCCCATGACATAGATTTATGGCATGTAAAAGATCCTTCCACTAACTAAACTTGTGGGAAGCTAAATTTCTAGGTTAGACTCCGTTGTAACGCTCTATCATAGTTACAACGTTCACCACTCGGTGTCAGTGACATCTAGTAGCGAAAGTGTGAACTACTTGAAATTGAACGGAACTTGTTGCTCACCCCATGGGTGTCCGCTTGAAGCAGCTACAGCCTCTGGCGAGCCGAACATGTCCTCGGACATTCCCGGCACTACAAGTCATACGCTAAATAAATAATATCCATTTTCACTTTCTAATTTATGTATATCTCTTTTATCTACAAACTTCGCTCCTAATACAGTGAGCTCCTGTTGAACGGAGCTTTGCCAAGGCCGTGTCACGGACAAGTCGCAATGACTCAGTTAGATTTATAGCATGTACCGATTATAACTGCGGGTTGTGGAGCCCAGAATGCTGTAATAGCACTTATTACATACGCAACTGACAAGATACATTAGTTGTGATAATTGAACCTTGTGGTGAAGTGTTGTAGCCTATCTCGTATCACGTGAACATAGTTAGGAATATAACAGAACCTAGAATTTTCCTAGTGGAAACTTCATCTTCTCAAGAAGAAGTCTTCCCGTAAGTGTGTTCGTACGTCTCAGCGCCGTGCGATTTTATCATTTCAATGATCTTGTCGACTTCGTCGTTATGCTGGAGTCTAACGTTATGCGTTACGGTTACGGCGTGTATGACGTCATGAAGTTGTTGAGTGCATATGCACCGAGTCTGAGTTTAATGCTGGGGTCTGCCGTTATGCGATACGGAGACTGCAAGTGCGTGACGTCAGACAGGAATACAGGTTGACTCATAAAAAAGTGTGCAAGATGTCAGACAGGAATTCAGGGTGATTCCAAAAGAGATGTACACGATGTCAGATAAGAATACAGGGTTATCCTTAACGAGGTGTAAAAGACGTCAGATAAGAATACAGAGTGACTCCTAAAGAGATATACAAGACGTCAGATAAGAATACAAGGTGACTCTTAAGGAGGTGTACAAGATGGCAGAGAAGAATACAAAGTGACTCCTAAAAAGGTGCACAAGATGTCAGACAAGAATACAGGGTTACTCCTAAAGAGGTGTATAAGATGTCACACAAGAATACCGGGTGACTTCTAAAGAGATATACAAGATGTCAGTTAAGAATAGAGGGTGCCTCCTAAAGAGGTGTGCAGATTGTCAGAGCAGAATACAGAGTGACACTTAACGAGGTGTACAGTATGTTAGATTCAATTCAAATACAGGGTGACCCTTAAAGAGGTGCCCGCGCGGGAAGCCTAAGTTAATGGGTAATGGAGTCTGTTTAAAGAGTCCTGGGCCTGAGCCTTTCTAACATGTGCAGCATTTGTAGCATGCGTCATTTGAAATGATATAAAGTCTAGTCTCTCAGACTGATAGTAACTTTTTTTACTTGTGGGGGAATCTCAAACAAAGGTTATTCAGAAACAATCCACGTACTTTGGAGGCTCTCGAGAACGAAATAACTGCACTGATAAAAAATACCAGTTAGGATGAGGAGTGAGGATTACAGCGAGTGTACCTAAACTTCTACGTTGAAGCAACGTATGTTTAGAAAATGGACTGCATTTCCGGCAACTGCCCCGAATTTCAACCACGTTGAAAAGTGAAATGTGATGAACCAGTTGGGTGCTATGCTGCTAGTCCACCTCGTTGCTTAGTGGCTAGCATTCTTCGTTGTCACCACGGAGACCCGGGTTCGATTCCGGCTCTACCCAAGAAATTCAATTCTGGTCTGAGGGCTGGAACGTGGTACCCTCAGCCTCGTGAGACAAAACTGAGAAGAGCCGGGTTCGATTCCTACCTCAGTCATTCTGGAAGTAGTATTCCTCGGTTTCCCACTTCTACTCCAGGTAAATGCCAGGATGGTTACTAACTTCAGGCCACGGCCGCTTCCTACTCAAATCCTACCTCAAGCTGTTGGCCTCTTACGAAGGTTCGATTCCCGGTCAATGCATGTGAGAGTTTCGAAGTGAACTGCCATGTCCTGTGATTCGGATTCCACGTATAATGGAGGTCCCGTGGCTCATGATCGCATGATTAACGGTCACGTAAAACTAAAAGCTTCCTTTCCTTTTCCTTACAAATTCTTCACACACCCAAGTACACGGGGCTACACGACCATGATGTTACAAAGCCCCTAAAATAATCAACAACGCTGCGCTGCTGCAAGCGCCTTGCTCGACAAATGGCTAGCCAGGGTGCCCTGGCCGTCGAACGGCGCATCCGAGGCTCCGTTCTATAGGGAGAGCTCTCATTGTATTTCTCTCATGCATCTTTGTTGTGTTTCACATCTTTCGCTCTCCAATCCAAAATCCCACTGAAAACATTACATAGTTTTGTTAATTTACCAAGCCTCCTCCAACCCTATTTAGTCTTTTTCTTGACTGGCTGCGTGGCTCAGCGGTAACGTTCTCGCTTTCTGTGCCCAAGGTTACAGGATCGAATCCTGTCGCAGTCAGCTGGCATTTGAGGGTGCGCAAATGTGAGGGAGCCCTGTCAGCGGATTTACTGGCACGTTAAAGATCCTCTTCGGGGCGAAATTCCGGCACACCGGCGTCTCTAAAAGCCACAGTAATTAAAAGGGACGTAAATGCAATAGCATTATTATAAGTTTTATTAAAGTGTACCATTCATTTTCACTTTGTAATTTATGTACTGTATATCTTCTTATATACAAACTTTGCTGTTATTAGCTTAACTTCATTCCAATCTCTAATCATGTATGCTGTACTCTTGACCTTCCCAAATGCAAAGGTCCTCTTTTCATAATTCTCTCAATGCTTTGTTTTTATACAGCCCCATTAACCAGCCATTATCAACCTCAGTTCCCTTTCAGGCTTTATTGTCATAAATCGCCTTATTTCACAAACCACTGTTAAAATTCTTCTATTACTACTCTCATCTGTGAGTACCTGCAACCCTATGTCCTTTACCCTTTTACACACCTTTCTTTTGCACACCCTAGTAGATTCTTTTGAGTAGGCTATAGGCCATTTCGGCAATATACTCTCCAATTTCGACCTTCCGTTTATCATGCCATCTAGCTGTAAATCCCTTGTGTAACCTGTGGCTGATATTTAACTGCGTCTTGCAATCCCTTACCATGGTGCGATAGATTTTTCTTTTATGAGTCCACTTCGTACAACACGGTCTACCGTGGATTTTTGTCGCCTAAAAAAACAGGTTTTTATTCATTATGTATTAGACGTCATCGTGTCTTTTACATACCTTGTTTTAACTTCTGGGGAACATAACCAATTGATATCACTAACCCTGGTCACTACTGCACCGGAAATCACGTCATTGTGTTTTTTATTTATTGATCATTATTGGAAGACAACGGCTACATTCGACAGCGCATGAGGTCTTTTCAACTGTTAACAAGGCCGACACATCAAAGCACACACATTGACGTAACTCAGTTTGCCAACATACGGTATACAAATCACACCGCACAGGTCTGGTCTGAATAAAGATTAATGATGCGTGACTTCTCCACTTGCGTGACAAAATCCAGGGGTGTGTATACGTAATTATCATTGGTCTTGGCTAAAGCCATTGGTCTGGATTTATCCACATTTTCAGTAGTACGGGGTTCGAAATGTTGTATTTGACGACAATTCACGCACATAATGGCGGACACAGCTGGAATTTCACTATATAAGTCGTGATCTAAAAGGGGATGGTGGGCGGGTTAAACATCTATTACTACAACATTTCCTGATTTACTCTTCATCCTTAGAAAAGGTATTTTGGCTATGTTCAATACTTGAGAGAATTGTATCGTTCGACGATGTCTCATTCAGTGTTACCTAGACTTTCTTGATCGAGAATCTAACCCATGATCTCGGGATCATGAAACGAATACTGCACCATTGCTCCAGTTGGTAAAATGGTTTTATCGGTCTTTGGAGACCTCGATGAGTGTAAGGAGGAACTTGTTCAGCGTGCCAGTAAATCTATTGCCGGGATCACAGAACGCGTAAGCGAGGTTCCGACTACGGCGCAGAGGAGGATCAGGTGTCGTCTGGGAATCCATGAACAATTCTACAGTGCCCAGAATGCAGAGCGTCAGTATTTTCTTCATCTTGGAGATTTGTTCTGATCAAGACAGCAGGAGATTTCAGGTTCGAATCCCGATTCTATGGAGACATTTTCATGTCTTGCTGACATCTGAGCACCAGTGGGCAGAATTGGAATTAAACTAGATTGGTAGGTTTTATTGAAAGCCAAAATTCTACTCCGGCCGAACATCGTATTGATTTGACCGTGATCATGTCGGTAAATAATAATAATAATATCGTATGGCTCTGGGTGCCGGGTGCAAGCTTTGTAATTTGATACCCAGAGGGTAGCTTGCATGTCAAATTTCGTTGTTCCTTGAATCACTGTGAAAGTCAAGGAGGTTAGATATCTAAGCTCCTTGAACACTGGCGCTTTCTAGTAGAGAAATCAGGAACTTTGTGTTGGCGGAAACTCCCGAGATTAATTTTGCCATTATGAACACGGCCTACTGAATTCAAATGGGTTCTTTGACATGCCAACATCGTATGACATGCGTGTCGTATTTTTGCCGCCTTTCAAAAATCACTTACCACGGCCAGGAGTGAATCTGCAATCTTGGGGTTAGTAGACCGACACGCTATCCACTCACCCACCGTGGCAGGCTGTCTTATTGTGATGGCTGCATTAGTGTGTGTATTTGTAATTCAGGTAGGAGAAGGCTGTTGCCTAGATTAAAAGTGGGAAACCACTGTATAACACTTCTATGATTACTCAGCCGGGAAACGAACACACCTCTTCTTAGTTCTGTGTACCCTTTTCCAGTCCTCAAACCAGAGTTAAAATTATTGGCAGAGCCGGGGCGACAACCAATAATGCTAGCCACTACGCCATGAGGTGGTCAAGTAAAAATGAGATCCTTGTACTTAGGCTACTTTCTGTTGTCCTTTTCAACATCAGATGACCATGACTCGGAATGTGAACGCAAACGTTTTCTTTTCATATTTTTCTACGTACTGTAAATAATCATTCCTAACGAAAGCAGCTCTTGAAAAACATGAAACCGTTCAAGGAAATCCTTTTCTTCTGCCTTCCAGGTTGTTTGGCTGCTATAGAACGAATTCTCCCTTTGATGAAATATAAATGTATGATCACGAGAAAGATCATATGGAGACGGTGGGAGTGAAAGGCTTTACTGATTGTTTCCAATAAAATCTATGTACAGTGAGTCCAAAAAGTATGCATCTACGTGCTGTTTTGCGAATGAAACAGATATATAGTGACCTATGCGCCATCCAACGGCCTTTGAGCGGCTTCGGTGGCCTAGTTAGTAGCATGCTGAGCTTCTATACCCAAGATCGCGGGTTCAACCCCGGACGAAGTCGTCGGATTTTTTAAGAGCGTTAAAATCCCTTAGTATGCCTTCCTTCGGAGGGGAAGTAAAGCTGGCGGTCCCATGTCATAGATTTATGGCATGTTAAAGAACCTCCCACTAATTACACCGGTGTGAAGCTAAATTAGGTTAAAATTTAAACAACGCTCATGTTCCTACGTTCGTCGCCAGGAGCCGACTGCGGTGGCGTCTAGTAGCCAAGTTCTGAACTAGTAGTTGTTGATGGTTGCGTTTGGCGGCAAAAGTAGGAACTACTTGAAAAATGTCTGCAGTCCTTACTTGAATTAAGAAACACAAACACACACTAATACAGCCATCACAATTAACACTGGTTATCAGGCAGATTCTACACACACCCAAGTACACTGGGCTACATGACCACGTTGTCGCAGCCCCTAAACTGAGGAACCAACCAAACAACCAACCAACTGTCTTTGTTTTTTGTTTATTCGGCTTTTCACTGTCTATAGACAGGTTTCATTCGCGAAACAGCACGCAGAAGCATACTTTAGAGCCCACTGTATGTTTTCTCATGTTCATCTTATCGCGAATTGCCGACTCGTCTACAGTAGTTCAGGTTTAACCTAATGATCGAACATTTGATTCCATACCTCAAGAAAGATAATAGTAATAGTATTTCGTTAGCCTACTTTCGATTTTTGCCATAGGTAATTAGTTTCTAAGGTCTTCAACGAAGAAATGATTCTATTATACTCCTTGATAAAGACAAAGAGTTATAACCACTTACCAATACATTTAGGAGAAAGTAGGCTATAAGTTCTTTAATGAAAATCTTGTTTATTATTGATGGATGTCTTTCCAATAGCTAGAAAAAGGTAGTTTGTAGATTTTCGTGACCACGGGAACTCCATTATTCCGAGCAATCCGAACCACATGATGCGATATTTCACATGCATTATCCGGGAATCGAACCCAGTTCACCTTGGTGAGCGGCATGCAGCTTCACCGCCACATCGCCTCCCCCCTACCATCCCCCCCCCCCACCCAGGAATACCATCGAGGATGATTGACTGTGGTGTTTCAAATCACTGGGTCCGGAGGTAGTCTGGTCTTTCACTGCGCCTAAGCGAATGTAGCTAATGCAGGTGGTGATTATATGGTTGGTTCCTCAGTTTAGGGGCTGCGACAACGTGGTCATGTAGCCAGGTGTACTTGGGTGTGTGTAGAATCTGTCTGATAACCGGTGTTAATTGTGATGGCTGTATTGGTGTATGTTATCTGTATATAATTCAAGTAAGGACTGCAGAATTCGATTTTTTGCAAAAAATGAAAGTAGACGTACAGTATGAGATCTACACAAGGCCTAAAATTGTTTGTCTGTCTGTGTGTTTGTGTGTCTGTGTGTGAGTGTGTGTGCGAGTGTGTGTACTCTGAATGTCTGTCCCCCCCCCCTATCAATTCGAACTCGGTAAAACCGAATTGAACGAAATTTGGTACAGAGGTAGAACTAGCATAGGGCACCTCAGTGTCATGTTTTATATCGCCGCCATCTTGACGGAAACATAATGGCGGCCAACCAAATGTTGAAAGATTTAATTAAATTACGACCAACCTAATCATCGGATCTCTAACACATTTTGCAACATTATACCATTATGTATGCAAAAAGTTGTGACCAAACTACAAGGTCATCAGCCCAATACTTTGCGGGTGACGGCCATGTATGTGTGCAAATCGATTCCCCTATCAATTCAAACAGGGTGAAACCAAATTGAACGAAATTTGGTACAGAGGTAGCACTAGCAAATAGCACCTCAGTGTCATGTTTTATATCGCCGCCATCTTGACGGAAAAGTAATAGTGGCCACCCAAATATTCAAAACTTAAATCAAATTACGACTAACCTAATCATTCGAGCGTCTTTTGACTAAACTACAAGGTCATCAGTCGAATAGTTTGCAGATGGCGGACATGTATGTGTGCAAATCGACTCCCCCTATCAATCCAAACACGGGGAAACCGAATTCAACGAAATTTGGTACAGAGGTTGCACTAGCAAAGGGCACTCCAGTGTCATGTTTTATATCGCCGCCATTTTGACGAATTCGAATCTACCGAATTTCGCAACAACATACCTTTATGTAAGAAGCGTTCTTAGAGCAAGCTACAAGGTCATCAGTCCAATAGTATGCAGATAGCGGCCATGTACTCTATGTGTGCAAATCGATTTCCCATATCAATTTAAACACGGTGAAACCAAATTGAATGACATTTTTTTACAGAGGTAGCACTAGCAAAGGGCACCTCATATTCATGTTTAATATCCGTATAGCACGTGGTATTTCAACAAGCTACTACAACCAACATTCAATTATACTCCTTGAAAAGGACAAAGAGTTATAACTAGGACTCGGATCCATATGCTCGATAAAATCTCCAGATATGCTCGAAAACCATGTGTTTATGCTCGATAGATATGCTCGAAAAAACCATTATATGCTCGTAAAACCCATTATAAACCCATTATATGCTCGATAGATATGCTCGAAACCCCCATTATATGCGGTTAAATATTCAGAATGTGCTCGAAACACACCGTTAAAAACAGTAGATAGGAAAGTGAAACGAAAAAACCAATAACATACCTTTAAATACGAGCTTTATTTTCTAATTGTACGTATGATACATTGCAATATACTCGCATTCAAGTTTTACAAATATATATAAGAGAAGTGCTCTTATAAAAGATACAGTTTAAAAGTTCATTTACAAAATGTTCAGAATTAGGCGAGTCAATGAAGTAGATCTGCATTGGTCTGTACAACAAGAAATTTTCTATGTTTTCAGTTTTGAATGATTTTCTTAAATCAGTCAATAAAAGTTTCAATGACGAGAACGACCTCACAAAAGGTTAAAAGCCTGCGGTTCTATTATTCGCACCAGATTGTCTTTTCAATAATTATTTCTGTTTTCGAACCTTAAGGACTGTCAGGGCCTGAATTCGGGGGATAATTCGAAGAAAAACAAACTATTTAGACGAAAACCACAAGAATAGGTATGCATTTATATGCTTCTATTCTGAAAACCGCGGTTTTATGCATTTATATGCTCGATAAATTACAATTCTGTCGGTCCCAGAGAGGCTTCTTTCAATGTGTACTATTCAGGAAAAAAATATGCAAATATGCTCGAATCCGTGCCCTAGTTATAACAATACCCATTCATTTAGGAGAAAGTAGGCTATATGTTCTCTACTGAACATCGTGGTTTAAAAGCAATTTGTTAGCAAATACATATATTTCCGTTAACTTTTCAAGAAATGCAAGGTTTTTCCTGTACTATTGAGAGGATTTGGAAGATTTTGGTACAAACCACACCTTCTAACTTCCTCTGTTCTAGGAGGTTGAGTTTTGTGAAACATACACCTTAGCGTATTATATAATAAGATTAATCATTATCATAATAATAATAGTAAATAAGACTATATATCTCCATGTATTTCAATATTGTAATTTCACGATGGCGTTGGTATCAAATAGAAGTTGTTTTGGTTTTGTTTCGTTTGAGGGGCTTGGACATCGGGGTCATTTAGCCACATGTTATAGGATATGTGTGTACAATTTGACGAATAATCTGTGTTATTATGGTATCTGTAGAAATGGGTATATTTGTAATTGAGATTGTGGATTGACAAGGAGGCGACCGTGGTCTGAAGTCAGGAACCATCCCGGCAATTGCCTGGAATAGAAGGTGGGAAACCGCTGAAATCCATAGCTGAGGTAGGAATCGTACGGGTTGAAGTATAGAATATACTGGACCGTGATTCATACCTGTCTAGGGTAGTCGATGACGCCACGGATGATGGGCAGACGTTTTTGTTCGTTTGTTTGATGTTTAGGCTTGAAATTGTTATATTTGTAAGCTGTATGATGTTTTAAACAGTGCGTCGTTTTGGTCGAAATAACAGAATTAAAAAAAAATCCACTCACTTCAATAGTTCCTCCCTTGATATGCCTATAGGTGAAATACGGGTTGTAACTATATTTAAAAAAATCAAAATAAAAAGAAAAAACAGTGCGTTGTTACATGCCGATGTAGTCACATGTGTTTAAGTGCGAGGTGTGGTGGTGAGTTACGAATGTTCATAAATTAGTTTTAGTTGTTCACAAAAATTTGAAGCTTTTTAGTCGGTCAACACGATTGCACCCAAATGAGATGTATTTTTCCCTAACTTTTGTTTATTAAGGCAACACTGAAAAATGGTTTCAAACATCATTATAATTTATTTGTCCAATTTAATTGATAAGTTGCACTGTACTCTGCTAAAGCCATGGCGAGACAGAACCATTGGTCGCTTCTTGGTTAGACGATGGTCTGGGAAAAAATACTGCTGTAATACAAGCAAGGGGGTTAGGCTTGTGTTGGTATGTAAAGCTTTATGATTACATGTCATTTAACATCTATGCATCCTTTAAGCCTTCAGTGTCGTCCATGATGCCATTGATGACGCCATTTCGTGTCGAGGGAAATTTTGTAATGTATCGCGATCTATACTACTCCCGTCAGGGCTAGATGACCACGCTGTTCCGCTGCTTAAAACATGAATAACTAAATACTCCCGTCAATCACACCTCTCAATAGATATTCACTCTGTTACGCCGACAAGTAGCCTACTGGCAATTTGGGAGAGTGATTGGCTAGCTTACCCAATACCCAGTAAACTGAGAGCGATCAAGGGAACTACTCACGTGTGGCGGAGCTCTTTCCGGTCACGGAGGTAGGCAGTCATTTTGTGTAGGCTTAGGTCATACAAATCCACCCACTCGTACCTAATGAGAAGGGAGGACTTTGTACCTGTGGAGCCGTTTTCACCGTGGCCCACATTTTAACCGTGTGTGTGGATCTTGCTGACTTACGAAGAAACCTTGGTATGCAGATGACACTCAAACTTATATTAGCTGATGACGCGGTAGCTGCCTATCTCGTCATCCGCTTTATAAGTGAGAGTGGGTTAGAGCGGGTTAGAGCCAGCAATCTAAATTTTCCAGTGTACATTGACTCAACGACTTGTTCGTCTTAGAATGCTGAATTTTGTTTTCCGTAAATTTTAGCCTACTTTTCACATTTTGCAAAAATGAGGAAAAAGTAGACTTATGAGATCGATCCGGGAAAATGTGTGTCTGTCTGTCTGGCTGTGTGTGTGTGTGTGCCCCCCCCCCCCCTATCAACTCCTAAACAGCTGCAGCAATCAAAACCAAATTTAGTATGAGTAAAGATGTGCACCGGAATATCTCTCGTCCATATTTGAAAATGATGTCAGTGCTACCAACTGCTGAAAAAACGCACTAGAAATTTGAGCTCCATGTTGGATATCCTGCAAGGTATGCATGGGAGCTATTCCAAAATTGGCACACATGTAGATAATACTATTTCAGTTTAATTTCCAGGAGGCCAACCATGACAGTGTTGCCAAAATAATTTTAAGCCTTCTGATAGGTCCAATGTTTAAATGCATACAACTTCTACACTATCAATTGGATTTCAACCAAATTTCGTATGTGCTGTGTGTACCATAACAGATATGACTATAAGCATTGTTAAGAGCAATCAGGGCTGCCAACTGTTAATAAATGCTGTTTTTTACCCTAATATCAATATATCAGAAAGTATGCAAGCCAACAGCTCTATACTTTGCACACGTATAGCACCTGACCCTCTTAGATAATTTGGAGTAATTAATATGTCAGTGCTGCCAACATGATTCTATGCCTGCTGATATGTCCAATTTTAAAATACATGTAACTTCTATACTAACAAATGGATTTCATCCAAAATTGGCACAACAATATATCATAATATTTCAGATTATTTCTGACCAGCACACGCATGGTATTGTTGGCAACATGCTTTTACGCGTGCTGATAGATCCATTGTCTAACTGCATGTAACGTCCATTGGACTTCAACCAAATTATGTATTCTGTACCTTAAGAGATGGAACTAAGAATATATTCAGTCACCAGGGCTGCCAACTGTAGTGCTCTATTAGGCTACATTATACCAGGTATATTTTGAACTAATTAGATATTTCGATATTACCTACTTAATTTCGTCATTATTCTAGATATGTTCATATACTGTAGAATAATCATTGGCATGAAAAGTAGGCTGTATAGTTCTTCACGGAACTTCTTGTTGTTTATGTTATAATCATTAGTTTTAGGCTATTAATTTTGTTGTTTTATTAATTTTCGG
The DNA here is from genome assembly GCA_946902985.2 of Meconema thalassinum. Taxonomy (NCBI): domain Eukaryota; kingdom Metazoa; phylum Arthropoda; class Insecta; order Orthoptera; family Tettigoniidae; genus Meconema; species Meconema thalassinum. The sequence continues at coordinate 143,618,295 of OX336393.1, read as the reverse complement.
TCTTTTCAAATTTAGGTGTCCACCTCTAAATTTTAAATTCCATTCCAAATATATAATTTAATCTGTGTTAAGAGGGGCAGGTGACCTCTTAGTGCCACCCCTTAAAACAACAATAAGTAACTAAAACCTCCCTATAGTTCTAACTTACGAGGCTGAATAAATCTCTTTCCAACCCTCAGACCTGAATTATATTTCATCTCAGCGCCAGGAATAATTGAAGACGGGTCTTCGTGGCAACAGCTAAGAATGCTAGCCCCTACTCCACGAGGTGGTCTACTCTACCTAGGTAGGTGAGAATAGAATGGACCTCTTCATAGTTCTACCTCGCGAGGCTGAATAAATATCCTTCCCCTCCCAGGGGCTCACATCTAGTGGGACGTGGGTTGGCGACCACGGGACCCCAGCTGAGTCCGGCATTGCTTCCACTTACATGTGCCGGGCTCCCCTCTGTCTTCTTTCCTGTCGACCTCCCTTGGTCAACTCTTGTTCTTTTCCGACCCCGACGGTATTAGGGTATCCGAGGCCTAGGGAATATCTTCCTTTCCCGCCTTTATTGGCCCTTGTCTCATCTTTCCTGATCCCTTCCTTCTGGGAGGGGTCAGCCTTCTTTTTTCTTTTCCTGTTATCTCCTGCCTTCTGCTCAAGGCCCTCAAGGAGGTAGGGTGTATATAGCCCCACCACTTCTGGTGCACCCTAGAAAGTGTTCACCCTTAGGGGCTCACGGCTGGTGAGTTTGGGAGTTGGCGACCCCGAGGGATTCCTGAGCTGGGTCCGGTTTCCCCCTTTTGTACCTTACCTGTGGGACGTAAACTCTCATCTTTCACTTTCCTGTTGTTTTTCTTTTCATTATATTTCCTTTTCCCTTTAAGATTCCCGCACTGTTATTTTTGCATCTCCACTCCCTTTTTGGGTGATTCAATCTCCGTTGAATTTTGTAAGTATTTTCGATCTACGTTGCATTTTGTGAGTGTTTTTCAACCTCGATCGTATTTTGTAAGGATTGGCAATCTAAATTGCTTTTTAGTAAGTCTTTCAATATCGTGGGGGTCCTTTGTGAGTATTTTGAATTTCAATTGCCTTTTGTATTTTCAACCTACCCCGCTTTGTTCGAGTAGTTAAGTCTCAATTGCATTTTTGTGGGTATTTTGAATCTAAATTATATTTTTTAAGTGTTTTCAATCTAAATTGCATTTTGTAAGTATTGTCCATCCAAATGAGAAGTTTGAATCTACCATACATTTTGTAAGCAAATTCAATTGCATTTTGTATTTTCACCCTACCCCGCTTTGTTCAAGTAGTACATTCTGATTAACATTTTGTGCGTATTTTGAATCTCATTTACATTTTGTGCGTATTTTGAATCTCAATTGCATTTTGTAAGTATTTTGATTTCCCTTGCATTTTGTAAGTATTTTGAATCTCAATTGCATTTTGTAAGTATTTTGATTTCCCTTGCATTTTGTAAGTATTTTGACTGTACGTTGCATATTGTACGTATTTTGAACTTCACCTACATTTTTTGCGTATTTTTCTCTCTATTCCTTTTGTGAGTATTTTCGTTCGAAATTTCCTGATGTACGTATTACCGCTCTCCATTTTGTGAGTAGTTTCAATCTGAGTTCCTTTTCTAAGTATTTTCCTGCTCACTTACTTTTCGTTCTGGTTTCCACTTCATTGACATTTTCGCTATCACACAGACCATTAGGGACCGATAACCTGGATGTTAGGCCCATTAAAACAACAATTATCATCATCATCATCATCATAAATATCCTTCCAACTCTCAGACAAGAATTACATTTCGTGGAAAAACAGGGAATCAAACCCTGTCTACCATGCAGACTTACAAATACTAGCCGATACACTACGAAGTGTTCTCATATTCACTCCGTATGGCCATTAAAGTCACAAATAAAGTGAGGGTAATATAATAGTCCCCCATCCTGGCTGTGAAGTGACCGGATTAGTCTTTGATTAAGAGTGATGAATTACTTCCGCACGCAACCCCTAATCTCCACTGACTTCCAAACTACCCTGGCAACAGCCGTACGTATGGTAATGTGTGTACACTTGGTAGTGACACAGTAATTGAGATTATTTTCGCAACTGTGAACTGTTCGTAATATTAGGTAGGGCTACAAAATGATTCTGGAAGGAACTTCATAGCCTAATTTATAGGATGTGTCAATGAAAGCGGATATAAAAAGTACGTTGGCTCAGGCAAGGAAAGCATTTCTACAGAAAAGGAATCTGTTGACATGGAATATAGATTTAGGTATTAGGAGCATGGTGCTCTATGGAAGTGCAACTTGGACTGTTGGTGCTGCAGAAAAGAGGAGAATGGAAGCATTTGAAATGTGGTGTTACAGGAGAATGATGAAGATTAGATGGGTAGATAAGGTTACAAACAAAGAGGTATTAATACGAGTGGGAGAGGAGAGATGTTTCTGGTGACTGCTAATGAAGAGAATAGATAGGTTGGTAGGACACACACTAAGACACCCAGGAAGAGCAAGCTTAGTTACGGAAGGAATTTCAAGGAGAACTGTAGCCGTAGACCAAGGTTAGAATATGTTAAATAGATTGCCTCGGATGTTGGGTGTGGTAGCTATGTAGAGATGAAACGATTAGCTCGGGTCAGGGAGTAATGGGGGGCTGCATCAAACCAGTCAAAAGACTGAAGTCTCAAACAAAAGCAACAACAATAATTAAGTATTTAAAGTAAGTCACTATAGGTGGAAGTTTGCTACACTGGCGTGTTTGGAAGTTTCATGCCATTCAATATGTAATTTTGTTGTTGGTGAATCATATTGGGCCTTTGTGATATAGTAGTCATTTGGCTCCATGTGTATAGTCTGTCTGTTAGCTTGTGTCATTGTGGTGGCTGTACTTCTGCATATAATTTTAATTGAAGAAAGGATTTCGGTAGTGTTTTACTGTTGCCTTTATTTAGTTACCATCCCGGCATTCGTCTGACGTAGGAATACTCACCAAAAGAAGCTTTGGATACGTGGGAGCGGAAAATTCGTAGGAGAATATATGGATCCGTCCAGGAAAATGGAAACTGGCGAGCACGATTTAACAAAGAGTTATATAGCCTGTATGAGGAACCTCGACTTTCGGTAGAAGTGAGAAGAATAAGACTACGATGGGCAGGACACCTACAGTAGAAAGGATGAAGGAGAAGCGGGCGGCTTGTCAGATATTTCATCGACACCCGGAAGGACTGAGGCGGCAGGTTCGACCACGTAAAAGATAGCTGGACGAGGTTGAAGATGATCTGCGACAGCTACTAGTTCGTGGGTGGAGACGGCTTGCCTTAGACCGTAAAGCGTGAACTGATGTGGTTGAGAAGGCCTTGGCTCTGTAGCGCCGATGGGTAAGTTAAGGTAAAATGTGAAATACACTTCTAGAATGGTCGGGTGGCGGCTTCGGTGGCGTAGTCTGTAGCATACTGAGCTTCTATGCCCAAGATTGCGGGTTCCAATCCGGTCGAAGTCGTCGGATTTTTTAAGAGCGTTAAAAATCCCTCAGTATGCCTTCCATCGGAGGGGAAGTAAAGCCGGCGGTCCCATGTCATAGATTTATGGCATGTTAAAGAACCTTCCACTAATTACACCTGTGTGAAGCTAAATTGTATCGGTTATGAATGTAAACAACGCTCTTAGATTCCTACGTTCGTTGCCAAGAGCCGACTGCGGTGACGTCTGGTAGCTAAGATCTGAACTATTAGTCGTTGACGGTGGCGTTTGGCGGTAAAAGTAGGAACTACTTGAAAATTGATCGTCTGCAGTCCTCACTTGAATTAAAACAGATACACACACTAATACAGTCATCACAATTAACACCGGTTATCAGACAGATTCTACACACACCCAAATTACACAGGGCTACATGACTGCGTTGTTGCAGCCCCTAAACTTAAGAACCAACCAACCAGAATGGTCGAGGTAGAAAATATTGTTGTTTTATTTAGGAACTTTGTGACAATGTGGTCATTATAGTCCCGTGTACTTGGGTGTGTGAATGTGTGGAATTTGTATGATAACCTGTGTTATTGTGATGGCTGTACTAGTGTGTGTGTGTGTGTGTGTGTGTGTGTAATTTGTAAATTGGGGGTAGGGAAGAAGGCGGCCGTGGCCTTTAGTTAGGAACAACTTTCTTTTTTCCAGTGATATTCCCAGCCAATCACACCAATACACCTTATAGCATACCAGAGCTCATTATATCGCACTGCATGACTGAACGGGGAATGGTATGTATTACTTGCTTAACATAACTTACTTGAAAGAGAACCACAGTTTAAATGCCAAATTATTAAGACTCCAATTACTGATAACTTCTAACAGTGAGCAAAATAAATAAATAAATAAATAAATAAATAAATAAATAGCTAAATAGTATAGTGTACGTAAAGCCAGCGGGCCCATGTCATAGATTTATGGCATGTTAAAGAACCTTCCACTAATTACACCTGTGTGAAGCTAAATTGGATAGGTTATGAATATATACAACGCTCTTAGGTTTCTATGTTCGTTGCCAAGAGCCGAGCGGTGGCGTCTAGTAGCTAAGTTCTGAACTAGGCCTAGTAGTCGTTGACGGAGGCGTTAGGCGGCAAAAGTAGGAACTATTTGAAAAATTCTAAGTTGCTGTCTGTACTTAAATTAAAAAACAGATACACACACTAATACAGCCATCACAATTAACACCGGTTATCAGACAGATTCTACACACACCCAAAGTACACGGGGCTAAATGACCGCGTTGTCTCAGCCCCTAAACTTGAGAACCAACCAATCAAGTATAGTGTGCGGTATTAAGCAACCCTGAAACAAGATTTAATGCCTAACGATACTACAACAAGAAGTTCCGTGACGAACTAAAGAGCCTACTTTCCTTAAAATTTCAGATTCATGCCAATAATTAATGACAAAATTAAGTTGGTAATATCGAAATTTCTATTTAGTTCGAAATACTGTATACCTGGCATAATGTAGCCTAATAGAGAACTACAGTTGGCAGCCCTGGTGACTGAATGTATTCTTAGTTCCTTCTCTTAAGGTACAGAATACAAAATTTGGTTGAAGTCCAATGGATAGCATGGACGTTACGTGCAGTTAAACATTGGATCTAACAACGTGCGTAAAATCATGTTGGCAACAATGACATAGCCTACAAGTATTGGTCAAAAATAATCTGAAATAATATGATCAATTGTTGTGTCAATTTTGAATGAAATCCATTAGGTAGTATAGAAGTTACATGCATTTTAAAATTTGACCTATCAGCAGGCTTAGAATCATGTTGGTAGCACTGACGTATATAAGTTACTCCAAATTAATATAGAATGCCAGGTACTATACGTGTGCATAGTTTAAAGCTGTCGGCTTGCATACTTACTGATCTATGGGTATTTGGATTTAAAAAAAATGAGAGAATTTATTAACAGTGTGCAGCCCTGGTGACTCTTAAGAATACGCTCAGTCATATATGTTTATGTACACATAGCACATACGAAATTTGGTTGAATTCCAATTGATAGTGTAGAAGTTATATGCATTTAAAATTTGGACCTATCAGCAGGCTTATAATCATTTTGGCAACGCTGCCATGCATCGCCTCCTGGAAATTAAACTGCAATATTATTATCTAGACGTGTGCCAATTTTGAAATAGCTCCCATTCAAACCTTCCAAGATATCCGACATGGAGCTCAAATTTCAATTGCGATTTTTCAGCAGTTGGTAGCACTGACATAATTTTCAAATGTGGCCGTGAGATATTCAGGTATAGATCTTCACCCCTACCAAATTTTGTTTCGATTGCTGTAGCCGTTTAGGAGTTGATAGGGGGGGGGGGGACACACACACAGACAGACAGACAGACCGACAGACAGGACAGGACAGACAGACGGACAGACATTTGCCCGATCTCATAAGTCTACTTTTTCCTCATTTTTGCAAAATGTGAAAAGTAGGCTAAAAATGTGAAATTAGTGCCTTCGGTAGCATGGTCGGTAGCATGCTGAACTGCTATGCCCAAGATCGCGGGTTCAAACCTGGCCGAAGTCATCGGATTTTCAAGAACGTTAAAATTCTTCATTCCGGTATGACTTTTTTTGGAGGGGATTTAAAGGCGGGGGGGGGGCATTTCATATATTTATGGCATGCAAAGGATCCTACCACTACAATTTGTTGTGTGTAGCCAAATTTGTAGGTTATATTTGGCTGGTTGGAAACGCTCTATCAAGTTCCAACATTCACCGCTAGGTGTTACTGTCAGTAGCATCTGGTAGCCAAAGTTGGAACTACTTGAAATTGAACTTTTCGGGAGCCCACGAGGCGTTCAATTAAGATACCCTGTTATGGCCATTGGTAGCAATTTATAATACAATAAAAATGTCAAATTTCATCCCTCTGAGAGCTCGTGAAGTTGGTGCCGTATTTAGGCCACCCGCAGAGCTACTGTGGCTATACGGGTTGCCTAATTCAGAGGGGAAACAAGAGGAAAGCTCGAGCTTGGAGTCCCCAGATGAGTAACCACATTGTGCTATGTTACGTGCGTGCACACCTTACAAGGAGGCTACAGCTGGTGACAAGTTCGTTTCGTCACACAGGCAGCAGCGTAATAGGTTGCGTGTTAGTTCAAATGTGAGCTGTAATGAATTCGGTAGGCGCCCGCCTCGAGACTCCATTTTCTACATTATCTTACATTAAACTGAAAGTGGAGCAGGCAGGCTCACGCTAGAATTAAACACTGTGCAAGAAGAACACAATGCCGAAGTTAGCGATATTTTAACCCCGAGATTTAAGAAAATGGCTTTAGAGCTGGAATTAAAATATGCCTGTTCCTTTCTGGTAGATTTAATTAGAAAGGTAGCGGTTTCGGTGGCGTAGTTGGTAGCATGGTGAACTGCTGTGCCCAAGATCGCGGGTCCAAATGCGGTTGAAAACGTCAGATTTTTGAACAGCGTTAAAATTCTTCAGTATGCCTACCTTTGGAGGGGAAGTAAAGCCGGCGGTCCAATGTTATAGATTTATGGCATGTAAAAGATCCTTCCACTAACTAAACTTGTGAAGCTAAATATCTTACCACAGTTCCAACGTTCACCACTAGGTGTCAGTGACATCTGGTGGTGAAAGTTGGAACTACCTTAAATTGAATGCAACTTGTAGCTCACCCCATGGGTGCCCGCTTGAAGCAGTTACAAATTGTGGCGAGCCGAACATGTCCTTGGACACTCCCGACACTAAAAGCCATACGATAAATAAATAAATAAATAAATAAATAAATAAATAATTAGAAAGATGCCTATTGCAATGGGCACCATGTTCCGACTTTCGGAAAATTTCGACATAATCTTCGCGTTTCACATCCCCCAGACCAGTGTTAGCCAAACTTTTGTGTGTGTGTACCACTTTAAGAGATGAGATTCTCTCGCGTACCACCTAATGGTTGGGAGATATAGTAACAATTGTATAACCCCCACCACCACTACGTAGCAGTCCAAAAGATGGATTGTAAACTGTGTTTGTTAGAGGTAAAGTTCAAATGATAAAAAGTGTGTCTAGTTGTTTTATTATTTTTTGCAAGAAGTATTTAATTGAAACATTCAGAAATGACACTGTGCAAATAATATTAATAAAAAGATCGCAATAATTAATCATCAGTTCAACTAAAAACTTTAATGAGAAGGGTGAGCTTGAAGATTAGAAGTCAACTTAGGAATGACTGGTTTAAGGTTGCTGAGTCTCAAACGGAGATCGTTTTCCACTATAAGGAGCCTATTCCGGTATTTATTCTTGAGTTAAACAAGTGAAGAAAATACAGTCTCATACAAGTACGAAGTAGTGAAAAGCAGTAAAAATCTAACTGCTTTGTCAGTTATGTGTGCATAGTGTGCACGCCTCTCAACCCAAAAGTTCTTATCTTTGGCCTTAAAGTCCTCCGGCAACCTATCAATGTATTTATATTATAAAATGTTATATTTTTTATTTATTTTTTTATTTTTTACCGACAGTAACTTAGTGGCTACGCTGGCTAACGCGCAGCATTAGGTCATGGGGCCAAGCTCTCTGCTGACTCGGTAGACGCGTGGGTTCGAGCCCCACCTTAAAATGGTTTTCCGTGGTTTCCCCATTTTCAACACCAGGCAAATGCTGGGACGGTACCTTCTGACAGGCCACGGCCGCTTCCTTCCACATCCTTGCCCAGTTTCATTCACCATCATTCATTTCATCTCTCATTAACTCCTCTCATGAGGTTGGCGTCAGGAAGGGCATCCGGCCGTAAAAACCATCGCCACAAAGACCTCCATCGCTTCTCATCCCCGACCCCGTTGGAAAAGGGGAATAATAAGGGGTAGACATACATACATACATACATACATACATTTATTTTTTATTTTTTGTAATGTATCTAATATTTTTATAATTTTTCGTAACATCACCGCGTACCACTGCAGCAGTACGAGCGTAGGCTACCACCAGTGGTACGCGAACCACAGTTAGGGAAACGCTGCCCTAGACCATAAAACCGCCATCAGATCAAAAGTTTATACAAGGTCGTTATCTATGTGCGTCCCGATAAACACGGCAAGCTAGGCAGGCTGTGACTGGCACAGATTGCGGGCGCGCGTACCCGGTTCAGCAGGTGGTTTGTGCGCACTTTCACACTTCTACCAAACATGTTCAATAATGTGTACTTATAATGCTCATAGCCGATGCTGAATATGTCCTCCCTCTCATATAACACACACCTGTCATCTTCTGATGAACGAATGTCAACTCTTTTATTATTTACGGAGCATGTTGCCTTCAATCATTTAGCAAGCCTCCTAATTGTAGTGGCATTAGGCACAGGTCTTCCTGGAAACTTGATTCGAAATTTTTGTCTTGTTTCAGAACAAGATTTTCTGCTTTTCATATACGAATTATGGATATATATTCAGATTCGCGCAATGTTAATTCTTGTATAGGCACGACCAACAATCACAATAATCGCAATACTCACTGAACGTGCAACACCAACGTCTAAGCTTTGCAGATACTAAATTTGGATTCGATTTCTGCAGCCGTTTAGGAGTTGATAGGACACACACACACACAGGGGACACACACACACAGACAGACAGAAGAACAGACAGACATTTGCTCAGATCGACCTCATAAGACTACTTTTTCCTCATTTTTGCAAAATGTGAAAAGTATGCTAAAATAGAAAGAACAGTCGCTGAGGTATTTTTGTTGGAGTGATAAGTAGTAAAATGAACGTAACATCCAGGTTATTTTCTCCTAATGATATTGATAATATGTAATTTAAGCGGATTCGATGTCGTAGTTGGTAGCATGCTGAGCTTCCATGCCCAAGATCGGGGGTTCAAACCTGGCCGAAGTCGTCGAATTTTTTAAGAGCGTTAAAAATCCCTCAGTATGCCTTCCTTCGGAGGGGAAGTACAGCCGGCTGTCCCATGTCATAGATTTATGGCATGTTAAAGAACTTTCCACTAATTACCCCTGTGTGAAGCTAAATAATATATAGGTTAAACATTCGACAAACGCTCTTAGGTTCCGGAGTTCGTCATCAGGAGCCGACTGCGGTGGCATCTGGTATTCAAGTTCTGAACTAGTAGTCGTTGTCGGTGGCGTTTGACTGCAAAAGTAGGAACTACGTGAAAAATTCAATGTCTGCAGTTCTCACTTGAATTGAAAACAGATAACACACATTAATACAGTCATCACAATTAACACCGGTTTTCAGACTGATTCTACACACACCCAAAGTACACGGGGCTACATGACCGCGTTGTCACAGCTCCTAAACTGATAACCGGTGTTAATTGTGATGACAGTATTAGTGAGTGTTATCTGTTTTTATTTCAAGTAAGGAATGCAGACATTCAATTTTCAAGTAGTTCCTACTTTTGTTACCAAATGCTACCGTCAACGTCTAGACTACTAGTTCTGAACTTGGTTACTGGATGCCACTGCAGTCGGCTCCTGGCGACGATCGTTGAAACCTATGAGCGTTAGTCAAATCTAACCAATAATTTAGCTTCAAACAAGTGTAATTAGCTTTTCAGTCGGTCAAAACTACTGTGCCCAATGAATGGGCGGGGTACAAGATATAAATATGTAAATACACTCCTGGAAAAAATACATGCATTAGTTAATTATCACACTTAAATGGGCAATTTAGAATTAACGCGTTTCGACCCTCAAGTAGACATCATCAGATCCTGATCACTTTGTTAAGGTTTAATTTAAGTTCACTATTGTATTACAATAGTATGTCCTTAAGTGATTATAATACGATTCGCAATTAGAATCTCGTTATAAGTTAGGTTTGTTTTGTGAACTACGAGAGTTACGGTGTATATACACGTGTATGTAATTTAGTGTTGAACACTGTAATAATAGTAAATCAATAAAATTTCAGCATGCACTAGAAAGAACTAATTAAAATGTGTACTTAGCTTGGTGAATTACTTCTCATGGCAATGCTGACTTATCGTCTTGCATACCATTACTGGCGCGGTGAGGTCTATGCCAAACTTAGTTCGCATGACATCCTGTATCTGAGGTTTTGAATGAATTATCGTTGTACCTGAACCAAACTGGATGGCGCAGCGGTCAAGATGTTGGTCTCGCACCAAGGTGGACCGGGTTCGATTCCCGGTCAATGCATATGGGACTTTCGAAGTGAAATGCCATGTCCTCTGGTTCGGATTCCACGTAAAAAGTAGGTCCCGTGGTACATGATCGCATGATTAGCGGTCACGTAAAGCAAAAAGCTTCCTTTTCCTTATCTCAAGTCGTGGTGTGGCAACGACCAATCAGAATACATTAGATCGGAAGGCAAGATCATACATACTGTTATATAATTTATTAAAAACTTACTCATGTGGAGTTAGAGGGATTCATAATAAAAGAGCTAACTTTGACTCTGACTAAATAAGGAATCACTTTCAAGATAGCAGCAAACAATCACTCCCTGGGACAATGGCTCTGGCTCTATTCGCTTCTTATATCATTTCTGGCAACTAAATTCCAATCTCTTCATTCACATTAGTTTCCTTTGACTGTCGCATCAGTCCAAATCTGAACTCCTTTACGGATAATCTTCTTCCTATTCCATTTACATTATTAAAATCTTCCCTTTAGTTTCTTTACTCCATACTAGCAGATCATGGTGCAGATAGTAAAATACCAATACAATTACATGTATAGATCTTAGGAATGCTACCAGTACGTCTTTTTTCAACAACTCATCGCAATTGCAAAAGTTCACATTTAAACAGTTTGTAACAATTTCTGAATATGTTACAGCTTGGACAAACAATCAGATAGTATATTCGTATTCCACAGTACTGACAGCAAATAAGCAAGCAAGCTTGTAGTTTAACGTGACCGTTAATCACGAGATCATGAGCCACGGGACCTCCTTTTTACGTGGAATCCAAACCACAGGACATGGAATTTCACTTCGAAAATCTCACATGCATTGACCGGGAATCGAACCCGGTCCTCCTTGGAGAGAGGCATACAGCTTGACCGCTGCGCCACCACGCCCCCCTGACAGCAAATAGGAAGCAACTTTTTAATCGTAATGGTGAAGAACAAACAGGCCAGTATTCTTTTCGCCCAGAAATCTGGAGGAGTTGAGCAAACCGTGCAGTATGACGTGTCGAGTTGCCGACCTCTATATTGTAATGACTCGTAGTGGGATAATTCACGTCTGTATATTCATTCTCTCGGTGAAAACCAATCAGCCAATTCCCACATTTGGCGAAAAAAACAATCAGATTTATTGATGGAGTCAGCAATTAGCCCTGCTCGTTGATGGCTCTGATGAGACAGCACTGAGGCATTGGTGACGTCACCGTGGATCGGTGCAGAGAATTGGGAAACTCAGTACGAGTGAGACGAACACACAGGCACAGTTCACAGGAAGAAGTGGATTGCGCAGTATCCGCTGAGCAATTTATTCTATGTAATGTCCATTCAAAATATTACTGTAAATGGCCTACCATTATTCATCTCCGGTTCTGACTTGGCATTGGCACGGTGGTCTCCTCTTTCCTCATTGCCGACACACGCAATGGGTAAATCAAATACCAGGGGGAGGGAAGCACCCCCAACGTTACGGATTTCCCAAATGCATTGCTTTAGAGCCACAGACTTGTCCAAAATTTGCTCCAGGATGAATTCTTTAACGTGTCTTTAAATATATCGTCACGAGGTTGTAACATTTATACATCATTAAATGCCTTCGGAACTTTCTGTTTTTAGTTTCGAAGGCCTACGGTTATCTGTTTAATTTAGCCCAAGGATAGAAGGAAGAAAGAGACCCGTGTCGGACTATAAACCATGCAAACCTCAAGTAACCCTTAACACACTGGAGTTTTACTAATTGTGCATTTCAGTCGGCTTTATTCGTTTCATGACTTACCGACTTAGTGAACTCGATGAAGACAAATAGCGAAGGTCAAATCGACAGAGACTGTGTAGCTGTTGTTGCTTCATATAGAGGCTTGTGTACGTATTGGTATCTATCCCGCTTACTGTGTGTGTATCTATAGAATTAGTCTCGTACCTGAACTGCTGAGCCAAGATAAATTTCGTACTATAAATTACCCCAGAAAGTGTGCTTTACCTTGTAATGGGATCGAACTGTATTGACAAGATCAGTCGGCTCAGTGATGTTCCACCGTGCAATTCCTTCCCGAGTTCCGCTTGTAGACCCCGTGTCCCTCCACACGCCGCGTCGAACTCAGGGTCTCCAACACTGTCCGCTACTACCCTCCTACACAACATAGCATAATCACTCTTCTACACAAGCATCCAAATCGGGGGCAGGTGGGGGGGGGGGGGGGGGGAAGTACGGAAACTCTGTCCTCTGTCCTCCAGCTGGGCACAATAGTTCCACTGTATTTTATTTCGCTGATTGCATTTGATTACATGGCAAATGAGGTGTCTCCTGCGTATTGTGCCCCTTGGGTATAATATATTGCCTGGCTGCGTAGCTCAGCAATAACGTTCTCGCCTGGTGTGCTCAAGGTTGCAGTATCGAATCCTGGCGCTTCAGCTGGCATTTGAGGGTGCGCAAATGCGAGGAAGCTGTGTCACTAGATTTTTGGCACGTAAAAGATCCCCTTCTGGACAAAATTCCAGCACCCTGGCGTCTCTAAAAGCCGCAGTAGTTAAAAGGTACGTAAACCAGTAACATTATTATCGGGAATATTATATTACAGAGGGGAACACTTCTAAGAAAATATCGCACACATATATCTTCTTCTTCTCCTTCTTCTTCCAGCCTGATTAATCCCACTTATGTGGGGTCGCTGATGGGGATATTCCTCCTCCACGTTGTTCTATCCCGGACCATTTCCTCCACAAGCCCCCGTTGTTTCATGCTTTCTTGAATGCTGTCCATCCATCGTCTTCTTGGTCGTCCACGACTCCGTTTATCCGGATGGAAGCATTTCCATCATTCTATTCCCCACATAATGTTGATCTCTTCTCTTAACATGGCCATACCAACTGAGCCTAGCTTCTCTGACTTTCTTGGAAACTTGCACCACGTTAAGTCGTCTCCTAATCACTTCATTTCTCACTTTGTCCAACCTTGTATGTCCACTTGCCCATCTCAGCATTCGCATTTCTGCCACGTCCAGTTTTTCTGCCCATCTCCTTCTTATCTGCCAGGTTTCTGCCCCGTATATCATTGCTGGTCTCACCACGGCCTTGTGTACCTCCCCTTTTAATTTTTCTGGTACCTTATATATATATATATATATATATGAAATTAATAATTCTACTTAAATGAATCCGTATTATTTATAACAAATAACAATCGGGATTTGATGCTTTTCAATCGGTCAACACGATTGTACCCAATTGTAATGAGTGTTTCCCCAATCCTGAAAGAAAAAATGATATTAAATTCATTTGGATAACCAGTTTCGATCGTTAAACGCTCCTTTACGCTAGCCATTAAACCTATGTCTTATACTACAGGGCGCCCGAGAATGTTCTCCGCAGTGGTTACCTACAGCTGTGAGTGGTTGCGTCATCGGTTTAGTTGGTACCTTGACAGGGTGAATCCCATACTTCTGGGCTGTAGCCTGTCGAAATCGTCAGTGTGTATTGCAATTGCGAGCTTATGTGTCATCAGCACTTCCAGCATCTGTTATGAATGGCTGTGGTGAGTACAAAGTTTACTGTTTGCTTGTTATTAGGGAACACAGCGATGACAGAATGCATTCTGCCCATAAGTGAAGCAGCATTGCGCGTCATAGGAGCTCATGTCACCACGGACCGATAACGATGACAGAGGCTACTTGAGCTGAGTCATATCCTACTCGCGCAACTGTACCTGTCAACGAAGCAGGCTGACGTGTGACACAAGTAAACAAAGAATAGTTCCCATCTCGACCGCCGGCAATCAATTCGTGAAAGATTAATATGTTGCAAGAGGCAGCCGTACTGCCAAAGTAACTTCTGTAGCTGGCTCTCCCAGACGTATGTAGGCGCTGCGGAAAACATTCCCGGACTCACTGTACAACGATTGCGTCTACAAGGTTTCAAGATAGGTTTCGACCTGTCTTACCTGATACTTCCCTTGTTAGGTATGTTACCTACAAGCAAGTAATTGAGCAACAAGACTTTCTTGTTCGGAATATTATATTTGATGTGCCAATGCTTCAAGAAGAATCCGATTACTGTAAGTTCTTTAATGTACTGTAGATCTTCGAGATTATCGTGAGTTATGGTGCGTTATTTTAAAGTCTTTGTCTGAAACGTGGCACTATATGGAAGTGAAACTTTGAATGTTGGAGCAGCAGAAAAGAGGAGAATTCAAGCGTTTGGATTGTGGTGTTACAGGAGAATGATGATCAGATGTGTAGATAGGATTACAAATGAAGAGGTATTAAGACGAGTGGGAGAGGAGAGATGCTTGAGGCGAAATACTAGGACACCCAAGAAGAGCAAACTTAGTTATGGAAGGAAGGGTCGATGGTAAGAATTATAGGGGTTGACCAAGTTTAGAATAAGTTAAACTGATTGCCTCGGATGTAGGGTGTGGTAGCTATGGAGAGATTAGAGCAGATCTGTCCAGACAGCGCTCCGGCCGCGCTCTAAGCCAATGCTCCGAGCGCTTTGTTGAATGGTAGTTTCAGAAGTGGTGGGAGGAGCTTGGCTGGCTAGGCGCACTGAAGTGTGCAACCGATCCAACAGTCGCTAGTCTTGTCCAATGCGCTTTGTAGACAGCGTGTAAGTAAATCAGTTTCGCAGTGATCATGACTGAACAGCATAAAAAAAGGAGTGGAGAAGCAGCAGTCTTTAAAGCAGAATGGGAAATATCATTTTTCTGTACAGCTTATAAAGGGCATGCCAAATGTTTAGTGTGCAACAGAGATGAAATGTGTCAAAAAGAACACAATTTTTTGTTGAATTTTCCTCTCTAATATGTCCACATTTCAGTTTGGAGTAAATCACAATATTCTTGTGTTCGTTTCCTGCACATTCCATACATCCGAGTACCATTCGATTTATATATGCGGTATATTTGTTAAGGCAAAACAGCCCTATTAATATGTCAACAATCCCACAAGAGCCGTCGGCCGCACGACTGTACGTACTGTGCCCGTTTCCCAGACCTCACGTCGGCCCAGAAATCAAACGTGATGTCCAAGAAATGGTACATGGTCATTACGAAAAAATGTACGAGTCCATGAAATATATATCCGGATAAACTAACAAAAGTCAACTGCAAACACGGGCAGGCAAGAGATCTAGCATCTCGGGTCGTTTAACGGGATAGGTGATATAGGTTGCTTCAGATATATATCTCTAAATAAAATAGGATAGTATCACTCAATCAGGCTGAAGTACAATCTGCAGGAATAATTTAAGATAGCTTAGATAAAATGGTCTCTTTTATTTAAGAGCAGACGAACACAAAAAATATACCCTCCTAAAATAGAATTGGTTCAATCTTATGTTGGGATTGTAGATCCAAAAGTCCTAAGCTGCCAATTCGACTTTCCTATTTCACTTGGGGTAATGTGATAGGAAATAAAGTTCCAGTGTTCGTTGGTTTAGCTGAATGATAAATAAAATAAAATCGTTGCACTTCACTGTCACAGTTACAGCTTGAAATAAATCGAAATAAGTTGTACATTATAACTTCATTCCCCTCAAAAATCTAACTTATCACACATTTAAATGCACACATTTTAAGGAAAAGGTTAATTAATTAATTACGAGAAGAGTATCTAACAAGGATAAATCATGATTTATTTTTAATTGCAAAAATAGAATTAATTAGCAAATATTATTTACATTTAGCATTCGACATTGTTGTGGAATACTGTTCAAGTAATGTCCAATATCTTTCATATAGTAACTAATGTTCATTAATTATTAATTCCTATCTCCAATTATATTACATCAATCTGCTAATCGTTGTTAAATTCCAAACTTCAGTTCCAATAAATTATAATCCATAAATTATTATAATATCTTCCATATATTATTATGAGGGTGATGCACTGATTAATTAATATAGTAAAATTCATTCATTAATAGGTTACTGATCACGTCATTGAAATGTTTTCCTTTCGAAGAGAAGATCATATAAATAACATTCCTAGGTATTATTAATATCTCTTTAAGCTCTTACGTCATTATCCATTATTTTACAGCCTTTAATATATTTTATTATTATTATTATTATTATTATTAATCATCGCATTCATTAAACAAGCTTATCGCAATTATAATCTCAGGATTGTGTTCAGAGACACCACCTAAAATTCTTCTAATCACAAAAATCAATTGTGAAATACTTATTTTCACTGCCTACAAATGTGAAGTATTTCTATCATAATTATTGAATGGGCCACCTGACTCGCATTCAAATGTTGCCACTATGAGACCACTTACGTAATAAGTGTCCACAACATAATTCTAATTACATGCATTCATGTACAAATGGGCTGCTGTGTTAACATATCATAATAGAACTAGCTTGATATAACACAAAAATTAATCGAATCAATAATTCAGAATCTTGCAATACTCAGTTAATTAGTAGGGAATCAATAAATTATTATCTGCAATAATTCTTCAAATTGCTCTCATTAATTGCCATACAAATGGAATATTATCGTTGATAATCAACCATCAATTAATAAATATGAATGTCACCTTTACTTAAATAAATTAGATATTATCATTATCATCATAATCAATTCAATTATTAAATTTATTAACCATCGCTGTCAAAAGATCCGGAAATGTTTTTGACAATCGCATTCAAAAGTTCGTGGGAAAATATTCTTAAATCGAAAGAATTATTATTATAAAAAATTAATTAAATTAATTTATCAAAGAATCAAATATGTATTCAGTTATTATCATTATAAGAAAAATGTGTGAAATATATACTTAAGCAATGACTAACTCCTAAAGTAGCTCTTTTATGTTTGATAAACAGGCATAAATATTAGTCAACCGAAAATAAAATCAATCATGTTTCATGGTGTTGGTTGTCATGGTGTATTATGAATGTATGGTTCCACTGCCCTTGCAAATGGTGTTAAGTCCCCTGATGACTAAAGATGTCTTGAACTTGCTAGACCACCGTTTAGTGCAATTGGAAAACCCCATCATCATCGTGCTGACTATAAGTTGCTGTGTCTGCTGATCTTGGTGTTCATCAAAGTCTATAAGTTTACCCTCATATTATTTAAGCTGACATCATCTTGACTGCGTAAAAGTTTTCATAAGTTCCCACGAAGAAAAGTTTATTGTGTGTAATAAGCATTCTGGATAATACAGGTTCCCCAAACACAATTTGACTGTTCGCCACTGCTTTCTGAATGTTGCACATTTTAAGAGTCTTAAAATTCAGTTTTATATTAATAGTGTTCTGCTCGTCAATGTTTGTTTGAAGGGTAATACTGTGAATAGTGCAGTAATAACTTCTTAATGTGTCGAACCTAGGACTTCACCTAGTATGAGTGCGTTTATATGTATTGGTTTGTGGTGTTCATTACGGTTTTCATCATGAAGCTGTATTAGTTCCTTGTGTTGTGTGATAATGTAAGGAATTGTTCTACTCACATAACATTCCGTTTCACTCACACGAATATCACTGAATGTATCGTTAGTTTCCAACACTTGACCGTTCGAGCGTCTATTTCAATCGAACACATATTCACTTAAGCAATCTGATGTCGTGCGCGATTTGGAAAGATCATAACCTCGGTTGAAAATAGGCTAGATAATCCCAGCGTGAACTCTCGCCGAATAAGAACCAACAGTACGCTGCATATTACAGGTGACACGATATCCCCTCCTTTGCTCACGTGGGGTTGTCAGGGGGTGAATAGTGCCTCCCTCGCCTCTGACGTATTACGACGTGACTCAAATGGCAGTATGACACAGGTAATATTTAATTTATATTCGGCTAATCGCTATAATATTCAGCCGTTAGTCGATTGGTATCTTCTTTTATAAATATCTGCCAATGCATGAAGGTACTGCAGTAATAAATGATGCGTTGAATTAAAAGTATATTTCATAAGTTAGAAAAACCGGCATTTCCTTGCCGTGTCCAGCCCGGCTGTCGCTAGGCTAGAAGACTCGCTCTTAAGTTCATTATGCACTGTCCAGTCACGAGCCTATGGTCCCGCTGTCTCTGACATATAAATAAGCGTAACTCAATATGCGATTTCGGTCACAGTACGTATCTAGTCAGCGTGGTCCGAACATCGTCCGTCTCCTCGCTGCCACAGTGTAGTGGTGGTAGGGGAAGGAGCACTAGTCGGACTGCCCAGTGCTCCCCAAGCGCGGCCGCGCTCCCGTAGCGCAATGACTGGATGGCCCTGGATTAGAGGATTAGCTCCGGACAGGAAAGCATGGAAGGCTGCATTAAATCAGCCAAAAGACTGAAGACTCAACCAACAACATGGTGCGAATACGTTTACAGGTGCCAACCATTGGACTGAAAATGTATTATAAGAGGGATAAGTAAGTTCATTTATTTTACAGGAAAATTATTATTAGCCTACTTTTCACATTTTGCAAAAATGAGGAAAAAGAAGACTTATGAGATCGGGCAAATGTCTATCTGTCCTTCTGTCTGCCTGCCTGTCTGTCTGTCTGGCTGGCTGGCTGGCTGTGTGTCCCCCCCACCCCCCTATCAACTCCTAAAAGCTGCAGCAATCGAAACAAAATTTGGTAGGAGTAAAGATCTATACCGGAATATCTCACGGCCATATTTGAAAATGATGTCAGTGCTACCAACTGCTGAAAAATCGCAATTAAAATTTGAGCTCCATGTTGGATACCTTGGAAGGTGTGAATGGGAGCTATTTCCAAATTGTCACACGTATAGATAACAATATTGCAGTTTAATATCCAGGAGCCCATACATGGCAGTGTTGTCAAAATGATTATAAGCCTGCTGATAGGTCCAAATTTTAAATGCATATAACTTCCACACTATCAATTGGAATTCAAGCAAATTTCGTATGTGCTATGTGTACATAAACAGATATGACTGAGCGTATTCTTAAGAGCCACCAGGGCTGCCAACTGTTAATAGATGCTCTCATTTTCTTAAAATGCAAATACCCATATATCAGAAAGTATGCAAGCCGACAGCTTTAAACTATGCACACGTATAGTACCTGGCATTCTACATTAATTTGGAGTAACTAATATAGGCTTACGCCAGTGCTGCCAACATGATTCTAAGCCTGCTGATATGTCCAATTTTAAAATGCATGTAACTTCTATACTAACTATTTCATTCAAAATTGGCACAACAATAGATCAGATTATTTCAGATTATTTCTGACCAATATATGACTAGCGCTTAAAGACAGCCCAGCGGGGCTAACGAAGTGACCCGAATACTCACGATCACAACCGATCATCCATCCCCCTCGAGACAGACCAGCGGGGCAGTCAGCTGTTCCTCGTTGAGACAGACCAGCGCAGTGGGGCAATAAGACCGCACCCGAAACTTCACAACCTACACCGATCATTAGGGCTAGGAATTTTAAGTAAATACATATTCTTTCCCTTTGCTTCTACATAACTAAAATTGCTAAATGTCCCATCCCCTTATCTCCACTACCTTAGCTGTCATATAACTACATTTCATTGTTACATATCTGATCACAATGACATTTGTTTTACATATTTTTAATTTATAATGTAAAATTACATATTCTGTGATTTTACATACCGGTATTTGATCGAAATGACATTTTGTTTAAACATAATTTTGCTTTTATTTAAAATTACACATCTGTCTCTTACTGTAAAAAAAATCGCAAGTGAAATATACGGTAATTCTAAACAGTGTATGTATGTCTACCCCTTATTAATTCCGTTTTTCCAACGGGGTCGGGGATGAGATGCCATGGATGTAGTTGTGGCGGATGGTTTTTACGGCCGGATGCCCTTCCTGATGCCAACCTCATGAGAGGAGATAATGAGAGATGAAATGAATTATTGGGTAATTCTGAACAGTTTGTATGACAATATTTGTTCACTAGAAACTCAGGTACGGTACGGTACCTACGTGAAACGGATTTTCCAAGCAATTCATAAGCTGTTGAGAAAGGGTCAGGGAAGAATATCAAGAAATATATTAGTGGAGATAAGGAGATGGGATTTCACGTAGCACCCTGCCGGAGACTCATCGGTTGGAATTTAGTTTATTTCAGTTGTCCAGATAGTGCCTGAGACATAATAATATCAACATGCAAAATATGGACTTATTTATGTAATTATAGTAGGTGAAATATGTAATATTAATTTGATTTTTATATAAATAATATATATTACACATGATATTGCTTGAAGATTCCTAATTTTATTCATTATATTTTTATGCAAAATAAAGTGTGGTACGGGGCAGATAACCTTGCTGTTCCTCCCCTTAAAACAATAACAATACAACAAAAGTGGTGTACAATAATTAATTAATTAATTAATTAAGCATGCCCATATTATAGCAAAGATAAATACATTTCATTATGGCTGAGAAAATGTTTAGGAAGTCAACAACAAGTATTGTTTGGAGCACTTTTTGTTTCCGGGGTGGGAGGTTTAACAGGTTGAAAAGTAGAGTCTCAGGCACTCACTGGACAACTGAAATAAACTGGAGTCCAGCCGCTGAGTCTCCGACAGGTTGCTACGTGAATTCCCATCCACTTATCTCCACTGATATATTTCTTGATATTCTTCCCTTGACCTTTCTCAAAAGCTTATGAATTGCTTGGAAATTCGTTTCATGTACCCGAGTTTCTAGTGAACAAATATTGTCATACAGACTGTTTAGAATCACCGTATATTTCACTTGCGAATAAATACTTTTTTTGCAGTAAGAGACAGAATATGTAATTTTAAATACATAAAGTGAAATTATGTTTTAAAATGTCATTATGATCAAATATATAAAATAAAAACACTGATTATGTAATGTTACATTAAAAATCAAAAATATGTAAAACAAATGTCATTGTGATCAGATATGTAACAATAAAGTGCAATTATATGATAGCTATGGTTCTAATTCATGGACATTTAGCATTTTAGTTATGTAGAAGCAAAGGGAAAGATAAATGTATTTACATAAAATTCCTAGCCCTAATGATCGGTGTAGGTTGTGAAGTTTCGGGTACGGTCTTATTGCCCCGCTGCGCTGGTCTGTCTCATCGAGGAACAGCTGACTGTCCCACTGGTCTGTCTCGAGGGGGATGGATGATCGGTTGCGGTCGTGAGTATTCGGGTCATTTCGTTAGCCCCGCTGGGCTGTCTTTAAGCGCTAGTAATATATGCATGACATTGTTGCCAACATGATTTTTCGCGCGCTGTTAGATCCAATGTTTAACTGCATGTAACGTCCATGCTATCCATTGGACTTCATCCAAATTGTGTATTCTGTACCATAAGAGATGGAACTAAGAATATATTCAGTCGCCAGGGCTGCCAACTGTAGTTCTCTATTAGGATACATTATGCCAGGTATACAGTATTTCGAACTAAATGGACGTGTCGATATTACCAACTTAATTTCGTCATTATTCTAGATAGATCCATATAGATTAATCATTGGCATGAATCTTAAATTTTAAGAAAAGTGGGCTCTTTAGTTCGTCACGGAACTTCTTGTTTGTAACTATGAAAGTTATCCTCTTAATGTAATGTCACTTACCGTATTTTATAGTTGTCTACCAAGCAATGGATGATATTACTTATATTGTTTAGTTCCTGTCCTATTCCGGCACACGTCTCGCCAGTTTTATCCTACAGCATATTAAAGGTTTCTTTTAACTAATATACGAGTATATCCCAAAGCAGCGTCTCTAAAAGCCTCAGTAGTTATCAGGGACGTAAAACCAATAACATTATTATTATATCCCAAAGCAACAGATATTAATTTCTGTTTCACGGGATTACATTTCAAAAAGTGTCACAACATATGAGTTTACCTTCAGGTACATCCATTCTGCGACTCTACATTTAGGTAGGCGTTCACAGATGAAACAATTGAATAGAAAAATATTTGCCGAACGCATCCGAAGGCCAAATTGGAAAGGTCAAAATATGTTTTCTGTGTCTGTGTACACGCCCAATGCAATGAACCACCCTTCCTCGCACTATAAATATATAAAATATTCTTTTTAATGTTCTTCCATTGGGATGGGATCCTCTTTCGGATCAATGAGCACCATTTCACTCGGCCAACTATATCTATACCTCGTGTGGAAAAACTGACAAGAGATGTGTGTGTCTCCCACCTCAATTCTATCGACTGTAGTGGCTACGCGGGCTGAAGCTCCGCGTTAGGTCAAGGGGCCAAGCTCTCTGCTGACTCGGTAGACGCGTGGGTTCGAGCCCCACCGTCGGCTGTCCTTGAAATGGTTTTCCGTGGTTTCCCATTTTCAACACCAGGCAAATGCTGGGACAGTACCTTCTGACAGGCCACGGCCGCTTCCTTCCACATCCTTGACCAGTTTCATTCATCTTCATCCTTTCCATCTCTCATCCCGACGCGCAGGTCGCCCATGGACGTCGACTAGAAAGACCTGCACTCGGCCTCTCAGGAGGCTACACGAAAAAAAACAACTCAATTCTGGACTGGTTTTCCGTAGTTTACTACTTTTACTAGAGACTCTGTGGCTTAGGCGGCCGCACGCCGGTCTCTCACCGCTGGGTCCATGGTTCAAATCCTGGTCACTCCATGTGAGATTTGTGCTGGACAAAGCGGAGGAAGACAGGTTTCTCTCCGGGTACTACGGTTTTCCCTGTCACAATTGCATTCCAGCAACACTCCGCACTATCTTTTCATTTCATCTGTCAATCATTTAAACATTGCCCCAGGGGAGTGCGCGAGGCTTCGGCAGCTGGCACAGTTCATATCCTCGCCGCTAGATGGAGGCTTCATTCATTCCATTCCTGACCCGGTCGGTCGACTAGAAGCAATCTGTGGATTTTCATTTTCACTACTTTTACTCAAGGGAAATGCCGGAATGGTTCCTAAACCAAGCCCACAGCCGCCTCCTTTCTAGTACTCCTCAATTTCAAATACACTCAACTACTTCAGACATTGAAATGATAATGCACAGCCTGCTTTCAGTTCACCGACCGTGTCAGGTAATGGAATGAATAAAGCCCCAATCTAGCGGCGAGGATGTATTAACTGTGCCGGCTGCCGAAGCCTGTCGCACTTCTCTGGGGCAATGATTAAATGAATGACAGATGAAATAAAATGATAGTGGAAAGTGTTGCTGGAATGAAATTGAGACAGGGAAAACCGGAGTACCCGGAGAAGAACCTGTCTGCCTCCGCTTTGTCCAGCACAAATCTCACAATGAGTAACCGGGATTTTAATCACGGCCCTAGTGGTGAGAGGCCGCCGCGCTGCCACCTAAACCACGGAGGCTCTTGAGACATAGAAATAACTTAGGTTATTGTACAAATTCCACACTCACCTAAGTACACGGAGCTCTAATGCCCACGATACCCACACCCATCAAATGAATCAACAAGAACATAAAGTAGATACGTCTTTTCTTCAATAATTGTGTCGATCCACAAGATGATTATCACAATATTATTAAGGACGGATGACCTAGATATTAGGCATCATAAAATAACAATCACCACCATCACTACCTGCCTTCACATTGTCCATAGCTGCTTCCTTTCAACTTCATCTTCGTTCATCTGTTCAGAGAAATTTAAATTAATAAATAAATTTAAAGAATATGTAATGCCCCCAATCCTTTAAAACAGTGGATCGAGATACACGGAGCGAATTGGAGCCATAAGTGGCAGATAGGAAACGCAAAAAGATGAAGGCTCAGGCAGAAGTCAGTGAAAAAGGGGAATAACCGTAACCAGTATGTTTATCAATGACTCTTGTCATTTCTTTATTTTCATTTTCCGTGTTGAAATATTAATAACTAACTTGTTGCGGTTAATAACTGATAAAATTGGTGAGTGTTAATTCCTTGGCCGTGAAAGGCAATATACCAACCAATAAAATTGTTTCACTTTTCAATACAAATTCTCTTAGCAACTTATGTTTTTATCTAATGTCTGGCTGCGTGGCTCAGCGGTAACATTCTCGCTTGATGTTCTCAAGGTTGCAGTATCGAATCCTGGCACAGTCAGCTGGCATTTGAGGGTGCGTAAATGCGAGGGAGCCGTGTTAGTAGTTTTACTTGCACGTTAAAGATCCCCTTTGGGGTGAAATTCCGGCACCCCGGCGTCTCAAAAAACCGCAGTAGTTAAATGGGACGTAAAACAACAAATTATTATTATTATCTAATGGTAGTATACATGTTAGATAATGACAAAATAAGTCAAATGGGAATTATAATTGTTTAGAAGAATAATTTGAAATTGATATGGTGTGGAATAAAGTTTGGCAATAGTTGACATGTAGTCATAATTTTATTGTAAAAAGACAATGGAAATTTTTTAGGAATTTCAGTATTTTAGCAAAATAAGGGTCAATTATGTGTGTTGATAATTTGAGAAATTATGTTTTTCATATGATGTTTAAAGTCAAGATTTGTATGTGATGTACGATAGTGAATCAAAAAGTAAGGTACACCTCCGAGTTATAGCCCTTTATTAAACCACATGCACATAGGCAACACGGCCATGACAACATACAATGTATGTCGTTTTTGCTGCACGATAACACAACACCTCACACGGTCCGCCAAACGTCTGACTGCTGCAGCGATTCAAGTGGGAGGTATGGCAATGTCCCCCATACAGTCCAGACTTAACATCATGCGATTCCATGTGTTCGGTAAGATGAAAAAAGATCTCGGTGGACGACGATTCCGAAACGACGAGGAGGTGAAATCAACTTCATCCAGGTGGTTACAGAGCGCTGGAGGTGATTTCTACGCATCCGCAATCGAAAAGTTGATTGACCGTTCCGAAAAATGTCTACAGTCTCTTGGGGACTATGTGGGAAAGTGAACATACATTGTATGTTGTCATAGCCGCGTTGCCTATGTGTATGTGGTTTAATAAAGTGCCATAACTGGGAAGTGTAACTTACTTTATGATTCGCCCTCGTACATGTATGTAGGAAAATTGAAATTGCATAGGCTTAAGGAGGTTTGAAAAACCGAAACATGTACCATTAGATAAGAACATAAGTTCGAGAAAATGTGGAACAAATTTATTAGCTATTAACCGCAATCAGGTCGGGAATTCCATGGTCACCAACTCGCCGAAGTCGTCGGACTTTTTAAGAGCGTTCAAAATCCCTGAGTATGCCTTCCTTCGGAGGGGAAGTAAAGCCGGCGGTCCCATGTCATAGATTTATGGCATGTTAAAGAACCTTCCACTAATTACACTTGTGTGAAGCTAAATTATAGATTAGATTTGACTAACGCTCTTAGGTTCCTAGTTCGTTGCCAAGAGCCGACTGCGGTGGCGTCTGGTAGCTAAGTTCTGAACTAGTAGTCGTTGACGGTGGCGTTCGGCGGCAAAAGTAGGAACAATTTGAAAAATTCATAGGTCTGCAGTCCTTACTTGAATTTCTAAAAAGTCCTCTCGGCACGCCGCAAGGCGGAGGTAGATTTCACCGGACAAACTTGGGGATAGGCGAAAATAGGCAGAATATGCAGGTTTTCGTAGAAGGATCAGACCTCATTTATTGCGAGAAAGTATTTTATAATTGGAGATTAATTAACTTTGTTTTTCGTCATTTTATGCATATTTTAAACATTGTATTGTCTTATGGGGACGGTAACCTTCTTGTCATTTCGGGTCCATTTTTAGCCTACTTTTCATATTTTGCAAAAATGAGGAAAAAGTAGACTTATGAGATCGGGTAAATGTGTGTCTGTCTGTCCTGTCTGTCTGTCCTGTCTGTCTGTCTGTCTGTCTGGCTGTGTGTGTGTGTCTCCCCCTATCAACTCCTAAACGGCTGGAGCAATCGAAACACAATTTGGTAGGAGTAAAGATCTATACCTGAATATCTCACGGCCATATTTGAAAATGATGTCAGTGCTACCAACTGCTAAACAAATCGCAATTGAAAATTTAGCCCCATGTTGGATATCTTGGAAGGTATGAATGGGAGCTATTTCAAAATTAGCACACATATAGATAATAATATTGCAGTTTAATTTCCAGGAGGCCATACATGGCAGTGTTGCCAAAATGATTATAAGCCTGCTGATAGGTCCCATTTTTAAATGCATTTAACTTCTACACTGTCAATTGGAATTCAACCAAATTTCGTATGTTGTATGTGTACATAACCAGATATGACTGAGCGTATTCCTAAGACCCACCAGGGCTGCCAACTGTTAATAAATGCTCTTAATTTCTTTTATCCAAATACCAATATATCAGAAAGTATGCAAGCCGTCAGCTTTAAACTATGCACAGGTATAGTACCTGAAATTCTATATTAATGTGGAGTAACTTATATACGTCATATACGTCAGTGCTACCAACATGATTCTAAGCCTGCTGAGAGGTCCAACTTTAAATACATGTAAATTCTATACTATCATTTGAATGCCAACCAAATGTCGTATGTGCTATGTGTACCATAACAGATATGACCATGTGTATTATTAAGAGCAACCAGAGCTGCCAACTGTTAATATGTGCTGACTCTATTTTTGTTACCCTAATATCAATATATCAGAAAGTATGCAAGCCAATAGCCCTAAACTTTGCACACGTATAGTACCTGGCATTCTAGATGAATTTGGAGTAACTAATATACGTTAGTGCTGCCAACTTGATTCTAAGCCTGCTAATAAGTCCAATTTTAAAATGCTAATAACTTCTCTACTAACTAACGGATTTCATTCAAAATTGGCACAAAAATAGAGCATATTATTTCAGATTATTTCTGACCAATACATGCATGACATTGTTGCCAACATGTTTTTACGCGCGCTGTTAGATCCAATGTTTAACTGCATGTAACGTCCATTCTATTCATTGGACTTCAACCAAATTTTGTATTCTGTACCTTAAGTGATGGAACTAAGAATATCTTCAGTCACCAGGGCTGCCAACTGTAGTGCTCTATTAATCTACATTATGCCAGGTATACAGTATTTCGAACTAATTAGAAATTTCGATATTAGCAACTTAATTTCGTCATTATTCTCGATAGATTCATATAGATTAATCATTGGCATGAATCTTAAATTTTAAGAAAAGTAGGCTCGTTAGTTCGTCACGGAACTTCTTGTTATACTTGTGGTCACACTGTCCTTATGCAAGTTTTCGACACTGATGTGTAACTATGTAACGGTCTGTTACTTCTTCACGCAAAATTATATCTCCCGCAGAGATTTTGGTTGGTTCCTCAGTTTAGGGGCTGCGACAACGCGGCCATGTAACCCCGTGTACTTTGGGTGAGTGTTGAATCTGTCTGATTAACGGTGTTAATTGTGATGGCTGTATTAGTCTGTAATTCAGGTAAGGACTGCAGACGGTCAATTTCAAGCAGTAGTTCCTAATGTTGCTACCAGATACTACCGTAAACGACACCTAGCTGTGAACTTGGCTACTAGATGCCACCGCAATCAGCAACTCGCAGCGAACGTTGGAATTTCCCCTCCAAATGAAAGCATACTGAGGGATTTTTAGCGCTCTTAGAAAATCCGACGACTTCGGCCGGCTTTGAACCCGCGAACTTGGGCATGGAAGTTCAGCATGCTACCAGTTACGTCACCGAAGCCGCTTCACACTTAGTCAGATGGAAATCTGAATCTGATCTCGTGCAAGTGCGTTGTCATGGCAACGTCTGATGGCTCATCCCTCATCAATTTAGTAGTGTTGCCATGGCAACCTCTGATAGCTCTTGGCATTTTCTCATAATTTCGAAATCATTTTTCTCATCCCTTGGCGTAATGGTGGGTCATATCAAAAATTCTTTCAGGCAAAAGTTTTAGGTAATTATTAGGAGAATATTGTCCATGTTGTACGGTTTTGATATTGTGCCTATTAAGAGAGATATGATTAATGTTTCCCGAAAAACCCACTTTTTCCCATCCCTTTGGTCAATGGTTGGTGCTATAAAAAATCTCTTCAAACATAAATTTTTGAGCTTTATCCGACACATAGTATGAACTTTGAACGGATTCGATATTTTACATATTAAGAGAGTTATAGCAATATTTCATTTTTTCGAAAAAAATTCCCCATTTTCACCCCCCTTCGACCGATTTAGCCCAGTAATGAACTCGACCGAGATTTTATAGGTATACATATTCGGTAAAAAAATCAAACTGATTGGTGCAAAATTACGGCAGTTATCGTGTCCACAAGAAACTGATATATATATATATATATATATATATATATATATACATAAATTATATATAAAGTTTTGAACTGGTACATGGGGCCAGATGACCGCGTTGTCGCAGCCCCTAAACTTAACCAACCAACCAACCACCAACTCGCCAAGCTGGAGCCCTCGAGGATGCAGTATTATCCCGGATGTACCGTGCGTGGAGGGCTACACTCACCACGCCCATTATAATATACAGTGGATACCATGCGACATAAGAAGTCTGACTGTTCGAAAATTGAGGGTATTAAGGAGGAAGGTTTTCTTCCTCTTGAATTCCCTTAATGCCTTCAAACGTCGAGGTAGCCTCGTTTGAGCCATTTCTGCTATTCCGCTCTATTTCTGCACATTCTCTTCATTTCCACCTCGTGTTCCGTTTCCAATCCGGTCGTCGTCGTTTGTATCCATCCAATTCGAGGCTACTTGTAGGTAGTTCTCTGAATCACTTTACCTCCACATGGCTGATTAGTCCAACTTAGAGTGGTTTGTTGGGCTACCTTCCCATCCTCCATATTCATCCCCTGTAGACAGGATGCCCCAGATGGTCAGCGTTTGTGCTGGCAATTCCTCCTTACCTACTTTGGTTTGGTTTTCCCGCCAATACTCGGCTGGCTGATTGCAGTGGTTTCCCACCAGGCGATGGGGCTGCCACATCCCTACGCCGGAAAGGCGGAAGGTCAAGGGCCAAAACGAATCATGAACAGAAAATAAGAGGTCTCCCCCCATCAAACGTGAGTGTATTAGGAAAGGAAAGACAAGACAAGTCGATAAAATGAAAGACATCTTAGGCTTCAAGTATCCAAATTCCGTCAGGGTCGGAAGCACAAGTATGTAGAAGCAATGTTGGGCTAAGCTGAAGCCTCGTGGTTACTTGCCCACGTCCCACGATTTGTGAGCCCCTTGGGGGTTATAATACCCAAGTGGATGAAATACAGGCTCATCGGAAAAGATGGCCTTAATTTTTGTTTGTAGACGCTATTCAAAGGGAAAAGATTTATTTATTTATTTATTTATTTAGCGTATGGCAACACATTGTAAAACACAACAATATTCACAATACATATCAGCAAAAATACAAGGAAATTATTACAATAAAAGCAAAATAATATTTAATAATCATAAACCAAAACAAAATACACAAAGTTAACTCATTTAAGTATTTAGGTGAATGGATAACTATCAATAACAATGACAAAAATAGCTTAGAGATCCGAGCAAAGAAAATGAACGTAGCATTTCAGATCACAAGAAATGTACTCAAGAAGAAGGCATTATCATGGGACACTAAAACATAACATAAAACATAACATAAAAAACTATGTTTACGCTCAAAATATCCAGTGCCTGCAACACCTAAAGGAACGAATCGTCGATGCGATAGCAACTGTGACTCCTGACAAGATTCGGCGGACCTGGACAGAGGTGGACTATCGCTTGGATGTGTGTTGTGCCACCGGTGGGGCTCACATCGAAACCTACTAAATGTGATGTTGTTTGCGTCTTCAGTCTTTTGACTGGTTTAATGCAGCTCTCCATGCCTCTCTGTTCTGAGTTAATCGTTTCATCTCTACATAGCTACCACACCCTACATCCGAGGCAATATGTTTAACATATTCAAACCTTGGTCTACCCCTACAGTTCTTGTCCTCGACCCTTCCTTCCATAACTCAGCTTGCTATTCCAGGTTGTCTTAGTATGTGTCCCACAAACCTATCTCTTCTCTTCCATTAGTAGTCGCCAGAAACTTCTCTTCTATCCCACTAGTCTTAATACCTCTTCGTTTGTAACCCTATCTACCCATCTGATCTTCATCATTCTCCTGTAACACCACATTTCAAACGCTTCAATTCTCCTCTTTTCTGCTGCACCAATGGTCCAAGTTTCACTTCCATAGAGTGCCACGATCCAGACAAAGGCCTTCAAAAATAGCTTCCTTATACCTAAATCTATATTCGATGTCAACATATTTCTTTTCTGTAGAAATGCTTTCCTTGCCTTTAAATAACCTATTTTTTACTATAAGGTGCGTTCAAAAAGTAACGAGCCGGAGGCATAATTACAGGAACCAGTACCTGTATGTTAGAAGTATTGGCCCTGGCTGTTGAGGTACTTGTCCCACTGTGACACCAGACGGTGAATGGCTGTCTCATAAAATTCCCTGGGCTGCGATGTGAACCAGTTCCGCACGTACAGCTGGACGTCGACGTCCGAGGTGAATCGTTGGCCCCGCAGAGCCCTTTTCAGGGGACCAAACATGGCGTAATTACATGGAGAGAGGTCTGGACTGTATGGATAGTGGCCGAGAACCTCCCATTTGAATTTCTGCAGGAGTGCCGCGACTTTATTGACCGTATGAGGTCGTGGAGCAGAATGACCCCTTTTCCGTTTGGTTTTGATCGCTTGGCGAAGGGTGGTCAAGGTTTGCGAGTAACGCTGGGCATTCACTGTGGTACCGTGTGGCATGAAGTGTATCAGAAGGGGGCCATCTTCGTCAAAGAAGACCGTCATCATTACCTTTCCTGCAGTCGTGTGGACGGCCTTCCCTTTTTTGAGTGGTGGTGACCATGGATGCTTCCACTGGAGGCTTTGTCGTTTGGATTCTGGTTCGAAGTGATGACACAATGACTCATCTCCAGCCACCACTCGTGTCAGGAACCCATTCCCTTCCCTCGCATAGCGCTGCAGATGACCAAGACAGTGGGCCATTCGACATGCTTCCTGGTGTGGTTGAAGACTGTGGGGCACCCATTGGGCACACACTTTGCGCAAGTGCAGTCGTTCCTTCATGATGGTGTGCACACTTCCGACGCTCAATTCGACCACGGCGGCTATGGCATTCACTGTCACTTGACGGTCCTGGGTAATGAGTGCATCAATCAGCTGGACGTTGTCATCGGTAATGCAGGAGGGTGCCCCAGA
The DNA here is from genome assembly GCA_946902985.2 of Meconema thalassinum. Lineage (NCBI taxonomy): Eukaryota > Metazoa > Arthropoda > Insecta > Orthoptera > Tettigoniidae > Meconema > Meconema thalassinum. The sequence continues at coordinate 143,586,490 of OX336393.1, read as the reverse complement.
CGCGGCATCATCGGCTAACGACATCCGTCCTTCCCTGAAGCGCTTGTGCCACGCCTTGATCCTTGCCAGGGACATGCAGTGTTCGCCGTACACTTGTGACATTCGGCGATGAATGTCCGTTCCCCCTACTCCTTCCGCTGTCAGAAACCGAACAACATCTCTTTGCTCTTCGTTTAACGCCTCCATGTCACTGTTTGCAATGTGATTGGCAGCGTTGGACGATTGATGCATGCTGCTGCTCGCTTTGTATCGTCACGTGAAGTGCACGCGTGCCCCTCTAGCGACGGGCTGTGCCCTTCCACGCTCTGGTCGGAACCACACCTCGTTACACACGCCACTATTAGCCGATGTCGTCACCGTTTGGCGCATTCCAGCCTCCAGCTCGTTACTTTTTGAACGCACCTTATAAATAGGTAAACAAAACTCGTATGATTTTCTCTATCTGTTGGTGTAAAAATAATTAAATTATCCTTAATACAGCCTGAGCTATTACAAATCAAAATTAAGGCTACCCTTTCCGATGACCCTGTACAAGTGCATACAGTAAGTTTCCCCATATCCTGTAAAGTCTCCACTGATAGACTATAACAAGCTGGTGGTTAACATTTCACATCATAAACTTTTGATGTAACAGTGAACTCACTCAAATGTCACGGTTCTGCTACGGTACTGCATTTACAAGGTAGGTCGTTTTGTTTTGTGGTCTGAAAGTTTTATTAAAGCGGAATGGTAAAAACAACAAGAGTTTATCTGAACTTTGTTTTAATAATGGAAGGATATTGACAAAGGGTGACCTGCTATGGACTCCAAAGCCGTTACCGCCACGTCGATTGAGTGAAAGCATTTGTGGCAGGAGGAGAAGGAATATTTTATATCATTTAAATCAGGACTGCCCAACCTACGACCCGCGAGACTATGTTGTCCAGCCAAAACTTTCAAACAACTAAAGCCAACAGGAGAAAGCAGTACGCGTGCTTCCCTACCCAAGGTCATTGACTCACTGATGAACACTTAAAATCCTTATTATTGATTGGTAGGCTACAACTAAGTTCGATCCTAAGTGGAGAGACATTTTAAGTACCAGTACAAAGTTTTTCCAGTTGTCGTACTAAACTAAATTATCATGAACTTTATTTCATAATTTGATTAATAATTGTGTCAAATGGTCATAAATACTCACGCTTTGTCATTCATGCCGTATGAGTGTATTGAATATCATCGTACTTCTATTTTAAAGGGATTTATTAAAAACTAGCAACCCGACTTTGCCCGGGAACAGTTATGAATGCATTAGGTGATGAGCACTTTTTTCCAATGTCAATGAACAACGACCAATATCCGTGTTACGTCTCGGCATGATGGGTTAAAATCACTGACTGGATTATTAATTATATTATCATGGAGATGCATGTGCAACAAATTCTTGTCAGACGTAATTTAAGAATGGCGAGGTGCATGGAACACAAATCCCCCTTCCGTCCAATCTTAACTTGACTTTGAATTTTGCGGTTGTGTTTGGAGTTTCCAGGGAAACTCCAAACGCAACCACTCGTCTCTAAAATTTTTAACTCAACACGACTCGACAGTTTGCTGCTGGCTGTATCTGGAGCTATAAGCTCGTCCTCGAGCTAACCTGTAACAGGGGTGATAGACTCACCCCTAGCTAGCTCGTATACTGTCACCTCAGTAACTGAATGGAGATTGTTGGAAGAAATGGAAACGTAAAAACACTTATAGTAGGCGATGTATTGAAGATAGAGATATGCTCTCCCTGGCTTTTTTGTAGACCTTTTCATGCTGAACAATTCTTACACTCGTAGTGTATAGATATTTTTAACGGTTTGCCCAGCGTAAGCTTAAAAAGCGCACGGACGCCAGTTTCTTTTCGACCTTTTCACTGAAATCGTTAGTGCTTGACTTCCTTTGGTCATAAATAAAATATTTTCTACAGAAACCTTCCTCTAGATATCCTTTACAGAACGGTGAAAACCGCATCAAAATCCATTCAGTGGTTTTCGAGATTACCCGTGACATCCAAGAATCAGGGACTTGGTTTTATACTAACAAGTAGATATAATTAATTTTTATTGGCGTTTTATTTTTATCCTCTAGGGCCTATATATAAATATAGAAAACGGTAACAATTCTAAGAAAACTAAGCTCAGACAGCCATAAAGATCACCATATTGCACCAATAGTTAAAAAAATCCATAACCCTCAAACCGCCCAGAGTGCTATTGGCCCGCAAGGTCCCCCAACTATGTACAATGTGGCCCTTAGTCAAAAAAGGTTGGACCTCCCAGATTTAAATGATAGAACTAAAGCAGGGATTGCCTGCCCTGTCTTGCACGATTAGCACGCTTGCCTCTTGCTTAGGAACCACCATCTTTGGTCTGGAGGTAAGATCCTGGATTCCATGCAACGCTCTGATAAAAAAAAAAAAACTAATCCGCCTCGTGAGGCAAATGTGAGGGGAGATGGGCTGAATTCCCATTTAGCTGTCGTAAAATCGGTTTCTCCGTGATTTACCACTTCCGTTCCAGGTCGCATTGTTTCAGCCACCACAATGACACAGATATCAGACAGATTCCACACATGTTAAATAACTCACCACGACCCCGATGGGGAAGTGGACCATGTTCAGAGGTTACAGTTCGAATCGCGGCGCTGACGATGGCTATCCTGAGTGTGGTTTCCCCCTAGAGAATCTCCTAGAAAACTCCGGAATAGTACCTTATTTCAAGTCCCGGGATACGCACCCATCCCCGACTCTTAATACAGTAATTACAGGTAAGTGCAGTCTCCACAGAATCACAGGTTATCAGTAGAGCCCTGTTCGGAGAAACAAAACGTTATCCGCATCCACTCTGCATCCGCACTGCTGTTATCCGCATCCGCCCCACGTTCGCTCGACTTTTATCCGCTTCCGCCCCACATCTGCCTCACTGCTATCTGCATCCACACGTTTGTTATCAGAATATACAATACTATTTTAATTAGATAATAGTACATTATGCAACGAGCCTATAATGGCTATAATTAAGACACGAGTATTTTTATAAAACGAGCGTATGCGAGATTTATAATTTCCATACGAGTGTCTTAATTACCATTATAGGCGAGTTGCATACGACTGTTTATGTTCGACGGTAACTATAACTTTGTTATATGTTTTAACATAAATATTCATAAATATCTGTTGAGAGTCAGCTACTTGAATTTCGTGATCGCAGAGCGAGCGTTGGGTGTTATATCTCTGCCTTTCAAGATCTCTGGACGACCGACGCATGCGCTCTGAGTGCTTGCAATGCCATACGCAGGCCATGTGTTTACATCTGCCGCCCCTCAGTAATATTGTCACTGGAGTTGTTTGAAGACAATGAATGCGCTGTGTAGAAATTATATTAAGGTACAGTGCTATTTGTTGTCTCATATTCGCCAGTTTGTTTACGCGAAAATGTGGACGGTGCGTATTCCATGTCGGTGATTTATTATAGTTCGATGTTGTGTTAATGTCCGACATGTTGGATTTTGAGCGTATGCGCGAAGGTATCGTTACCTAATTGGTCAATGAACGAGCTCTGATTGGCTGGAGAAACTGTATCATAATGAAAAAGAGTGTTATAATGACCATCATTATGATACACTTTTCTGACACATAATAGTGAGGGTCGAACATAAAGCATAAAGCAACACCTTTAGACTTATGAGGAGAAAGTCATTCCCTTAGGCATTATATGTCAAGTGCTATGATTAAAATGAATGCCATACAGCCAGAATTGCAGCCCGTTGCAGTTAGGAACGTTAAATATGCTTAATGGCATATTTTGAAAGATATAATCTTAAATCATCACCTTACATTTGTCATGAATACGACTTGACGGAAATATATGTTTCATAACATCCGGGTCCTAGTAATGATATTCAACAAGTTCGGATAGTAAATCAAAAATTATCCGAAAATTTATTCCAAACATTATCCGCAGTTTATCCGCTATCCGCACAGCCCAGGACTTTAGTTATCAGACAAGTTGGATCCACACTCACTGCATGAAGCAGATGACCAACATGTCCCAATCCCTAAAACGATGTAACAATACCAATTTAAGATTCAACTCACACATACACACATACTGGACACGGGGCTACATGACCACCATGTCCCAAAGCTCCTTAATGGATCAACAACAACAAAACTATCTTTCCTAGGATGCTCAGGTTTTAATTTCCAGTCCGTCTTGTGGTGCATTGGCAAGCATTCACGGCTGCCACTCCTGAGGTCCTGGATCAATGCCCGGCGTCGCCCCCCACCCCCACCCCCTCCCTCCGCCCTAGGGGCTCACATCTTGTAGGACGTGGGTTGGCGACTACAGGACCCCAGCTGAGTCCGGCATTGCTTCCACTTAACTTGTGCGGGCTCCTCTCTGTCTTCTTTCCTGTCGACCTCTCTTGGTCAACTCCTGTTCTTTTCCGACCCCAACGGTAATTAGGTATCTGAGGCTTAGGGTGTCTCTTCCTTTCCCACTTTAATTGGCCCTTCACTCATCTTTCCTGATCCCTCACTTTTCGAGGGATCAGCCTCCTTCTTTTTTTTTTTTTTTTTTTTTTTTTTTTTTTTCAATATACCCCCAAGGGCTCACGGCTAGTGAGTTGGGGAGTTGGCAACCCCGAGGGATTCCTGAACTGGGTCCAGATCCCCCCTCCTTTTTCCAATTGTCTTTGCAGTGGACCCTATCGTCTTTCCTGATGTTCAGTAAGGTTCCCACACTGGTTTGTGAATTAGCTCCCCTGTGTATCTAAATTACATTTTTTCTCGCTTGCTGAGCCCAAGGTTGCAGGTCCAAAACCTGGCGCAGTCAGCTGGCATTTGAGGGTGCGCAAATGCGAGGGAGCCGTGTCAGTACATTTGCCCCTTCGCGGCAAAATTCCGGCACCCCGGCGTCTCTAAAAGCCAGGGTAGTTAAAAGGGACGTAAAACCAATAACATTATTATTATTATTAGTATTAAATTACATTTTGTTAGTATTTTCAATCTCAATTGCATTTTGTTAGTATATGGAATGTAGGATCGACATTTTGAGTATTTTTAATCTAAACTGCATTTTGTGGGTATTTTGAATCTGCGCTACATTTTGCTCGTGTTTCCCGTCTAAATTGCATTTTTTGCGTGTTTATAGTCTGAGTTACATTTTGTAAATATTTTCCATCTAAATTGTTTTTTGTTGTGGTTCCAAAATTTCATTGTCTTTTACTATCACCCAGTCCGTTAGGGGCCGATAACCTAGATGTTAGGCTCCTGAAAACAACAATTATCAAAATCTTCTCTCTCTCTGCATTAGAGCTCAGCTCAAGCGCCAGCGCTCCTCTGCCTCTCTCTCCCCATCGATAATTCAGCCTATGAGCTAAATAGTGGCCCAATCCATAATTCATTAAGGGCTAGTTTTCTATGGAAAAAAAAACTCTGAAGACCTGAGGGTTAGCCTACTATTGCGCTCATAGCTTCAATACTGGAAGGGCTGTCCTTCATCATGGTGATGTGTTCTGTAACATTGAAATGCTGTTTATCTGAGAAATAAAATGAGGAAAGTTATAGTCGGAACACCCCTCGTAACAGAACAGAATAGGTCGACATGCTCACAGTGTTCCTACCTTACCGTGGCACACATACTCTTGGAGTGTGTGGACCTAACCGATTAGCGAAGGACTCGCAATGTGTCTAACACCCTCTCCCTTGATCTCCGTGATGATGGACCGTCAGCAGTCCTCGTCATCCAGTTCATGAGGGAGAGTGGATATTTTTTTCAAGTTTTAATGTAGTTTGAAATGAAAATCCACAGCCTGCTTCCAGTCTCCGACCGGGTCAGGAATGGAATGAATGGAGCCCCCATCTAGCGGCGAAGATATGGACTGTGCCGGCTGCCAAGGCCTGACGCACTCCTCTAGGGCAATGAGTAAATGAATGACAGATGAAATGAAATGATAGTGGAGAGTGTTGCTGGAATGAAATTTTGACAGGGAAAACCGGAGTACCCGGAGAAAAACCTGTCTGCCTCCGTTTTGTCCAGCACAAATCTCACATGGAGTGACCGGGATTTGAACCACGGACCCAGCGGTGAGAGGCCGGCGTGCTGCCGCCTAAGCCACGGAGGCTTCTTTAATGTAGTTTAAGACTTCAAAATTCACTTTTAATCTCTTTTATGTTTTTATTGCGTTCATTTCTCAAGACCTTTGTTTGGCGTGTGTTTACCTATGGTTGTGAAACATGGACACTTGGCAAAAGAGAAGAAGCAAAACTTGAGTCAGCTGAAATGTGGTTTTGGAGACGAATGACCCGAACAAGCTGGATGGAAAGAAAGACAAATGAGCTTGTTATGAACCAAATTCAGGAGAATCGATGCCTGTTGAACACCGTCAAGATAAGGAAAGCAAAATTCTTGGGACACATTCTCAGATATGACACTCTCAGGTAATTTTTGAAGGAAAAACTTCGGTGAAGAAACCAAGGGGACGACCAAGACAATCGTATCTCAAGAACATTCTCAAGAAAATGGAATGTGACTCTTATGTCAATATGAAGTGGACTGCTGAAGACCGTAAGAAATGGCTGCAAAGCTGATGATGATTGCGTTCATATGTTTTATTGTTCACTATGCCTTATTTGTTTTATTGTTTTTAGCATCCCCCTTTTAAATATTTTTATCCAAATAAGGCATAATTTATTGTTGGGGCTCACTGTCTGTTTTATATACACTATGTTCGTTTGATCCCTGGCAGTGGGCTGTTTTATTTTCATCCTTTCATTTTATACCATTTCATTTCATTAGCGACCGACAACCTAGATGTCAGGCCCCTTAAAACAAGAATTACCATCATCACTTCAGTGTTTCTGCTCTCTTGCTACAGCCACGGCTGCCTACCCCCACTTTACCTCTGTCTGTCTGTTCTCTCCACAGGGGGTGAAGTGGTGGCGTGAAGGAAAATGCAGAGTGCTTTAGCTCACTTTTGTACCCTTAGCATGGGATTGGTCGAAAGCACTTGTTAGCTCTACACTACTACACCTCTCCTTTGCGTTGTGGTCTACCGGAAAGTATTCAACTCCGAAAGGAACATCGAGAACGCGAATCTCCCGATATTGCCAGAACTTTGCATAAATGTGATCCTATTTCATCCAGAAATTCATTTTTTACGGAAGGATAAATCATGCTTGTTTGATTACATTCCCCAGGGGCTCACTACTTGCGGGACGTGGGTTGGTGACCACGGACCTCAGCAGAGTCTGGCATTGCTTCCACTTACTTGTGCCGGGGACCTTTCAGTTATCTTTCCTTTCAGCCTCCCTTGTTCAACTCTTGTTCTCTTCCGACCCTGACGGTATTAGGATATCCGAGGCCTAGGGAGTCTTTTCATTTTCCCGCCTTAATTGGCCCTTGTACTGTAGCCTAAGTCTCCAAATTATTTTAGTTTTTCACCTGCCAATTTGATGACAACAGGGTTTTCTAATTATTTTCGGCTGCATTTCAGTATTTTTGTTTCTTTTACATTTACTGATTTTCATGATGAGTTGTTGTTCATTTAGGGACTTTGCGACATAGTAGTCATGGATCCCTGTACACTTGGGTATGTGTTAGTCTTATAACCTGTGTCACTGTGATGTCTGTATTAGTATGTAAATTTGTAATTGGGCTAGGATTTGGGTAGGACGTGACCATGGCTTTCAATTACAGTAGGTACCATCCCAGCATTCGTGTGGAGTAAAAGTGGAAAACGAGGTAAACCACTTTCGGGATGGCCAAGGTAGATATCCAACTCGTTTCTTCTCAATTATTCCTCACGAGGCTGAGTGCACCCCGTTCCAGACCTCAGAGGAGAATTTAATTTCTTGGCAGAGGCGGAATCGAACCAGGCCCTTCGCGGTGACAGACCATACCATTGATAAACTCTGTCAAACTCATTAATGTTCTCACTCTACTCCTGGCAAATTCCGAGATGGTAACTAACTTGAGGTTATGACCACCTCTTTCCCAATCCTAGCTTCCAAACACACAAACTAGCAGACACAAGTTATCAGACGAAATTCACACACAACAAATACCAAACATGAGAATGACCACGATGTCTTGAACCCCTCATTGGTATAGCAATTCTGCTTTCAATGACGCGATTGTATCCTGCGATCTCAAAACTCGAAGTACCCAGTCTAGTCGTTTAGACTGGTCAGCTACGCTTCTCTGAATATTTCCTGTTATTCAAAGCAAGCACAAACGTTACAGCCCGCATACTGCGCTCTTATGATCATCAGATGCAAGCCTGTCGGTTACTGCATTTCATTCTTTTCAGCAAGTTAGATGACAGGGGTGGTTGGTTCCTCAGTTTAGGGGCTGCGACAACGCGGTCATGTAGCCCCGTGTAGTTTGGGGGTGTGTAGAATCTGTCTGATAACCGGTGTTAATTGTGGTGGCTGTATTAGTGTGTGTTATCTGTTTTTAATTCAAGTAAGGACTGTAGACATTGAATTTTCAAGTAGTTCTTACTTTTGCTACCAAACGCCACCGAAACGACGAACTAGTTATGAACTTGGTTACTAGATTCCACAGACGTCGGCTCCTGGCGACGAATGTTGGAACCTACGAGCGTTAGTCAAATCTAACCTATAATTTAGCTTCATACAAGTGTAATCAACGGGAGGTTCTTTATCACGCCATAAATCTATAACATGGGACCGCAATCTTTACTTCCCCTCCGATAGAAGCCATACTGAGAGATGTTTAACGCTCTCAAAAATCCGACATTTTCGGCTGGGTTTGAACCCGCAACCTTGGGCATAGAGCTCAGCATGCTACAAACTACGGCACCGAAGCCGCCAAGATGACAGGATCTCACGCTTTTGTCTGAGCGGGGTGAAGTTGTAATATTTATCTTGAACGTGGTAACAATTTCAATTTGGTATCAAAGTGATACGTAGATGTGGCTAAATTAAGACCGGTGACGGATCTCAACAATAAAATAGGTAGACAAGTAGGAAGAGGAATTTTTAGCTTGATGAGGGTTTCATGCTGCTGTCTGATGAACTTCGTACTTGCCGGGTGGTTTATCTCGCCACGATCACAGACACTGTTGAACATCTCTGTCGTGAGGAAGAATGTCGAGAACCTACGCCCGGGAGTCCAGACATGGAAATATAACTAATTGACTAAGTTGCGAAGAACTAGCCTAATGCTAGACCCTAATAATTATAGTAGCAAATACCACAGTAATCACTAGTGGTTGGATGTTGATGTTAAGGGGTTTTTAAATATTCTCTGTTCATCGGCTGTTGGTGGTTGGTTGGTTCTTAAGTTAAGGGGCTGCAACAACGCAGTCATGTAGCAACGTGTACTTTGTGTGTGTGTAGAATCTGTCTGATAACCGGTGATAATTGTGATGACTGTATTAGTGTGTGTTACCTGTTTTTTAATTTAAGTACTGTAACTTAGAATTTTTCAAATAGTTCCTACTTTTGCCGCAACGCACCACCGTCAACGACTACTAGGCCAAGTTCAGAACTTAACTACTAGACGCCACCGCAGTCGGCTCTTGGCAACGAACGTAGAACCTAAGAGCTTTGTTTACATTCTTAACCTATCCAATTTAGCTTCACACAGGTGCAATTAGTGGAAGGTTCTTTAACATGCCATAAATCTATGACATGGGACCGCCGGCTTTACTTCCCCTCCGAAGGAAGCCATACTGAGGGATTTTTAACACTCTTAAAAAATCCGACTGCTTCGGGCGGGTTTGAACCCGCTATCTTGGGCATAGAAGCTCAGCATGCTATCGACTACGCCACCGAAGCCGCCCCATCGGCTGTTGTCGCGGAGAGGAAACTATTTTACTGTTGTCATGGTAACTATTGTAGGTGTCAAATCAGCTATGCATCTGTTTGATGCAAAGATCCTACAAATTCTCACTTACGGGATCCACTTGATATGGGACCGACTAACGAAGAGAGATCTGGCCGCCATCAAAAGAGTTACAGCCCATTTCCTGGAAACCATAATGGGCATCTTGAAATACACGTGCTCCCGCCAATCATATGAATTAACACGCGAACCCTTCCTCGTCGAAGAAATATGGACAAAAATTACAGCTTCCATCCGCTAGAATTTTACAGCACGGATGCCATGATCAACCTGAACTGGACGAACGCCAATCAGTAACTAAGACATGTGGTGATAAAGTTAGCAGTGCATGGGTACCTCCATAACATATGTAAAAACATGTCCTACCACGCCCCAAATGAACTCTTCGTGTGCTCGTTATGTGACCAGTTCTGTGACATATATATCACATCACACGATGTAACAAGTAGATCCGTGACGAACTAAAGAGTCTACTTTTCTTAAAATGTTATCTATGCCAATCTATGTAGACCTATCTAGAATAATGAAGAAATCAAGTTGGTAATACTAACATTTCTATGTACTGCAGTTTGAAATACACCTGAAATAGTGTAGCCTAATAGAGTAACTTACTACAGTTGACAGCCCTGGTGACTCTGAATATGTTCTTAGTTCCATCTCTTAAGGTATATAATGCACATACAACATTTGGTTGAAGTCCAATGGATAGTATGGACGTTACATGCTGTTTGATACTGGATTTAACAGTGCGTGTAAAATCATATTGGGAACAATATCATGTATGTGATGCTTAGAATTAATCTGAAATATTACGATCTATTATAGTGCCAATTGTTCGTATAGAAGTTACATGTAATTAAAAATTGAAACTATCAGAAAGCTTAAAACCATGTTGGGAGTAATGGGGTATATTAGTTACTCGAATTTTATCTAAATGCCAGGTAGCATACTATACGGGTGCAAAGCTTAGAGCTGATAGCTTGCACACTTTCTGATATATTATTAGGATTATACAAATTGAGAGAGCATTTATTAACAGTTAGCAGCTCTGATTGGTTCTTATGAATACGCATAGCCATAACTGATGATGATGATGATAATTGTTGTTTTAAGGGACCTAACATCTAGATTATCTTCCCATTCGTAACTGTTATGGTACACAAACCACATACGTAATTTGGTTGAAATCCATTTGTTAGTATAGAAGTTATATGCATTTAAAAACTGGACCTATCTGCAGGCTTAGAATCGTGTTGGCAGCACTGATGCATACAAGTTACACCAAACTAAGGTAGAATGTCAGGTACTATACGTGTGCAAAGTTTAGAGCTGTTGGCTTACATACTTTCTGATACAGTATATGGATATTAGGGTTAAAACGTCGAGAGAGCATTTGGCAGCCCTGGTGGCTCTTTAGAATATGCACAGTCATATCTATTGTAGCAGACACAGTACATACGAAATTTGATTGAAATCCCATCGTTAGTAGATGAAGTTGAATGCATTTAGAAATTGGACCTATCGGCAGGCTTAGAATCATGTTGATAACACTTCTGAAAATTAATCTGTAATGTTATTATCTATGTGTGAGCCAATTTTGGAATAGTTCACGTGTATAAGTTCTGAGATAACCAAATTAGAGCTAAAATTTCAATTGCGGGTTTTCAACAGTTGCTAGCACTGATGTCAATTTCAAATATGGCCATGATATATTCAAGTATATATCTTTACTCATACCAAATTTGGTGTAGATAGCTGCAGCCGTTTAGGAGTTGATAGGGGGGACACACACACAGACAGGCAGAAGGACAGACAGACACACATTTTCCCGGATTGATCTCGTAAGTCTACTTTTTCCTAATTTTTGCAAAATGAGAAAAGTAGTCTAAAAACAACTAGATCCGTGAAGAACTATACAGCCTATTTTCATACATCCTATTTACGTTAATTGATTCTATCAACATATTCAATTTCAGTTTATTTGCTGTAATAGGATTGTAGATATTGAGAACCGTCTAAATATTTCGGACGTTCGCCATGTTGGAATCTTAAAATGGAAATGTAGGACTTAGAGTTATGTACTATTACATGAAGATTATTGTGTAGGTGTAGTATTCAAACTTCAATCGCATGATTAGGAAACAAGATATGAAGATCAGATTTTAATATTTCGCACAGCTGCAATCTTGTAATTATGAAAGCAATTGAATAAATTAGATGCCAGTGGCGCCGGCCCCGTGGTGTTGGGGTAGCGCGCCTGCCTCTCACCCGAAGGCCCCGGGTTCGATTCCCGGCTCCGTCAGGGATTTTAGAAACTGACGAGAGGGCTGGAACGGGGTGCACTCAGCCTCGTGAGGACAACTGAGTAGCTGTCTGACAGTGAGGCAGCGCCCCGGTCACGAAAACCAAGATTAACGGCCGAGGAGACCCGACGCGCTGACCACGCGTCACCCCAATATTTGCAGGCCATATGGCTGGGCAGCGGTCACTTGGTAGGCCTAGGCCCTTCATGGGCTGTTGTGCAAGAGGGTTAGATGCCAGTGGCTTAAAATTTGTATAAGCATTTACTGTATCAAGTTTTACTGCGCTATGATTATTGAATCGTGAGAAACGTCCATTTCAATATTTATATTTCGCGTCACCGCCATTTTGGATCTGTGCTCACCTGGTAATTTCAAGTCCCATAGGTGAACTTATGTTAATAGCCTCTATCAACATACAAAATCTGTTTGATTATTATCGTAGATTAGTAGATATTGAGAAAAGTCTAAATATTTCTGTTGGTTGCCATGTTGTTAGCCTACTTTTCACATTTTGCAAAAATGAGGAAAAAGTAGACTTATGAGAACGGTCAAATGTGTGTCTGTCTGTCTGCCTGTCCTTCCGTCTGTCTGTCTGGCTGTGTGTGTGTCCCCCCCTATCAACTCCTAAACGGCTGCAGCAACCGTAACAAAATTTGGTAGGAGTAAAGATCTATACCTGAATATCTCACGGCCATATTTGAAAATGATGTCAGTGATACCAAATGCTGTAAAATCGCAATTGAAATTTGAGCTCCATGTTCAATATCTTGGAAGGTATGAATGGGAGCTATTTCAAAATTGGCAAACGTATAGATAATAATATAGCAGTTTAATTTCCAGGAGGCCATACATGGCAGTGTTGCCAACATGATTATAAGCCTGCTGATAGGTCCAAATTTTAAATGCATATAACTTCTACACTATAAATTGGATTTCAACCAAATTTCGTATGTGATATGTGTACATAAACAGATATGATTGAGCGTATTCTTAATCCCACCAGGACTGCCAACTGTTAATAAATGTTCTCAATTTTTTAATATCCAACTACCCATATATCAGAAAGTGTGCAACCCGACAGCTTTAAACTATGAACACGTATAGTACCTGGCATTCTATATTAATTTGGAGTAACTTATATACATCAGTGCTACCAACATGATTCTAAGCCTGCTGAGAGGTCCAACTTTAAATACGTGAAACTTCTATACTATCATTTGGATTTCAACAAAATTTCGTGTGTGCTATGTGTACCATAACAGATATGACTATGCCGATTTTAATAGTAACCAGGGCTGCCAACTGTTAATAAATACTGTCTCTATTTTTGTTACCATAATATCAATATATCAGTAAGTATGCAAGCCAATAGCTCTAAACTTTGCACACGTATAGTACCTGGCATTCTAGATTAATTTGGAGTAACTAATATACGTCAGTGCTGCCAAAATGATTCTAAGCCAATTTTAAAATGCATGTAACTTCTATACTAACTAATGGATTTCATTCAAAATTGACACAACAATATATCATATCATTTCAGATTATTTCTGACCAATATATGTATGTCATTACTGCCAACATGATTTTACGCACGCTGTTAGATCCAATGTTTAACTGCATGTGACGTCTATGCTATCCATTGGACTTCAACCAAATTTTGTATTCTGTACCTTAAGAGAAGGAACAAAGAATATATTCAGTCACCAGGGCTGCCAACTGTAGTTCTCTATTAGGCTTCATTATGCCAGGTATAGGCTACAGTATTTCGAACTAAATAGAAATTTCGATATTACCAACTTAATTTCGTCATTATTCTAGATAGATCCATATAGATTAATTATTGGCATGAATCTTAAATTTTAAGAAAAGTAGGCTTGTTAGTTCGTCACGGAACTTCTTGTTTTTTATATATGTAGGCCATAGAGTTATGTACTATTAGATGACGAATTCTGCGTAGATTCATTATTTAGGGGCAGATGACCTCGTAGTACCACCCCTTAAAACAACAATAACTAACTAACTAGATTCATTATTCAAACGTTCAATGCGATCGCATGATTAATACACAAGAAATAAAACCTTAATTTTAAAATCACGCACAACCGCCATCTTGAGGGTATGTGAACAATTGAACTAAATTAGATGCCAGTTCATTACAATGTGTGTTAAAATTTACTGTACAATATTTCACTGCGCCCAGATGGTTAAATCGCGAGAAAAGTCCATTAAAATATTTCACCTTCGCTTGGCCGCCATGGTTTTTATATTTTACAAGTTCTTGGAAGTCTCGTAGATGAACTTCTAGTAGTACTCTTTTCCACCGCACAATATTCCAGGCTGATAACGGTAATAGTTTCGGAGATATAGAATGCCGGTGAAATATTTCGCACATCAGCCATCCTGAGGTTATGTAGACAATTGAACTAAATTAGATGCCAGTGCATTACAATGTGTTAAAACATTTGCTGTACCAAGTTTTATTGCGTTTGGATAGTTAAATCGCGAGAAAAGTCTATCTAAAAGTTTCAACTTCGCTTGACCGCCATGTTCATTTTGTAGTCATCAGGTTTTTGAAAGTCTCATAGGTGAACTTCTAGTAGTGCCCTTTCTCACCATACAAAATTTCAGGGTGATAACGGTAATAGTATATGAGATAACCATAGAATGCCGGTGAAATATTTCGCACAGCCGCCATGTTGGATTGGTGAGGCGTAATAAAATTTAAGGTCACGGTCGGGGTCGGCTGACTTAGTACTATGACCTTACCGAGTTTCATTGAAATCGCTCCAGCCGTTTAGATGCTATTAGGGTGGGACCCACACACACACACACACACACAACGAATCACACACGCACACACAGACACACGGACAAAAGGTGATCTCATAAGCCTATTTTTAGCCTACTTTTCACATTTTGCAAAAATGGGGAAAAAGTAGACTTACGAGATCAATCCGGGAAAATGTGTGTCTGTCTGTCCTTCTGCCTGTCTGTGTGTGTGTCCCCCCTATCAACTCCTAAACGGCTGCAGCAATCGAAACAAAATTTGGTAGGAGTAAATATCTATACCTGAATATCTCACGCCCATATTTGAAAATGATGTCAGTGCTACCAACTGCTGAAAAATCGCAATTGAAATTTGAGCTCCATGTTGGATATCTTGGAAGGTATGAACAGGAGCTATTTCAAAATTGGCACACGTATACATAATAATATTGCAGTTTAATTTCCAGGAGGCCATACATCACAGTGTTGCCCAAATGAATATACGCCTGCTGATAGGTCCAAATTTTAAATGCATGTAACTTCTACACTATCAATTGGATTTCAACCAAATTTCGTATGTGCTATGTGTACATAAACAGACATGACGGAACGTATTCTCAAGATCCACCAGGACTGCCAACTGTTAATAAATGCTCTCAATTTATTTTATCCAAATACCAATATATCAGAAAGTATGCAAGCCAACAGCTTTAAACAATGCACACGTATATTCTGACATTTTAGATTAATTTGGAGTAACTTATATACGTCAGATCTACCAACATGATCATAAGCCTGCAGATAGTACCAATTTTAGGTAGATTTCCTTAGAAAGCTAACTATTGCAATGGGTCCCATGTTTCGACTTCCGGAAAATTTCAACATATCTTCGCGTTTCACATCCCCCAGACCCCAAAACCACCGTCAGTTCAAAAGTTTATATATAATTTATGTATATATATATATATATATATATATATATAGATATATATATATATATATATATATATATAAGTTTCTTGTGGACACGATAACTGCCGTAATTTTTCACCAATCACTTTGAATTTTTTACATAATATGTATCCCCTTAAAATCTCGGTCGAGTTCGTTAATGCGCAAAATCGGTCAAAGGGGGTGAAAATGGGAGGCTTTTTTCCAAAAAGTGAAATATCGCTATAACTCTCTTAATATCTGAAATATTGAATCCATTCAAAGTTCATACTATGTGTCGGACAAGGCCCTAAAATTTATGTTTGAAAAGTTTTTTGATAGCACCAACCATTGACCAAAGGGGTGAGAAAAAAGTGGGTTTTTCGGGAAACATTAATCATATCTCTGTTAATAGGCACAATATCAAAACCGTACAAAATGGACAATATTTCTACAATAATTACCTAAAACTTTTGTCTGAAAGAATTTTTGATATAACCCACCATTACGCCACGGGGTGAGCAAAATGATTTAAATTATAAGAAAATGCCAAGTGCCAAGAGAGGTTGCCATGACAACTTTACTTTTAATTGATAAGGGTTGAGCCATCAGCAGTTGCTATGACAACGCCACTGCACGAGATAACATTCAGTTTTCCATCTGTCTGTGGGAAGCGACTTCGGTATCGGAACTGGTAGCATGCTGAACTTCTATGCCCAAGGTCGCGGGTTCAAACCCGGCTGAAGTCGGATTTACTAAGAGCGCTAAAAAACATGAGTATGCTTTCCTACGGAGGAGAAGTTCCAACGTTCGTTGCGAGTTGATGGTTCCGGTGGCATCTAGTAGCCAAGTTCACAGCTAGATGTCGTTGATGGTAGTATTTTAGGTAGATTTCATTAGAAAGCTAACTATTGCAATGGGTACCATGTTTCGATTTCCGGAAAATTTCGACATATCTTCGCGTTTCACATCCCCCAGACCCCAAAACCACCGTCAGTTCAAAAGTTTATATATAATTTATGTATAGTATATATATGTATGCCAGTTTTTTGTGGACACGATAACTGCCGTAATTTTGCACCAATCACTTTGAATTTTTTACCGAATATGTAAACCCGTAAAATCTCGGTCGAGTTCGTTACTGGGCTATATCGGTCGAAGGGGATGAAAATGGGGGACTTTATTTCGAAGAAATGAAATATTACTATAACTCTCTTAATATGTGAAATATCGAATCTGTTCAAAGTTCATACTATGTGTCGGATAAAGCTCAAAAATTCATGTTTGAAGAGTATTTTTATAGCACCAACCATTGACCAAAGGGGTGGGAAAAAGTGGGTTTTTCGGGAAACATTAATCATATCTCTCTTAATAGGCACAATTTCAAAACCGTACAAAATGGACAATATTCCCCTAATAATTACCTAAAACTTTTGTTGAAATAATTTTTGATATGACCCACCATTACGCCAAGGGATGAGAAAAATAATTTCGGAATTATAAGAAAATGCCAAGAGCTATCAGTGGTTGCCATGGCAACACTACTAAATTGATGAGGGATGAGCCATCAGACGTTGCCATGACAACGCACTTGCACGAGATCAGATTCAGATTTCCATCTGACTAAGTGTGAAGCGGCTTCGGTGACGTAACTGGTAGCATGCTGAACTTCTATGCCCAAGGTCGCGGGTTCAAAGCCGGCCAAAGTCGTCGGATTTTCTAAGAGCACTAAAAATCCCTCAGTATGCTTTCCTTTGGAGGGGAGGTTCCAACGTTCGTTGCGAGTTGCTGATTGCGGTGGCATCTAGTAGCCAAGTTCACAGCTAGGTGTCGTTGACGGTAGTATCTGGTAGCAACATTAGGAACTACTGCTTGAAATTGAGCGTCTGCATTCCTTACCTGAATTACAGACTAATACAGCCATCACAATTCACGTCGTTTATCAGACCGATTCTACACTCGCCCAAAGTACACGGGGTTACATGACCGCGTTGTCGCAGCCCCTAAACTGAGGAACCAACCAATATCTGCGGGAGATATAATTTTGCGTGAAGAAGTAACAGACCGTTACATAGTTACACATCAGTGTCGAAACCTTGCATAAGAGCAGTGTGACCACAAGTATAAAAATGGACTCCAAATGACAAGAAGGTTACCGTCATCATAAGACAAAAACATGTTTAAAATATGCATAAAATGACGAAAAACAAAGTTAATTAATCTCCAATTATAAAATACTTTCACGCAATAAATGAGGTCTGATCATTCTACGAAAACCTGCATATTCTGCCTATTTTCGCCTATCCCCAAGTTTGTCCGGTGAAATCTACCTCCGCCTTCCGGCGTGCCGAGAGGACTTTTTTTTAAATACATGTAACTTCTATACTATCAGTTGTATTTCAACCAAATGTCGTATGTGCTATGTGTACCATAACAGATATGACTATACGTATTGTTAAGAGAAATCAGGGCTGCCAACTGTTAATAAATGCTGTCTATATTTTTTTTTACTCTAATATCAATATATCAGAAAGTATGCAAGCCAACATCTCTATACTTTGCACACGTATAGCACCTGACATTCCAGATCAATTTGGAGTAATTAATACAAGGCAGTGCTGCCAACATGATTCTATGCCTGCTGATATGTCCAATATTAAAATACATGTAACTTCTATACTAACAAATGGATTTCATCCAAAATTGGCACAACAAGATATCATAATATTTCAGATTATTTCTGACCAGCACACGCATGACATTGTTGGCAACATGCTTTTACGCGTGCTGATAGATCCAGTGTCTAACTGCATGTAACGTCCATTGGACTTCAACCAAATTTTGTATTCTGTACGTTAAGAGGTGGAACTAAGAATATATTCAGTCACCAGGGCTGCCAACTGTAGTGCTCTATTAGGCTACATTATACCAGGTATATTTTGAACTAATTAGATATTTCGATATTACCAACTTAATTTCGTCATTATTCTAGATAGGTTCATATACTGTAGAATAATCATTGGCATGAAAAGTAGGCTGTATAGTTCTTCACGGAACTTCTTGTTACTTGTTGTCATGGTAACTAGATGTCAAAAATTTCGTCCACGTTACCGTGTCCATGCTTGACCCATCGCTGTCGTGGTGAACATTTAAGGGGAGACCTACACATATAAGGATCCAAAAATTATGTATATTCCATCTCTTTTCCTCTTTTCTGCCAATCACACTATACTTAGCCAATATGTTCGTGTATTTACGAGTCATATGGCGAATGAATAATTAGGCATTTGAAATGGTGGCTGCATATTCTGCACTGATCCACAGTTTCCCTAATATTTTACACAAATATCATTCTTTTTTCAAAAATTCTCTTTTCATTGTATTTACTAATGCAGTAGCTAGAGATTGACGTAGAATCATTGGAATCTATAAAGAAAAAATATTTTTTTAAAGCTTATATTAAAGTGTAACTATTTTAAAAACCGAAACTATGATATTTACAGCAACAGTTCTAAGTAACATTGTTCTTCCCTATAAGAAACACATGTATACTAAATTTCACTTCATTATCTTGGAAACTCGGGCAGTTACTTTCGTCTTTATTCGAATCAGGAGCACCAATCACAAATATATATATCACAGTTACTAAGGAAACTGATTTGAAAATACAAAATTTCGGGAAACGAGCAACAAAGTTACCAATGTGTAGGAAAACTTCCAAAACTCCCCTGCACGTTATTGGTCATAACTTCAAAAGTATTATACATATCAAAGAAATTGTTGCAGTGATTTGAAGAAGAAGGATCAATAAACGTAGAAAAAAAATTGAAAAATGACAAATTTCTATCCTTATAGGTCCTCCCTTAACGCGCATGGTTACGCTGCAGAATCCGAAAAATAAATTCGACACACACCCAAATACACGAGGATGATCAGGAAAAAAGTCATGAACTTCTGAAATGAATTGACAAAAACTACAGCGATTATGAACAATAAAATAATGAGAGGTATTTCTTATCAGTTTATCTAAAAATTGGTCAAAATCTAATCAACACCAGTGTCCTAATTATACCCCGCCCCCCCCCCCCCCCCCCCCCCCCCCATGGGCGTGCATTGAGTATTATTTGATCATTTCTGTCATTCCACAAGCAAGTCAGGCAGGATCCAGGTGATAATTGAGCGAATATTCCCCGGCGTGTCTATGGTCACGGGTGGGAGTTAGGTGTTCCACTAAATATCTGTCTGTGGCCGTAACGGAGAGTTGCACAGTGTTTGCCGACCGCAGCATGTCGAATGTGTTACCAATGGAAATATCGCAATCATGATTATTCAGGTAAAAAAAAGGTTCTATGCTGTCACTAATTTGCGTGCAGCTGTGTGCGCGCGACCGGACATCATATAATAAATCGCACTCCCATTCTCTCTAAGTTTTATTTGTATGTTTTTTTCTCTTTTTATTGCAAATGTTTTCTGTTGCTTTTGTTGCTAGTGAATTGGCACACTGAGCACTTCCTCTGTGTGTTTGGTTGTTTGAGAAGCAATTGACACGTACAGATACCCTCTCTCATATTTGTGCTTCATATACCTCGGAGATTTTATTGTATTTGTACGGTTTAACCCGTCAGTTGATCGTGGTCTGTGTAGCAACCACCGCTAGGCCAATTCAATGATGTTTTCAGTCTTATTGTTAACCGCCTCGTTGCGTTGTGACTTAACATTCTTGCTGTCATCGAGGAGGCCCGGGTTCGATTCCCAGCTCTGCCAAGAAATACATAATTCTAATCTGAGGGCTGGAACGTGGTTCACTCTGCCTCGTGAGACATAACCGAGAAGATGTGGGTTCGATCCTCTTCTCAGCCATTCTGGAAGTGGTTTTATGTGGTTTCCCCCACTTCTATTCCAGGTAAATGCAGGGATAGTTCCTAACATAAGGCCACGGCCATCGTCTTCCGAATCCTCATCAGAATTAAGAAATACACACACTAATACAGCCATCACAGCAACACAAGTTATCAGAAAAAATCCGCACACACCTAAGTTCCCGGGTCTACAAAACCATGATGACCTATGACCACGTGAACTAAATGAATTAACATCAACATCATCGGCCTTATTTTAGGGATTTTATCTCAATAAGTCGTAATATATCTTAGAGCCATACTTCGTGGTGATACAGCCCATAAAGAGCCTAAGCTCACCAAGCGGCCGCTGCCCAGCCATATGTCCAGCAGATGTTAGGGTGACGCGTGGTCAGCACGTCGGGTCTCCTTGGTTGTTAATTTTGGTTTCCGTGATCGGGGCGCTGCCTAACTGTCATACAGCTACTGATTTATCCTCAATAGGCTGAGTACACCCCAATCCAGCCCTCATGTCAGTTCAAAAATCCCTGACGGAGACGGGATTTGAACCCGGAGCCTCCGAGTGCGAACTACGGTGGTGGATGCATTTTATATTATTTTAAAGTAAAACGTAACAAGATGAAAATTAAAAATTCGAAAAACACAAATATTGAACAATATGAAATAAATAATAAACTTAATAAAAGTTCAAAATTTAAATTGCAAAAATATATTTTTAATTAAAATGTGCGAGTAGTTATAAAAAACTAAATACAAAAATGATTTTAATAGTCAGGTATACATTTAAAAAAGAATAACATACCACAACAAAAGTAACATTGATAACAAATAAAATTAAACAAAATTTAACTAATTAATAGTCTACAAATAAAATAATTTCAAAACGTTGTTCTGTCTTAGAAGGGACGTGGTGGTGCAGTCAGCAAGCTGCTTGCCTCTCACCAAGGGGGACCGGGTTCGTTTCCGTATCAATTCACGTGAGGTTTTGGAGTGAAATCTTACGTCTTGTGGCCCATGATCGCGAGATTAATGGACACCTGAAACTACAAGCTCCCTTTCTGTCTTATAGAGGGTTAAGCAGGGGAGTAAAATAAGCTATTAGTAACTGAAGCTAGAATTGGGAAGGAAGCGATCGTGGTCTCGTTTCCTGGAGTTGAAATGAGAAACCATAGAAAACCACTTCTAGGATGGATAAGTTTGGAATATAACACTTCTCTATAAAGTTGGTTTGACAAGGCTGAGAATACCTCGTTCCAACGCTCAGACTTGAACTAAATTCCTTGGTAGAGTCGGGAAATGAACCCAGTATCTTTGGAACCATTGAAGGCAGCCAAAATAAAAACCAAGATGTTCAGCAAAGAATATATAGCCTACTTTCTCCTAAATGTATGGGTATACTTATAACTCGTTGTCATCTTTTATATTGATAACTAGCAACGCACCCGGGAACAGTTATGAATGTGCAACGAATTCTTGCCAGACGTAGCTTAAGTATGGCGCGGTACATGAAACACAAATCCCCCTTCCCGACTGTAGTTCTCTATTAGGCTACATTATACCAGGCATATTTCGAACTAATTAGAAATTCCAATATTTCCAACTTAATTTCGTCATTATCCTAGATAGGTCCATATTGATTAATGATTGGCATGAATCTAAAATTTTAAGAAAAGTAGGCTCTTTAGTTCTTCACGGAACTTACTGTTTTTAATGTCTTATATATGTGCGATGCTGGGGCTGTGATTATTAATAAACGAGTGTATACATTAGTCTGTCCTTTGATCTAAATAGCATTTCATTTAGTATATGTGGAAAGAGCTCGTCTACATAATTTGTAAAAGAATTAAAGTAAAACAAAAGTTAACTTCAGTCGGTTCCGAACCCCAGGCGCCCGCCCGAGACACTAATGTACTAGCAGAGACAAACATGTCCATAACATCTTAGTGTTTCAACCGACTTAGATACAACATATTAACAAATAATGTCTTGAAATAAACGATTTCTTTGCTGCAGTACCGTACATGTTCATTATAAAGTATTTAATAAAAAGTAGGCTAAAAATATACACTCGGCAACATCACGAACGGGAATCCCCTGATATTGTAGGAATTTTGCATACATATTGGTTTGGGGGCAAATGTTAAGGGAACTACATAACGAAATGGCATAAATGATCATTGAATAAAAAGGTCAGGTCAGTGTATGTGTAAAAAATCTAATGATTCAATATTCCATGACTCCAAGTAATAATAAAACAGATATAATTAAAATATATTTATGAATTTTCACTTTCCTCCACCAGGTGAGCCATTGCGCTCAAACCCAATTTTATTAAGGAACCACTGTGTTATCCATCGTAAAGTTTGTTGAGGATATTTAATTGCTCTTGAGTGATGTTAAGAGCAATTGAACTCGGTGTTCCACCCTATAAAACTCGTGTTGTTTTAGTCCTCAGTCTTTCGACCGGTTTGATGCAGCGCTCCATGCGGCCTTGTTCTGAGTTAATCATTTCATCTCCACACCGTACATCCGAGACGATCTGTTTAACATATTCTAACCTTGGTCTACTCCTACCGTTCTTATCCTTCCTTCTATAACTAAGTTTCCTATTCCTGGGAGTCTTAGTATGTGTCCTAGCGAGCTATATCTTCTCTTCATTAGCAGTCGCCAGAAACATCTCTCCTCGCCCACTCAACATAATACCTCTTCATCTAACCATCTGATCGTCTTCATTTTCCTGTAATACTACATTTCAAATGCTTACATTTTTCTCTTTCCTGCTGTGCCAACAGTCGAAGTTTCACTTCCATAAAGTGCCTTGCTCCAGACATAGGCTTTAAAAAAAGACTTTCTAATACCTAAATCTGCATATTTGATGTCAACAGATTTCTTTTCTGTAGAAAAGTTTTCCTTGCCTGAGCCTGCTTTGTCCATCACTGGTTATTCTGATTCCTTGATAGCAGAAGTCACCTACTTCCTTTAAACTAAAGCTGCATATTCTTCTTCTTCTGCTTTTCCGGTCTCATTGGACCACTTCAGTCAGTCATTTCTTAGTCCTCTTCTTCAGTAAGTTTTCTTTCCGAGTTGCCCAGTAGTTTTCCATACGTTCTGATCTTCTAAGGCGTTCCTCTTCTCTAAATACCCTTTTTAGCGTATGACGTTTGTCTATTTTTGGTTGAAATATTATTTTTATGTGTTTCAGTTTTTTAGTTTTGTTGTTGTTTTGTTTTGCAAGTCATCCAAGTTTATTTCAAATTCTATCATATCTTCTCTAATTTCCTTAATCCAGCCTACTTGTTGTTTCATATTCCAAACTTTCTCAACAAGTGTTATAGATAATCTGGTTTCCGGTGCCCTCATAATGTGATCGAAAAAAAGAAATCCGTTTCTTCCGAATAATAAGCCTATCAGTGATGGGCTCCAGTGCTGTCATTTGGTAGTATCCGCCACTGTCCATCTTTCTGATATTTTTTTATTTATGCATGTTCTAGCTATTCTTCTATCTACAGTAAGAATTTTGTCGATTATGTTTTTCTGAGTGGGGAGTGCGACAGGCTTCGGAAGCCGGCACAGTTCATATCCTCGCTGCTAGATGGTGGCTTCATTCATTCCATTCCCTGACCCGGTCGGTCGACTGGAAGCAGGCTGTGGATTTTCATTCATGTTTTTCTGAGCAATATTATTAATTAATTAATTAATTAATTAATTAATTAGCCAACAAGCGTTCAAAGTACCTGACAGTGAGTTGGGATTTTTACCTGAAAAATCACGTGGGATCAGGAAGGGTGTTAGGCTCAATTTTTTATTAATTATGTAAATTTCCAATATAGCCTACTATTGCTTGTACTGTAATGATATTTCTCTTGACATTTCATTGCCCTTGTGTGATGTCACGAGAAGTTGAGGTAGGTGTTCCACTTCTTACACCCCGAGCTTTGCATGTTCTTACTCTGGGGTCTGCGTAAAACAACAAGACAGTTTACCAAACCTGCTTGCCCGCTGTTGAGATGGCTGTAACACAGGGGCGATGTTCTATAATAAGCAAGAGATCGATCAACAGATGTGTTCGCGTGGCAGTTAATCATTCCTGGAACAAAACAGTGCTGTTTCTAGTGCGAATCGTGCAATTGAATGTCCTCCCTTGTCGACTAAAACATCTGGTCATACTGGTTGTTAGGGGGATTATGTACGTCTCCCGAATAATATGTGCATCGGAGTTAAATAGATAAAGAAGATATCAATAGGTACGGTGTGCTGTATGGGATATTATAATAGAGTTGAGCACGCATTCATTTCCAGCACGTAATGGCCTCATGCATATGCATTCCCAAACTTTCCCTGGAACGTAATCGATACGAAAGCACAGAGATAGCATCGCATAGCCACTGTGGGCTGGACTACGAGTACATATCACAGAACGACGTCAATGTACAGCTCATATAGAGCAGCATATACCAGGTGTCCCACCCAGTGGGGCGTAACTATGGGGGAGCGGGTGATTAGTGGCAACAATATCCCTTCGCCCAAAGGCAACTAATAAAAAGATAGGACATTTTTAAGTGTTTGATTTTTAATAAAACCAAACATCTCTGAATGCCTGAATGCTGCCTTGCTCAAATAGAAACAGGCCACTGGTGTCCTCGGCGACAAAAAGATGCCTAAATACCTTAAGGCAAAAGTTTATAAGACAGTTGTACGTCCGGTAGCAATTTATGGGGCAGGATCCCGCCCAATGACAAGAAAACTTGAACAGGCTCTGCACACGATGGAGATGAAAATGCTGCGTTGGACACTTGGACTGACGCATGTCAGAAATGCAGATGTTCGTCAACAATTAGGTGTCACACAAATTACGGAGAAAGTCAGAGAAGCTCGTCTCCTTTGGCATAGTCATGTTATGAGAATGCCGGGCGACTCAGTAGACAAAGTAGCTTTCAACCTGCACCCAGGTGGAATGCGACCACGCGGACGACCTGCGAAGCGTTGGATCGACAACATTAAGACTGATAATGCACGATGTTGGCTTACAACCTGCAGGAAAAACGACAGGAAAAAGTGGAGAAGAGTTAGCAGAGCAGTCGACCCCGTACTGGGATAAACGCTAGGAAAGTGGAAGGAGAAGAAGGAGAAACATCTCTGAACAAATTACTTTTTCGAAGGTAGGTTGATACATTTTAAGGGGTTCAGGAAAAAAACTATCTCAAAAACCAAGGTCATCTGGTCTGAAGAAAGGGGAAAGAGACTTAGACAACGCATGAAGAAATCCTGGGAGGAGAAGAAGATATAGGCAAGTCGGCCGATTGTTCAACGCGGTCCACAGTAGGCCAAATTCGACAGATGAAGAAAACCAAAAATCGAATTGATGAGTCAAATTATTGGATTATATAAATTTATACTTACTAATTTGAAAGCATTTCTTTTTTTCGCTCGTAAAAACTGGAGGAGACTAAGTCCTGGGGAAAAACATTCTTCAACTACTGAAAGTAGCTAAGATACCTGTGGTAATAGATGTATACTCCTCCACTGAGTATTACCCACCCACCATACACTTTTTAGATCACGACCTACATTGGTAAAATTATACTGCCATTATACGTGTGTTTATTTGGAAATATACCTTATTGCCAACCTCACGCATACGGCAATACTCTATAGCCGGTATCGTAAAACAAATAAGTAGTTCCGTGGAGAAATTTACAGCCCATTTTCATATATCCTACTTATGTTAATTGCCTGGTTTTTCTCCGGGTACTCCGGTTTTCCCTGTCACAAATTTCATTCCAGCAACACTCTCCACTATCATTTCATTTCATTTAATCATTGCCCCAGGCGAGTGCGACAGGCTTCGGCACCCGGCACAGTTCATATCCTCGCCGCTAGATGGGGGCTTCATTCATTTCATTACCTGACCCGGTCGGTCGACTGGAAGCAGGCTGTGGATTTTCATTTTCATGTTAATTGCCTCTATCAACTTACAAAATTTCAATTTGATTGCTTTAATAGATTCCTTTGATATTGAGAACCGTCTAAATATTTCGTATGGTCGCCATGTTGGATCTTTATGTATGTAGGTCTTAGATTCATGTACTATTACATGAATATAATTGTGTAGGTGTAGTATTCAAACTTAAATCGCACGATTAGGACACAAGAAACAATAACGAGATTTTAAAATTTCGCACAACAGCCACCTTGAGGTTATGAAAACAATTGAAATAAATTAGATGCCTGTGGATTAAAATTTTTATAAGCATTTACCGTCCCAATTTTCACTGCACTCGGATGGTTAAATCGCGTTAAATATTTATAATTCGTGTCGCCGCCATGTTGGACTTGTGCTAACCATGCTTTAGAAAGTACCATAGGTGAACTTATTTTCACAGCCCCTATAAACTTAAAGAATTTCATTTTGATTTCTGTAATAGATTCGTAGATATTGAGAACCATCTAAATATTTCCGATGGTCGCCATGTTGTATTGCTATATGTAGAGGCCATAGAGATATGTACCATGAAAATGATTGCATAGGTTCATTATTCAAACTTTCACTTCGGTCGCATGACTACGACACAAGAAATGAAAACTTAATTTTAAAATTTTGTACAGCCGCAATCTTGAGGATATGTAATCAATTGAACTAAATTATATGCCAGTACATAACAATAGCATTTATTGTACCATATTTCACTGCGTTCAGATGGTTAGATCACGAGAAAAGTCTATTAAAATGTTTCAAATTCGCTTGGCCGCCATGTTCGTTTTGTACTTTACAAGGTTTGAAAATTACATAGATAAACTTGTAGTAGCATCCTCTATCCCCGTGCAAAATGTCAGGGTGATGTCGGTAATAGTTTCGGGGATATAGAATGCCGGTGAAGTATTTAGCACAGCCGCCTTGTTCGATTGGTGAGACATAAAAAAAATAAAGGGCACGGTCGGGGTCGGCTGAAATGGCACTATCACTTTACCGACTTTCATTGAAATCGCATCAGTAATTTAGACGTTATTAAGGGGACACACACACACATAGCCTACGCATACACACACACGAACAAATTGTGATCCCCTAAGCCTAGTTTTTTCATAAATAAAAAAGACTAAAAAGTACTAAGTTCCATTTAGGGCACTTCTTCGAAATACAATCACCCGAGTCACCAGATTTTAGCCTATTTTCATTTATGAAAAAAAAAAAAAAGGATTATGAGATTACCTTTTGTCCGTGTGTGTGTGTGTGTGTGTGTCCCTAATAGAACCTAACGACTAGAGCTATTTTAATGAAGCTCAGTAAGGTCATAGTACTATTTTGTCTGACCCCAGCCGTATCCTTCAAATTTTATTATGTATCACCAATCCAACATGGCGGCTGTGCGAAATATTTCACAGGCATTCTATATCTCCGAAACTATTCCTGATATCACCCTGAGATTTTGTAGGGTAATAAAGGGCACTACTAGAAGTATACTTATGTAACATTCAAAAACTTGTTAAGTACAGACCGAACATGGCGGCGAAGCGAATTTGAAACATATACATTGACTTCTCTCGCGATTTAACAATCCGAGCGCAGTGAAACATGGTACATGAAATCTAATTTGGTTAAATTGTTTACATAACCTCAAGATGGCGGCTGTGCGAAATGTTAAAATTAAATGTTAATATCTTGTGTTTTAATCATGCGATCGAAGTCAACGCTTAAATAATAAACCTACGCAATAATCGTCATCTAATTATAGTACATTACTCTATGGCCTAAAAATATAAAAATCCAACATGGCTACTATCCGAAATATTTGGACGGTTCTCAATATCTGCGTATCCATTACAGCAATCAAACTGCAATTGTATATGTTTATAGAGGCAGTTAACGTAAGTAGGATATAAGAAAATAAGCTATTTTTTATGGAACTACTTGTTTAAATTAATATCTTCCCATCAGCTAAGACTTAAATAATCCACAAACGCATCAACAATATTTATCCAGGCCAATGGTTTGCCAACTAATGCTTTTTCACATAATTGCAATATTACATGTGTCGTGTGGTGTATTTTGTTTCGCATATGTTGGCAACAATGAACTGTTGTCAATGCGGCTCCAAAACATGGCTGCCGTCGTTGAATAAACACGGAATCGAAACAATTACGCAATAAAACCAATATTCCCGGTGCAGCGTTGATAATCGACAGTAATTTCTATTCCTAATGACACCCAGAAAAGTATGAAAATCGAATATTTTCAATAATATGCCAGGTAGAAGTGCAAAAGTCAGAATTAGTCTCCTCCAGAACTAATATTTATTTTGCCTTACCCCAACTTAACTCTTCTTGAATGAGCCATGAGCCAAATAGCAGCTGGTCAGTTCGCCAAAGGGGTTGGTAGTAAGGGGGGTGTGGCGCTATCTTTCCTCATACCTTTCTAAAAATATAAGGTGCGTTCAAAATGTTACGAGCCGGAGGCTGGAATGCGCAAACCGGTGACGACATCGGCTAATCGAGGCGTGTGTAACGAGGTGTGGTTCCAATCAGGGCGTGGAAGGTTACAGCCCGTCGCTAGTGGGCACGCGTGCACGTCACGTGACGATACAAAGCGAGCAGCAGCATGCATCAATCGTCCAACCAAGCCCAAAACAGTAGGCCATTCGACACGATTCCCGGTGTGGTTGAAGACAGTGGGGGCACCCTTTGGGCGCACACTTTCCGCAAGTGCAGTCGTTCCTTCATGATGGTATGCACACTTCCGAAGCTCAATCGGACCGCGACGGCTATGGCGTTCACTGTCACTCGGCGGTCCTGGGTAATGAGTGCATCAACCAGCTGGACGTTGTCATCGGTAATGCAGGGGGGTGCCCCAGACCGGGCGTCATTGGCTAACGACACCCGTCCTTCCCTGAAGCGCTTGTGCCACGCCATGACCCTTGCAAGGGACATGCAGTGTTCGCCGTACACTTGTGACATTCGGCGATGAATGTCCGTTACCCCTACTCCTTTCGCTGTCAGAAACCGAACAAAACCTCTTTGCCCTTCGTTTGATGCCTCCATGTCACTGTTTGCAATGCGACTGGCAGCGTTGGACGATTGATGCATGCTGCTGCTCACTTTGTATCGTCACGTGACGTGCACGCGTGCCCTCTAGCGACGGGCTGTGACCTTCCACGCTCTGGTCGGAACCACACCTCGTTACACACGCCTCTATTAGCCGATGTCGTCACCGGTTTGCGCATTACAGCCTCCGGCTCGTTACTTTTTGAACGCACCTTATACATGACTTGTCAGTATCAGAAGGTGAGTGTCAGTTTGGAAAATGGATAATATTTTATTAATTGTTATTGCCGTTTAATTAAAACTTAAGTTGGAATCGGTAGTTTATCAATATTCATACAATGACACAGGATTTCGCGATGAAATCTGGACTTTATAGCTTCATATCAATGAAGTTGTTAATTCTGAAGCTTTTATACATTGATAAGTGAAAATACAACGTATCAAACGCTAATGACATAGATAGGAGGTACATGAAACTTCGGGATCGTATATAATATACTTACATTTATTATGCCTCTTTATGTCTGAGCTCTCAACGCCCTCCCCACAATGCAATTTTGACTCAGGTCATCCCCCTCCAGAAGCAAACCCTGGATACGTCACTGGTCTCTACTGAGGATCATCAATAACCTCTGTTTCATGGTTTCTCATGATATTTTAAATTTATTTTAGCCCATGTTCAAACCCCAGGGGCTCACAACTTGTGGGACGTGGTTTAGCGACCACGCGACCCCAGCTGAGTCAGGTATTGTTTCTACTTACTTGTGCCGAACCCCTATCCATCTTTCCTGTCGACCTCCCTTGGTCAACTCTTGTTCTCTTCCGACCCCGACGGTATAAGGGTATCCAAGGCCTAGGGAGTCTCTTCCTTTCACGCCTTAATTGGCCCATGACTCATCTTTGCTGATAACCCTCATTCTTCGAGGGGTCAGCCTTCTTTTTGTTTTCATGTTATCTCCTGCCTCCTGCACTAGGACCTCAAGGAGGCAGGGTGTATATAGCCCCACAACTTCTGGTGCACCCCGGGTATTGCTACACCCTCAGGAGCTCATGGCTGGTGAGTTCGGGAGTTGGTGATCTCGAGGGATTACTGAGATGGGCCTTTATTTCCCCTTTTTCCACTGACTTTGGGTGGACCCTCTACTCTTTCCCTTTCCTATCTGCCTTTCATGGCTCACCTTCCTTCCAAGTCCCTCAATCCTCATTCTTCGAGGGTTGAGGGCATTTCTTTCCTTCCTGTCTTTTATTTGCCTTATCCTTTATTTGTTTACCATTCCTTCTTCTGGTATGTAATTTGTATTTAGTATTAGTTTTCATTCTCATCTAATCTTTCACAATTATCCAAATCATTAGGGACCGATAACCTAGATGTTGGGCCCCTTAAAATAACAATTATCATCATCATCTTAATCCTCTGTTCATCTTATGAATTATAGGCTTATTTGTTGACCTTTTGTCTGTGTGTGTGTGTGTGTGTGTGTGTGTGTGTGTGTGTGTGTGTGCGCACGATAAGTTGTGATTGGCTGGACTGATTTCAATTAAACTTCGCAAGGACTTTCTACTACCCCTTCCGGCACCGAACGTAACTTTCAAATTTTAATTAGTGTCACTAATCTTCACATCTATTATTTCTCCGGTTCTCAATATTTCTGAATCTATTACTGAATCAATCTAAAATTTTGTAAGGTGACAGAAAATCATTCAATAAGTAGCCTATACCTAAGCGACTTTTAAAGACCTGACAAGCACTAAAACAACATGGCGGCCACGCGAACTTGTAATATTTAAAATTACTTTTCTGGCGATCTAGTCATCCGAGCACAGTAAAACATGGTACAGCGATTCTCAATTTAACGTTCAATATACGGGCGTCTAATTGTTTCCAAAATCTGTCTCTTTCCAATGGTTTCCAAAATTCCAGATTGCCACAGTGCAATATCTTAAAACCATGTTCTTATTTCTCGTACACTATTCAAAAATTCGATCAAAAGCTTTGTACGCTACTTTATCATGAACCACCATAATAATCGGATGCTTATTTAAGAATCTTCGAATTGCTATAATTGAAACTAGATGCTGAAGTTGGCTCCAATGAGAGTTGAAACATGTGCATCATTGAATAGATTTGTTTCTTCAACTTTGCATTGACAGGAGTTTCTCATTTACAAATATTAGTCTAATTGTAAGTCAATATGGCATCAGTGGCGGCTGGAGGATTGTTGTTCGGGGTGGGAACTATTTACACAAATGCGAGGTGGTGTAGGATGAAAGATTGCTCGATATCAGAGAAGACGTGACTCAGTAAAACTGATGTAGTTTAGTTGTCACGGATGCTGCAAGTCTGACAACATTACATTCACCTCGAGATTAAGTTGATTAAGTGAATTACTTTACGAGAACAAAACCACGTGAGTTATAGGCTGCACGTGGGTGAGATAAGCAGGCTGGAAGGAAGCTTTTTGTTTTACGTGACCGTTAATCATGCAATCATGAGCTACGGGACCTCCTTTTTACGTGGAATTCGAGCCACAGGACATGGCATTTCACTTCAAAAATCTCACATATATTGACCGGGAATCAAACCCGGTCCACATTGGTGAGAGGCCAACAGCTTGAAGGCTGAGCCACCACGCCCCCGAGGGTGAGAGAGAACCGCAAGTGTCGCTCGAACGCTCTAATAACATTGTGAGACAATGGTATCGGCAGTAGACGGCAAATATCGGATGTCTTCGTCCGCCCCTCTCCCCCTCGTTGCAATCAGTGAGCAACGACCAGCCGAGTTAACTATTGGGATAGGACTTACTCTGTCATTCCCTCCAGTATTGAGATCTGGTTAGTGCTCGGGTCTGGCAACGACGACATGGCGAGCACTCCTTTACAGTATCAGGCCTATTGCAGCGCACCGCCTTTAGTCCGGTGGATTAAGGGAAGTATTGTGCAAATCGAGGTAAAAGCGATTTTATATTTTAGTTACGTTAAGGGGTCCATATGGAACGTTTTTAGCCACGGAGGCATTCTGTACACCCCCTGGTTAATTCTTGACAGCCCCCCCCCAAACATGTGATGAGTTGCTTACCCTAAAATTCGTAATTATTTTTTATATGAAAAATTAATAAAATTAGTATAATTTCAGATGCCAGGTTTTACGGATTTTGACACCCCGCCCCCTGTAGCACCGCCCCCTGCACCCTACAAGAAAAATGACCACAAAAATTAATTCCTTGTCCGCATAAACATCGGAAATGATACTAATTTTATTAATTTTGCCCATAAAAATAATTACGAATTTTTAACCCATAAAATAAGGGTACGCGCTTTTACCTCGATTTGCAC
This sequence comes from Meconema thalassinum, assembly GCA_946902985.2. NCBI lineage: Eukaryota > Metazoa > Arthropoda > Insecta > Orthoptera > Tettigoniidae > Meconema > Meconema thalassinum. The sequence continues at coordinate 143,553,358 of OX336393.1, read as the reverse complement.
AATTGGTTGAATATATGGCGTTAAGCCATCGGACTAATTCTCAAACAGTACACAGTACCGGTACTGCACGTTTTTCTGAATTATTAAATAACAAAACGATGAATTTCTGTACATGTAAGATGCGCATGATTTTTAGCCTATTTTCAATTTTGAAAAAATAGGCTTATGAGATCACCTTTTGTCCGTGTGTGTGTGTGTGTGTGTGTGTGTGATTCGTGTGTGTGTCTCCCCCTAATAAAATCTAAACGACTGGAGCGATTTCAATGAAACTCGGTATGTTCATAGCACTATTCCCGGCGACCTCGACCGTGCCCTTCAAATTTTGTTACGTCTCACCAATGCAAAATGGCGGCTGTGCGAAATATTGCACTAGCATTCAATATATCCGAAACTATTACCGATATCGCCCTGAAATTGTGTACGGTGATAAAGGGTACTACTAGACGTTCACCTATGAGACTTTCAAAAACCTGGTGACTACAAAACCAACATGGCGGTCAAGTGAAGTTGAGACTTTTAATAGACTTTTCTCGCGATTTAACTATCCACACGTAATGAAACTTGGTACAGCTAATGTTTATACACATTGTAATGCACTGGAGTCTAATTTAGTTCAATTGTTTACATAACTTCAAAATGGCGGCTGTGCGAAATATTTCACTGACATTCTATATCTCCGAAACTATTACAGATATCACCCTGCAATTTAGTACGGTGATAAAGGGTACTGATACAAGTTTACCTATGTATATTTCATAAACTTGTAAAGTAGAAAACGAACATGGCGACCAAGCGAAGTTGAGACTTTTAAATAGACTTTTCTCACGATTTAACCATCCAAACGTAATGAAACTAGGTACAGCAAGTGTTTATACACATAGTAATGCACTGGAGTCTAATTTAGTTCAATTGTTTACATAACCTCAAAATGGCGGCTGTGCGAAATAATTCACTGACATTCTATATCTCCGAAACTATTACAGATATTACCCTGCAATTTTGTACAGTGATAAAGGGCACTGGTACATGTTTATCTATGTATACTTCATAAACTTGTAAAGTAAAAAACGAACATGGTGACCAAGCGAATTTGAAATATTTTAATAGACTTTTCTCGTGATTTAACTCTCTGAGCGCAGTGAAATGTGGTACAGTAAATGATTTTGCAGATTGTAATGCACTGCCTTCCAATTTAAATCAATTGTTTACATAACCTCAATATGGCGGCTGTGCGAAATTTTTAAATTATTTTTTCATTTCTTGTGTCGTAATCATGCGATCGAAGTGAACGTTTGAATAATGAAGCTAGGCAATAATTGTCCTTGAATGGTACATAATTCTATGGCCTATATACACACATCAAAAAAAGTTTTGCATCACCTCGGTTCCCAGATCTCCGGCATATAGACGTTGACTGTGTATATTGTATCCAAGATACAGTCCCTTTGACTGTTCATAGATGTCACTAAAACTGCTCAAAGATGTAAACAACCATGCATGAGCAGGGCCTATTAGACGGAGGGGGTACGACAGCCGATCAGTTCCAGTCATTCCACCAGGACGAAGGTACGCTGCTCATGTTGTCTGTAGTTCTACCATGCCTAGAAGGTCAATACCGCAGTTCGATCGCGTCCGCATTGTTACTTTGTGTCAAGAAGGGCTCTCAACAAGGGAAGTTTCCAGGCGTCTCAGAGTGAACCAAAGCGATGTTGTTCGGACATGGAGGAGGTACAGAGATACAGGAACTGTCGATGACAGGCCTCGCTCAGGCCGCCCAAGGGCTACTACTGTAGTGGATGACCGCTACTTTCGGATTGCCGCTCGGAGGAACCCTGACAGCAATGCCACCATGTTGAATAATGCGTTTCGTTCAGCCACAGGACGTCGTGTTTCAACTCAAACTGTGCGCAATAGGCTGCATGATGCGCAACTTCACTCCCGACGTCCATGGCGAGGTCCAGCTTTGCAACCCCGACACCATGCAGCGCGGTACAGATGGGCCCAACAACATGCTGAATGGACCCCACGGAATTGGCATCACGTTCTCTTCACCGATGAGTGTCGCATATGCCTTCAACCAGACAATCGTCGGAGACGTGTTTGGAGGCACCCTGGTCAGGCTGAACGTCTTAGACACACTGTCCAGCGAGTGCAGCAAGGTGGTGGTTCCCTGATGTTTTGGAGTGGCATTATGTGGGGCCGACGTACGCCACTGGTGGTCATGGAAGGCTCCGAAACGGCTTTACGATACCTGAATGACATCCTCCGACCCATAGTGCAACCATATCGGCAGAATATTGGAGAGGCATTTGTCTTCATGGACGACAATTCTCGACCTCATCGTGCACATCTTGTGAATGCGTTCCTTCAAGATAACGACATCGCTCGACTACAGTGGCCAGCATGTTCGCCAGACATGAACCCTATCGAACATGCCTGGGATATGTTGAAAAGGGCTGTTTATGGACGTCTTGACCCACCAACCACTCTGAGAGATTTACGCCGAATTGTCGTTGAGGAGTGGGACAATTTGGACCAACAGTGTCTTGATGAACTTGTGGATAGTATGCCACGGCGAATACAGGCATGCATCAATGCAAGAGGACGTGCTACTGGGTATTAGAGGTAGTGGTGTGTACTGCAATATGGACCACAAATGCTGAAAGTCTAGCTGTATGATGGTACAACATGCAATGTGTGGGTCTCATGAGCAATAAAACGAGCTGAAATGTTGTTTGTGTTGATCTCTATTCCCTTTGTATTTAACGATTCCGGAACTCTTGGAACCGAGGTGATGCAAAACTTTTTTTGATGTGTGTATATAACAATCCTAAATGGCGAGCTTCCGAAATATTTAGACGGTTCTCAATATCTATGAATCTTTTACAGCAACCAAACTGATTTTTTTATGTTCATAGAGACTATGAACATATGTTCACCTATAGGACTTTCATTAACCTTGTGAGCACAAATCCAACATGGTGGCGACGCGAAGTATAAATATTTAAATGGACGATTCTCGCGAATTAACTATCCGAGTGCTGTGAAACGTTGCACGTTAAATGCTTATACAAGTGTTGATCCACTGGCATCTAATTTATTTCAATTGTTTGCATAATCACAAGATGGCTGCTGTGCGTAATTTTAAAATCTCGTTTTTACTTCTTGTGTTCTAATCATGCGATTGAAGTTTGAATACCACACGTACACAATAATCTTAATGTAATAGTACAAAAATAAAAATCCAACCTGGCGACAATCTGAAATATTTAAAGGTTCTCAATATCTACGAATCTGTTACAGCAATTAAACTGAAATTTTGTATGTTGTTAGAAGAAATTAACATGAGCAGGATTAATGAAAATAGGCTGTATAGTTCTTTACGGAACTACTTGTTATTTATTGCTGAAAGTCTATTATTACGGCATTCTACTTCTTATCCGTTTCATCCACTTTGGGGTACGATAGATCAATCTGTGTTTAGAAGTGTGTCGTGTTTTTCTGTCCTCCCAGTAACGTATTCGTTTTCATCCTTTCAGATCTTGCCGTCCTCTCTTCTTCAGAAATTCTGTATAGTCATTTGGTCTTTACCCTGTCCGGGAACCACTTCATTTTATCTTTCGTCATATTCTTAGCAGATCCATCTGCAAGCATCCCTTCTGTAATCTGGAACTCTCGTAGGTTCATCTCAGTCTCCTTCAACCAGTTCGGCTTGGTTTTCTTATTGCGGAAAATGTCTAAGATTCTTTTATTTATCCTTTCCGGGTCCATTCTTAGGATGTGGCCATAGAAGTCAATCCTCTTCATCTTTATTTTATCGGCAATCTTTTCGGTTCTCATATACAGGGTTTCATTGCTGATGTGCGAGATTTCGTTAATATGGAATTTGGGACCTAGAATTTTTCGTAGTATTTGCCCTTCCTTGATCACCAACTTTTCCATTGGGCCATATAGTATGTACTTATGGACAGCGTTTCCCTAGCGTACAGGGCTTCAGGATTGACTATTATCTTGGCATTCCAGGAGAGTGTAGTTAATGTTTTTGCTTTCTGGTTTAAAGGACTTACAACTCATAACATTACTATTCTCCATAAGCCTAATCATCTTCTCCGTTAAGTGCATATAACTTTGTTGTTAGCCCCTTAATACAATAACAAATCCCTTACCGTTGATCACGTTGGTTGTAGGACATTCATATTGTACTTACAGGAAACTTCAAGCCTTATGAGCAGATGTTGTGGAAATCTAATTTCCAATATTATGTCTGTGTGATGTAGGTTTTTGAGCAGCACTTAATGCACTTAGTGCCCTCTGACTGCGAGTTCTGTTGACCTTTCCCCTAATTACCCTTCTACTGAGCAGAGCTGCTTTTATTCATCAAATGAAGCCTCTATTGTTTCTGGAGGATAATTACAACCGGCGATACCCGTAATCAGTTTTGGAGTTCCATTCAGAAGTTCTTAGCCTGATGTCACCGCAACTTTGCTTGAGCACCAGTTGGTATCGTAGTGCGGACTACAACAGGAATCACAATACGTCAGTGTCCGCTGCTTGCAATCAGAATAGGTCTTCATTCATTGTGCATGGGCCGTCTCGTTGACAAGTGGCTAGTCACCACGAAGACCCGGGTTTGATTCCCCGCTCAGCCAAGAAATTAAATACTGGTCTGAAGGCTGAGACGGGATACACTCAGACTCGTGAGACAAAACGGAGAAGAGACCGGTTAGATTCCTACCTCAGTCATCCCGGAAATGGCCTATGTTTTCCAATTCTAATCCAGCAAAATTCCGGGATAGTGCCTAACGTAAGGCCACGGCCGCTTTCTGCCCAAATCCTACCTCGATTACAAATACACGCACTAGTAAAGACACCAGTGACACGGGTTATCAGACAAATTCTACTCACTCTACTCACTGTGGTGTCGCAATGCCCCTAAAATAATCAACAACAACAACAACGCTATGGCTTTGAGGAGAAAGAAGGTTGAGCTTTAGGACGAGGAAGATGAGGCGAAGGGAAGAAATTGAAGTACAGGAGGAAGACGTGAAGTGGAAGAGGACATGAAAAATGAAAAATATGAAGAGAAATAATGTTATAATAAATTACTGCAGGCTACGTTCCGTGTAAGTGCGACTAAAAGTAAAGGAGGAAAACGTGAATAGGGAGAGGAATAGGATGTAGAAAATAACAGTAACAAGTAGTTCCGTGAAGAACTATACAGCTTATTTTCATATATCCTACTTATGTTAATTGCCTCTATCTTCATTAAAACAAATCAGTTTGATTGCTGTAATAGATTCGTAGATATTGAGAACCGACTAAATATATCGGATGGTCGCCATGCTGGATTTTATATAATTATGTAGGTCCTAGAGTTATGTATTGTTACATGAAGATTATTGTGTACGTGTAGCATTCAAACTTCAATCGCATGGTTAGGACACAAGAAGTAACAAGGAGATATTAAAATTTCGCACAGCTGCCATCTTGTGGTTATGGAAACAATTTAAATAAATTAGATGCCAGTGGATTAACATTCGTATAAAGATTTACTGTACCAAGTTTCACTGCACTCGGATGGTTAAATTGAAAGAAACGTCCATGTGAATATTTATAATTCGCGTCTCCACCATGTTGGATTTGTGATCACCAGGTTATTTAAAGTCCTATATGTGAACTTAAGATCATAGCCCCTATGAACATAAAAATAATTCAGTTTGATTGCTATAATAGATTCGTAAATATTCAAAGCCGTCCAAATATTTCGGATGGTCGCCATGTTGGATTGTTAAATGTATAGTCCAGAGAGTCATGTACCATTAAAGGAAAATTATTGCATAGGTTCATTATTCAAGCTTTCACTTCGATCGCATGATTACGACACAAGAAATAAAAACTTAATTTTAAAATTCGCAAAGCCGCCATCTTGAGGTTATGTAAACAATTGAACTAAATTAGATACCAGTGCACTACAATGTGTATAAACATTCCCTGTACCAGATTTCATTGCGTTTGGAACATTAAATCGTGAGAAAAGTCTATTTAAAATTATCAAATTCGCTTGGCCGCCATGTTCGTTTTGTAGTTAACCGGTTTTTGAATGTCTTATAGATGAACTTCCAGTAGTGCCCTTTATCTCCGTACAAAATTTCAGGGTGATACCGCTAATAGTTTCAGAGATATAGAATGCCGGTGAAATATTTCGCACATCCGCCATCTTGTGGTTATGTAAGCAATTGAACATAGTTAGATGTCGGTGCATTACAATGTGTATAAACATATACTGTACCAAGTTTTATTGCGTTTGATTAGTTAAATGGTGAGAAACGTCTATTTAAAAGTCGCAAATTCGCGTGGCCACCATGTTGGTTTTGTAGATACCAGTTTTTCAAAAGTCACATAGGTGAACTTCTAGTAGTTCCGTTTATCACCGTAATAAATTCCAGGGTGATATCGGGAATAGTTTCGGAGATATTGAATGCTGGTGAAATATTTCGCACAGCCGCCATATTGGATTGGTAAGACGTAACAAAATTTGAAGAGCACGGTCGAGGTCACCCGGAATATCGCTATGAACGTACCGAGTTTCATTGAAATCCCTTCAGCCGTTTAGATTTTATTAGGGGAACACATACACACACCTCACACACACACACACACACACGGACAAAAGGTGATCTCATAAGCCTATTTTTTCAAAATTGAAAATAGGCTAAAAATTCCCTGGTACACAGAAGGAACATGCATATGTTTCTGAGATATACATGTACTGTTAACCTTTCTAACAAGTTTATATTACAGGCGAGCACGTGTTTACACTACTCGCAATTTCCATGAGGAAAGGTCTGTAAACCAGTTTCTTTATAACGTTGTTAACACACAAAGTTAGCTATTTTTTGCCTTGACGTTGCGAGAACAAGTACAAATCCAGAACAATAAGGCAGCAATGATATGCTGGTAGTATCTGTGCGCGCCCGTTTAGGGGCAACGTGCGCGGTTCACTTTCACACCTGTGTATAACGCAAAGGTTGGCATGACCTCAACCTAAAAACATATCAGTGATAAAATAAAACGACAAATCGTTTTATAAAATTCCTGTCGGGCTCTGAAGGATGTCACATTAAAACTCATGACTTAAAATGTCCAGTGAGTATTTTAGAGAAAAGGAAATAAATTCAACTGTGTGTTTTGTTTTCGACATCGTGGTCATATAGCTATTAGTAGCCATTGAAACATGTGGCGTTCTTACTGGCGATTATGGACGAACATAATCGCCACTAAACCAAAGCCACCTGGACCAGGTCCCCATTACGATTTTCCCTTCTAGCCACGCTCCGCGCTTCAACAGTACTCGTGTTGTCATATCTGTGTAGGGCATTTCTTTCTGTAAATGATTGATTTAAGGGGGAACATAAAGCCTAAGGAGCTGAGACATGAACTATAATATTATGTATATGCCTGTCATACATCTTGTGCAACAATTATATACATTTCCAAGGAAACACACACATCTTGCTATTAGAAGCAACTCTTTAAATTTCGAACTACAAATCGTACCTATTTTTATCTATTTTTCAAAATGTTGTTCTTGCTTCGTGCTGATCTCCTACGTTTCTCTCATATCTTCCAAATTGACAGGAATTTTATGACTTTCCTTTTTAAAGTGGGTGTTAAACCCCTAGCTACAACAAGGATCTCACTCTGTGACTTAAATTAGTGTTTCTATACAACGTTAAAAATATATTTTTGAGTTTGTTTAGAATAAAAATTAAACTATAACGTTTTATTTATTTTTTATTTTTTAGCGTATGGCTTTTAGTGCCGGGAGTGTCCGAGGACATGTTCGGCTCGCCAGTTTTTGTAGCTGCTTCGAGACGGACACCCAATGGGTGAGCTACAAGTACCGATGGGGAGGGAAGGAGGGAAGTTGGAATGTAAGGACGAGGAGTTGGAAGGTAGCGGCTGTGGCCTATAGTTAGGGACCAACCCCGGCATTTGCCTGGAAGGAAGATGGGAACCCACAGAAGACCATCTTCAAGGTTGCCGGCGGGGGGATTCGAACCTCCTCGCCTCCCGGATGTGAGCGACTGCCATCAGTCATGCCGTAACCACCACGGCTAACTCACCCGGTGTTTAATTAATTAATAATGTGGAAATTCGCGAGATTCAAAATATGAATATTTTTGTTTTAATTTTTGCTTAAATGAAGTTGTGAAGTTTTCTGAACAAAATGATGTAGGCTACTCTATATCAGTCTATTGTAATTCTAAGACATTAATAAGCATATTTGAATAATTTATTATCTCACTTATTAGAAAATTGGGGCATGTGGCTCAGCGGTCAAGCTGCTGGCCTCTCACCAAGGTGGACTGGGTTTGATTCTCGGTCAATGCATGTGAGATTTTCAAAAGTGAAATGCCATGTCCTGTGGTACGGATTCCACGTAAAAGGGAGGTCCCGTGGCTCATAAACACAAGATTCACGGACACGTAAAATTACAATCTTCCTTCCTTTCTTCTAAGAAAATCACACACTTTCTCTTCAAAAATGATATTTCCAACACTATTTAGTGCAGAAACCTGGGATTTTTGGTTTGTTTTGCAGAAAACACGCCATATCATATGTTGGTATCACTGTCATAGCAGTAATGGCGCCCTCAGATGCATAAAGGAGGCGTACATGTGTTTGCTGTGGGATAATTTTTTAGTTTATATCTGTTTCTAACCATAAATGCAATTTATGAGAACTCTGATTTATCTGCACAATTGACCCATTTTCTCTGGAAGTAATTGAGATAGTGACTTGAAATATTCACCATATTTTTATCATGCTGTGTATGTCTGTTGATGGCTACTAGAATTATTCAGCCAAGTGTAAAATATTATTTAGAAAAGGGGTGTGTGGTGGCGCACTGGTCAAGCAAGCTCTTTGCCTCTCACCAAGGTGGACCGGGTTGGATTCCCGGTCAATGCATGTGAGATTTTCGAAGTAATTGCCATTATCTGTGGTTTGGATTCCACGTAAAAAAGGAGGTCCCGTGGCTAATGATCGCGAAATTAATGGTCACTTTAAACTACAAGCTTCCACTCTTCATTTAAAATATCCTTTAAGTGCAGAACATTTTCCCCCTAAATTAACTTGAATACAAAAAACTTATAACAGACGCATGCTAATGTCTGTAACAATTGCATTCTTATGTGATTATAAGTTGCTGAGATAATGGGGTATCAATTTCATGTTTTACAATAGGTGATATGGGGCTGGCCGACTCCCCTCAAAGTAAATTGATACTTAATAATTGTATTGCTTTAAGGGATATGATCTTGACCAATGGAACTTCATGTTGATGGAGATATTAATACCAAGCCATTTTTAAATACATAATGGATTGTTGCTTTTCTCACGTAAATTGTATACGGGTACATTGGTTGGTTCTGAAGTTTAGGGGCTGCGACAACGCGGTCATGTAGCCCCGTGTACTTTGGGTGTGTGTAGAATCTGTCTGATAACCGGTGTTAATTGTGATGAATGTATTAGTGTGTGTTATCTGTTCATTTTTATAAATTTAAGTACAGACTGCAACTTAGAATTTTTCAAATAGTTCCTACTTTTGCCGCCAAGCGCCACCGTCAACGACTACTAGGCCAAGTTCAGAACTTAGCTACCAGACGCCACCGCAGTCGGTTCTTGGCAACGAACGTAGAAACCAAAGAGCGTTGTTTACATTCTTAACCTATCCAATTTAGCTTCACACAGGTGCAATTAGTGGAAGGTTCTTTAACATGCCATAAATCTATGACATGGAGCCGCCGGCTTTACTTCCCCTCCGAAGGAAGGCATACTGAGGTATTTTTAACGCTCTTAAAAAATCCGACGGCTTCGGCCGGGTTTGAACCCGCTATCCTGGGCATAGAAGCTCAGCATGCTACAGACTACGCCACCGAAGCTACGGCTACATTCCTAATTTTAATGAAAATATACCCATAGCTGTACAGCTTATCGTGGGCCTTGATTAAACATGTAATGGCTGCATAGCCATATGGACTGCAGATTGCAGGTTAATGGGCGGTGAGCTGTGTCCCATCGGTCGTTCATCTTGGCTGAACCTCTTATCAAACAGCCATTCAATTGTCCTCATGAGATTAAGTGCACGTCATTCTAGCCCTCATGTCTGTTCTAAAATCCCTGACGGAGTCTGGAATTGAACCAGGGACGTTTAAGCTGAGACATTCATGCTATCTCTACCTCACGAGGTCGGTGTACACCCCGTCATGGGGATTTTTAATATCTATTAAGTTCTCAAGTACAGTACGTCGTATAATAACCGGTTCTACGTAGCACAGTTATTAGGGGAAGATTACCTCGTAGTTCCGCCCCTCAAAACAACAATAACTACTGTCGACCAAAATATTATGTGTACTCGAGTTTGAAGGTTGTTTTTGACGTAACCAATAGACCTACAGAAAATCCAATAACATCATAATTTTCGTCGTTCTATTTTACGTTAGTTCATGTAGGTTTGGAATTGTTAGTTTATATTTTAATATTTTTTATCGCAGTTGGAACACAAAAAGTGCCTGTTTTTAAGCGTGTTTCAACCATGCGTCACATTTGAGAATTATTATCTCAAAACCCCGTCATCAGATTGAATCCAGGTTTTAACACAATATACACTGGAATGTCGTACAGCAGGTTTATTAATTTCAATATTTTGCGTGTCCAAGAAACAAAGTTGTTATCATTTTTGTAAGGTAACATTTTGTCGGCTTGGGGTGGTTGAAATATGTAGTTCTTGGTCGCGTTGTAATCCTTATACATCAAAAAGTTATGCTGTATGACTTTAAAATACGTAAATTAATTCACTTATTTTATATCGGTTTGTATTTGAACGGGGAAATAAGACGTCGCCTCGCTCGGCAGTGATGGGCCCTATCTCAGCAACGCTGTATAGCTTACCCCGGAGCGGTTAGCTGGTGAATCATGCCTTATTTCCACGAACAAATATAAACCGATATAAAATAAGTGAATTAATTTACGTATTTCACAGTCATACAGCATAACTTCTTGATGTATAAGGATTACAACGCGACTAAGAACTATATTTTCCAACCACCCCGAGCCGAGAAAAAGTTACCTTACAAAAATGATAACAACTTTGTTTCTTGGAAACACACAATTTTGAAATTAATAAACCAGTTATACAACATTCCAATGTATATTGTGTTAAAATGTTCATTCGATGTAATGACGGGTTTTTGAGATAATAATTCTTAAACGTGACGCATGGTTGAAACACGCTTAAAAACGGGCACATTTTGTGTTCCAACTGCGATAAAAAATTAAAATATACATTAAAAATTCCAAACCTACATGAACTAACGTAAAATAGAACGACGAAAATGATGATGTTATTGGATTGTATGTAGGTCTATTGGTTACTTCACAAACAACCTTCAAACTCGAGTGCACATAATACTTTGGTCGACAGTAACTAGTACAGTCATTAAGTTCTGAGACTTTACGCCTGGAGGATAGGCCACCTCACGACCCTGTATGTGTGCTGCATTACCCGCCGTACACCTACACAGAACCACATCCATCCTCAAAATAGTCGCCGTTGGCCGTTTTGCACTTTTTCCAACGTTGTTATAGCTGCTGGAAGCACCGGTGAAAGCAGTTGGCAGGAAGGTCCCGTTTGGCTTCTCTTGTGGCCGTCATGAGCTCTTCGGATGACCGAAATCTTCGCCCACGTAGGAGTGCTTTAAGGCGAGGAAAGAGAAAAGAATCGCATGATGCGAGATCAGGCGAGTACGGAGGTGAGGCAAAACTGTCACCTGTTGCCTTGCACGTTCCTCTTGGACAAGGATAGAGCGATGTGCAGGGGCGTCGTTGTGTAGCAACAGCCAATTCTTTGTACACGAAAGCCCAGGTCGCTTAAAGCGAATTGCATCGCGTAAACGGCCAAGGATCTCCTTGTAGCGGGTTTGTTTACCGTTGTTCCGTCTGGTAGGAATTCCATGTGAACGATTCCATTTGAATAAAAAAAACATTTCAAGCATTACCTTGCCTTTTGACCTGTCTTGTCGTGTTTTTTTTATGCCGTGGTGATGATGGCGTTTTCCAGGTGGCTGATTGTCGTTTCAATTGCGGATCGTAAAGGAAACACCATGTTTCATATCCCGTTATTATCCGGTTGAGAAACGTCGGATCATCGTCACAACAATGACCGTACGTCTGCTGCCAGTGCATGCACTCAAGTGTCTCTTGCACTGACGTGATACCACACCAGGGCGCCACCTATGCGCTATAGTGCCACACAACGCCGTCATGCGCTCAGTCTCGGAACGTAGTGACCGTACCACGTATAATTGTCTGTGTTTGTGTGTGCACTCGCGCGTTGTGGCTAGCATTCTTGGCTGTCACTGAGGAAACCCGGGTTGATTCCCGGCTCTGCAAAAAAATGTAATTCTGGTCTGAAGGCTGGAATGGGTTACACTCAGTCTCGTGAGTCAAAACTGAGAAGAGGCTGGTTCCTACCTCATTCATCGGGGAAGTAATTTTCTGTGGTTTCCCACTTCTACTTCAGGCAAATGCCGGGATGGTTCTTAACATATTGCCACGACTGCTTCCTTGCCAATCCTATCCCCAATTTACCAATATAAACTCTACTGAACATTGACGGAGAGGCCATCTAAAATTTAAAGATTTGAAGTCATGTTTTTAGTGTTGCCTGTAAAAACTCTTCAGTTGGTCTACACTAATATTCCCAATGTGACTGGACATTGCCACTTATTTAATAGAGATTATAACTAATTCGTATTTTGTGTCTGGAGTGTTAATTTATTCATTTATTTATTTATTTATTTATTTAACTTATGTATACATGAATTGAACCGGTGAGACAAAGAAGGGAACGATTCCACATTTTTGTCAAAATGAGCTGAATTATCCATGTTGTTTTTCGTTTTGAAGCGCATCTGTTGAGCTGAAAAATAAACTTTTCACCAACCATTATAGACCAGTAACCGAGTAAATATTTTACTAAGAGCAAGAAGGTAAACATTAGCACTGCTAAAACAAAGCAGCCTTCATTCATCGATAAAACAGTAGTAAATGAAGACATTTTGAACTTATAAGACCTGTGGCCACATTTTTTCAAGCAGTCTTATATTGGTGTTGATAATAAACATTCATTCAAAATATTTATTTAAAAGCACCTAACTTTCACATCAGCAAAAAGAGGATATTTTGATGTTGATACGTTTATTGAAGGTTTAAGCAGTGAAGTTTTCAAGCTGTGCAAAGGAGGTGAAGCTAATCTGCCTGATGCAAAAGTGTATAATGGAAAGGTTCTAGTAAAAGAAATAAGAAACGTGAAGATGTTGCAAATATTTTCCTACAGCTACCACTAGTCAGACTGAAGATGATTACTGTTGAAGGACTAAGAAACTCTGCAAAGACTATAAGGTGAACATTTTATGTCTTTTTGAAATTGAAAGATGTCTCTATGACATATTTTGTGTTTAAAGGCAATAAAATCTTGTAATTAACAGTGAAACAATTGTTTGTGTACTATTTTACTCAGTTGAGACCAAAAAGGGAAAGATTCCACCAACTCTGAAAACATATCAGAGCTGAAGTAAAGATTTTAAAAACAAACCACTAGTGGAATATTGCTATTGTGATTATAATGAATAAGTTTGTAACTGTAAGTTTCTCCATCCAAATTTTATTTTGGTTGCTATGCATTTTCCCCCCGAAAGTAAGGTTAAGTGGAATCTTTCCCTTCTTGGTATCACCGGTTCAATTGTACCCTCGGCATCTCATATTCATAACATTTTGTGTTACCTTTCACGAGAGCCATCTGTGTCCAAAAAGGTGTTTACTAATAATTTTACGGTATCTCCTTCACCCTCTTCAGATCTGTTGATATCACTGAGCACATACTCTGTATACGTCATCTACAGCTGCACTGATTTCATAGTACTAGTAGTTGGACAAGTCAAGTTCCCCAGGGAGTCGTTCTCAACCCATTGTTACACGCTATCTTATCTACTCTCAGTAGCAGAAGAGAGGGGACTCGCTGAGGTGCGAACAGTCATAGACCGCACGGCTCAATTGATAACGCTGGCATGGCGGCTCAAAGAAGGATGGGTGGTAGGCGAGTAGTTCATTAGCTTCATCCAGCCTCTGCTGGACGGAAGTTAGAGATAAAGGTTGGTTCTTAAGTTTAGGGGCTGCCATAACGCATGTAGCCCCGTGTACTTTGGGTCTGTGTAGAATCTGTCTGATAACCGGTGTTAATTGTAATGTCTGTAATAGTGTGTGTTATCTGTTTTTTAAATTTAAGTACTGCAACTTAGAATTTTTCAAATAGTTCCTACTTTTGCCGCCAAGCGCCATCGTCAACGACTACTAGGCCAAGTTCAGAACTTAGCTCCTAGACGCCACCGAAGTCGGCTTTTGGCAACGAACGTAGAAACCAAAGAGCATTGTTTACATTCTTAACCTATCCAATTTAGCTTTACACAGGTGCAATTAGTGGAAGGTTCTTTAACATGCCATAAATCTATGACATGGGACCGCCGCCGGCTTTACTTCCCCTCCGAAGGAAGGCATACTGAGGGATTTTAACGCTCTTAAAAAATCCGACGGCTTCGGCCGGGTTTGAACCCGCTATCTTGGGCATAGAAGCTCAGCATGCTAAAAGCCCTGCTGCAGTAAGAAACAGGTCAAGTGAGATTGCAAAGATACAATACATCTTGCAAAGCTCTTCAGATGACAGTGTTAGTAGTGATTGCGGAACATTGATGATACTGAAAATGATCACTACCAATATAAATAGTGCTACCAGCCGTAACTTGCATACAGTACAGTACCATTTGTCATCACTGCGGCAAATTATGTGCCTTCCCACATTGGACTGTGTAGTCACCTCCGAACTCTCCGATGAAGAGACATTCCGGATTGGAAAGCCAACCTACTCGGTACGAGTGTTGGCGATGATGATGATGATGATGATGATGATGGTGACATACAGTACTTGGATAAAAAGAGCAAAGAAAATACGAAAGGGAGAGGAATATTGAATCATGGATATGAATTTCAGATCTAGATGATGAATATACTTTAAACTTTCTAAAAAAGGTTACATTAAAGGCGAGCACGTGTTTACAACACTTGCAATTTGCATGAGCATAGGTCTGTGAAACAGTTTCTTTATAACGTTGTTAACACACAAACTTAGCTATTTTGGCATTGACAAGTAAAATTCCAGAACAAGAAACAAGAAAAGATCTACTAGGGTACGTTACTGAGTAAAGGACTATGATAAGAGAAGTATGAAATGTACATTAGAGTCGTGAAATGAATAAGAAATCTGCTATTCTCATCGACAATGCATGTACTATTTCTTGCCAAGTCCAGCGGCGTAGCCATGCTCGTTATATCGTGCATCACGATAGCGTGGGCAGCTGCAGCAGGTCCAGAGATCCAGGTTCGAATTCCGGCGCTCCCCGGTTTTCCCTTCAGGCAAATGCCAGGATAGGCCTAGTATCTTATTTCAAATCCCGGGACACGTACCCTATCCCTGTCCCTAATAGTCGCCAAACAGCTTATCAGACAAATTCTACATACTGTACACCCAACTATGGTACATGGACTGATGATCAAGATGTCCCGAGACCCTAAAATGGTTTACCACCACCTTCTCAGCGAAATGGCTGGATAATTATTAACTCACGAGTAAACATATCACGCATGCGCATAATGGCTAGAATGAGATGCGGGTAGTATATACACGCGCCCGCATAGAGGTAAGCTGCGCGGTAGACCATCACATATACTTGTGTGTAATGCAAATTCTATCACTTAAAGTTTGGCCTTACCCCCAACCCAATCACATATCCATGTTAAGATAATGAGGATTGAAGGACTTGGAAATAAGACGAGCCATGAAAAGCAGGCAGAAAAGGGAAAGGGGAGTGTGTCCAACCTAAAGTCCAACTAGCGTTTTTGCCTGGTAATTTTAATCGATTAATTCCAGTTATTGAATAATCCAGTAATCGAAAGAGAAAAATCAATTCATTTCTACAATCAACGATTATCGATTGTATGATTACTGGATTATACGATTGGTCGATTAATCGGTTGGTCGATAATTAATTGTTTTGTCGATAAATCGATGTACTTCGCTATTTTCACTACGCTCTCGCAGAAGCAAATAGACATTTAATTCATTGAAATATATTGCATCGTTTATAGAGTAGTTTTAGCCCACTTTCGATTTTTGCAAAAAATGAAAGTAGACTTATGAGATCTACAGTCTGTCTGTGTGTGTACAGTTTGAAATGTGGTGTTACAGGAGAATGATGAAGATCAGATGGGTAGATAGGGTTACAAACGAAGAGGTATTAAGAGGAATGGGAGAAGATAGATGTTTCTGGTGACTGCTAATGAAGAGAAGAGATGGATTGGTAGGACACATACTAAGACACCCAGGAATAGCATGCTTAGTTATGCAAGGAAGGGTCGAGGACAAGAACTGTAGGGGTAGACCACGGTTAGAATATGTTAAAGAGATTGCCTCAGATGTAGGGTGTGGTAGCTATGTAGAGATGAAACGATTAGCTCAGGAAAGGGAGCCATGGAAAGCTGCATCAAACCAGTCAAAAGACTGAAGACTCAAACAACAACACAAGCGGCTTCGGTGGCGTAGTCGGTAGCATGCTGAGCTTCTATGCCCAAGATCGCGGGTTCAAACCCGGCGGAAGTCGTCGGAATTTTTAAGAATGTTAAAAATCCCTCAGAATGTCTTCTTTTGGAGGGGAAGTAAAGCCGGCGGTTCCATTTCACAGATTTATGGCATGTTAAAGAACCTTCCACTAATTACACCTGTGTGAAGCTAAATTAATATAGGTTAAACATCTGACTAACGTTCTTAGGTTCCTTTTCTCGTCGTCAAGAGCCGACTGCGGTGGCATTTGGTAACTAATTTCTGAACTAGTTGGTCGTTAAAGGTAGCGTTTGGTGGCAAAAGTAGGAACTACTTGAAAATTGATCGTCTGCAGTCCTTACTTGAATTAAAACAGATACACACACTAATACAGTCATCACAATTAACACCGGTTATCAGACAGATTCTACAAACACCCAAAGTACACGGGGCTGCATTACCGCGTTGTCGCAGCCCCTAAACTGAGGAACCAACCAACCAACCAACCAAACAACACCACATTATTATTGTCATTATAATTACTCTTGAAATGATGTGTATTAATTGTTACTTCATAAGAGTGGGCTGGCAATCAATTGTTGTGAGGCAATTTACGTTATCGTGTGCGAGCGGCCACTTAAAGAGTTCGGCAGCTTCCCCAAGTGTTTGTACAGCGCCGAGCCCAACTATCTCTTAAGGTGGCATCAATTATGCTGGCAATTTGTCACGCCCAACATCTCGACTCGCATCACCCTTAATTAATGTCCCCGCATCCCCGTCCTCTTAGTCTCCCCTTACCCCAATTCATGCACACATGATTTACCGATATACGAATACATTAAATATGTAGCACCTAGTTTTTATGAATGATCATCATCTTTCATTATTGATTTTCGAACAGCGAGGTTCACCTGCCTCTAGTAACACCACGGCTGCGATGGCACCTGCAACAAGTCCGGAGATCGCAGGTTCGAAACCTGGCGTTGACAGTGGTTAAACTGATTGTTATTTTTCCCTCTTTTTTCCACACTCCCTCTAGGATAATGCCGGGATAATACCTTATTTCAAGTCCCGGAGCGTCTGTCTCGTACCTCCTGTCCCTAATACAGTTACACACACTATTACAGTACAGTCATCACATAAATACAGGTGATCAGACAGGTTAAACAAACAACCAAGATGTCCCAAACCCCTAAAATAAATGAACAATATAAAAACATTACAGATGTAAACGTAAATAAAAACCAGCATACCTAGGTATATACACACATCAAAAAAAGTTTTGCATCACCTCGGTTCCAAGAGTTCCGGAACCTTTAAATACAAAGGGAATAGAGATCAACACAAACAACATTTCAGCTCGTTTTATTGCTCATGAGACCCACACATTGCATGTTGTACCATCATACAGCTAGACTTTCAGCATTTGTGGTCCAGATTGCAGTACACACCACTACCTCTAATACCCAGTAGCACGTCCTCTTGCATTGATGCATGCCTGTATTCGTCGTGGCATACTATCCACAAGTTCATCAAGACACTGTTGGTCCAAATTGTCCCACTCCTCAACGACAATTCGGCGTAAATCTCTCAGAGTGGTTGGTGGGTCAAGACGTCCATAAACAGCCCTTTTCAACATATCCCAGGCATGTTCGATAGGGTTCATGTCTGGCGAACATGCTGGCCACTGTAGTCGAGCGATGTCGTTATCTTGAAGGAACGCATTCACAAGATGTGCACGATGAGGTCGAGAATTGTCCATGAAGACAAATGCCTCTCCAATATTCTGCCGATATGGGTGCACTATGGGTCGGAGGATGTCATTCAGGTATCGTAAAGCCGTTTCGGAGCCTTCCATGACCACCAGTGGCGTACGTCGGCCCCACATAATGCCACCCCAAAACATCAGGGAACCACCACCTTGCTGCACTCGCTGGACAGTGTGTCTAAGACGTTCAGCCTGACCAGGGTGCCTCCAAACACGTCTCCGACGATTGTCTGGTTGAAGGCATATGCGACACTCATCGGTGAAGAGAACGTGATGCCAATTCTGTGGGGTCCATTCAGCATGTTGTTGGGCCCATCTGTACCGCGCTGCATGGTGTCGGGGTTGCAAAGCTGGACCTTGCCATGGACGTCGGGAGTGAAGTTGCGCATCATGCAGCCTATTGCGCACAGTTTGAGTTGAAACACGACGTCCTGTGGCTGAACGAAACGCATTATTCAACATGGTGGCATTGCTGTCAGGGTTCCTCCGAGCGGCAATCCGTAAGTAGCGGTCATCCACTACACTAGTAGCCCTTGGGCGGCCTGAGCGAGGCCTGTCATCGACAGTTCCTGTATCTCTGTACCTCCTCCATGTCCGAACAACATCGCTTTGGTTCACTCTGAGACGCCTGGAAACTTCCCTTGTTGAGAGCCCTTCTTGACACAAAGTAACAATGCGGACGCGATCGAACTGCGGTATTGACCTTCTAGGCATGGTAGAACTACAGACAACATGAGCAGCGTACCTTCGTCCTGGTGGAATGACTGGAACTGATCGGCTGTCGTACCCCCTCCGTCTAATAGGCCCTGCTCATGCATGGTTGTTTACATCTTTGAGCAGTTTTAGTGACATCTATGAACAGTCAAAGGGACTGTATCTTGGATACAATATACACAGTCAACGTCTATATGCCGGAGATCTGGGAACCGAGGTGATGCAAAACTTTTTTTGATGTGTGTATATTGAACCCTTGCAAAGAAGCATATTAGACTCAATTTCGGGGGGTGTAACAGTCCATTTCGTAAAGTTGTTGTTAAGCGCTTCTTATAACATGCAGGGTAACATATAACAAAATAACATGCAGGAAAAAGTGAATACCAGGATTAAAACATATGAATTTAATAACAGATCAAAAAATTTACACTATTTACAACAACAAAAAACAAGGTCTCCGAATGACACCCACTTGAATTAAATAAAATTGCCAAACTAGGGCTGATCTCAGGAGAGATCGTAAACATCTGGACCAAATGTCCCAAAATACTGCAATGACATGTGCGTGTGAGGCTTTTCTACATGCGTTACGATGTGTATAAATTAATGCGAGATTCGTTACCATCCAGTGAACCTTCAGGGGACGAATCTGCATTGTCTTAGAGCTAGACAGACACGAGGAACCCACTAAACACTAATTAAACTAATCCGACACTTCCTACACTAAATAAGACAAAAATAATTTCCGCATGAAATTGGAATCAAAGAACTGCCGTAGCAAACAACATTAACGCCTAAAATTAGGACTTTTCAAATCAACACAAGTAAATCAACACGTGACCAATCAAGAAAAATACACATATGGCCGCTTGCCATTTTTACAAGAAAAATGCAAAATACACCCAACGGTGTCACAACAGTCAATATCTAACAATACAAACAAATGAAATGAGTCACAGAAATCACTAGGCTCAAAGCAAACATTTACATTATAAAACAAACATTTCATTTCATACGATATGCGGTAATTCGTAACGGACATGGCGAACTCTCAATTTAATATTATGATCCAATGACCATTAAAAAAAACAGGTTTGCTACAGATAGCTTACAGGAGTCAGTCGGTCAGCTAGACTGCCTAAACGATGAATCACCAGACATAGACGGGCGCAAGGTGGAATCTGCACATCTGTTAACCCACGTGTCAATTACCTCGACCTGCCGTAGCAATGGCTCGAGTCTCGAAGAAGCGTGCTCCCAAAAGCACATAATATACGTGTGTGTGTCAAAATAAAATACCTTAGCATTTCCCAAAGAAATACAAGAATCAGCACAGGACAAGGTACAGTAGCCTCGAAGAGCGCTCTGCCTTTCCATAAAAATACAACCACAATATTATGAGGGCGGTAGACACATTCTACCCCTCATCACGAAGAATCAATACACACACCTTGACACAATACGCACACCTTGACGCAATACACACACCAGAATCACACGTATGGGTTTGACAGAAACCTGAAATAAAGGACATAAAATATTTTCCACCGACTTGCGCTCCCAATCTAGTCCGTGACTAAAGAACCTGAAAAGGAATCTCAAAAAACTCAAAAAAATATAGAACTAAGGTGTTCTACAGTGACATCTTAACGTGTTGCGCTCGGCAACCCTAGTATGAATAGAAACCTGTTCGTAAAACATCTAACAACGTCTACCCCCTTCTCCTACTAAAAATGAATTTGAATAAAAGCACCATTTATCGACCATGACGAATTTCGCATTCGCAAGAATAAAATCAAAATACACACGCCGTGCATACTAATAATGACTCATAAGAAAAACTATACAATCAAACAAACATTTTGGCCACGTGCCAACGTACATTTATCATC
Source organism: Meconema thalassinum (assembly GCA_946902985.2). Lineage (NCBI taxonomy): Eukaryota > Metazoa > Arthropoda > Insecta > Orthoptera > Tettigoniidae > Meconema > Meconema thalassinum. The sequence goes on along the minus strand of OX336393.1, from coordinate 143,532,270 downwards.
TAACAGTGTCGGCGCATAAAAATCTAAATACACAAGAAAAACAATGAATGAAATATTTTACAACGTTCCCGCGTCTAATCTAGCTACATATTGAATAAATCAATGGTTTGTACATCACCGTGCAGCTTGTAGAAATCAACCTCCATCCCAATGCATTTCCCCACGGGAAATCTACTCCTTCATCGTCGACGTTCTGGTATAGGCGTAGCACTTCATTCCACCAATCGACCTTCCTGTAGACATGTTGGCGTGGCTTCTCGGAAAGAAATGTTCAAAGTTATTATTCTACCTAGCTAGAATCGCTATGAGCTACTGACTTTCACTCAAAATGTCCTGGGCGATTACTCAACGTTGAACTGGCCCTATCTAAGCATTTGCTTACTTCACACGCACATATACATCACACAAAAAAATATAACACAGAATTTACAGAAAATATTACAATCTTCCTCCACCACGCAATTGGCTTTTAACAAGTCTCACAAATTACGTCTACCGCGTAGCCCTTATCTCAACTAGAGATCTCCCTCAGCTAGGCCTGAACTCTGCTCCCAAGAGCCCGAAAAATGTTCGTTCAGACTGACGTGAAGTATGCTCACCAGAGCCTGATAAAAAAATCGTGTCTGAAACTGGCGTGAACGATGCTCCTCAGAGCCCGATAAAGTTGTGTGTCAAACTACTCATCACCGATCAATTTATTAGAAACTGACAGAAAGGAGTGGAGTTGGGGCAATATGTGAAAATAATCTGTAATTTTCAACTCATAGACTTGGGACTAGTATCAAACTTATTCTTTTCATTTAAACGTCTCAATGCACTCATGCGGAATCCTATCGCATCGGCGGTTCTTCATACACGTGTTTTAGCGCCTTTTTTTAGGTACGCAAATCTCCGCGTGGTTTAGGCGTCCTCTCTCCTGATTTGCTGATTCAATCGTGTATCGGTTGGAAATTCACTTCTGGCAGGCCCATAATGACGCCAACTTGGATGCGCGTTCATCCTGAATTTGTCCTTGAACTCGGCTTACTCGGTCAACCCCAGGAATAACTACCACGCCACCTCTGTTGCAAGCGTTGCGACACACTACCTGTCTTCCCGTTGTCAACTTCCAACATGCACTGCCTGGATATCAGTAATAATAATAATAATCATGAAGACTTATTGATCGGCAAATCAATACGGGTTTAATATATATAAAAATCAATTTTACGTGATAGTTTGTCTGTCTGTCTGTCTGTCTGTCTGTGGGTGTGTGTGTCTCCTATACGTTCATATACCATTCATCCGATTGCGATGAAACTTGGGTGAGATGCTGAGTACACTCCAAGGAAGGTTTCTGACTTAGTAAATCCATTTTACAATAGGTAGCGCACGCGTAGATTCAACAAATGAGCGACGATGCGCGAAGCGTTTCACCTAAGTCCCGTATGCGTTCATATACCATTCGTCCGATAGCGATGAAACTTGGGTGAAATGTTGTGTACACTTACGTGAAGGTTTCAAAATTAGTGAATACATTTCACAGTAGATAGCGCACGAGTAGATTCAACAAATGAGCGACGATACGCAAAGCGTTTCAACAAAGTCCCATATAAGATCATATACCATTCATCCGATAGCGATGAAACTTGGGTGAGATGTTGTGTACACTCCAGGGAAGCTTTCTGGCTTAGTACATCCATTTTACAATAGGTAACGCACCAGTAGATTCAACAAATGAGCGATGACACGCGAAGCGTTTCACCAAAGTCCCGTATGCGTTCATATACCATTCGTCCGATTGCGATGAAACTTGGGTGAGATGTTGTGCACACTCCAGGGAAGGATTCTGGCCGAGTACATCCATATTACAATACGTAGCGCAAGAGTAGAATCAACAAATGAGCGACGACATGCGCAGCGTTTCAATACAGTCCCCTATGTCTTCATATCCCATTAGTCCGATAGCGATGAAACTTGGGTGAGTTGTTGTGGACACTTACGTGACGGTTTCTAACTTAGTAAATACATTTTACAGTAGTTAGCGCACGAGTAGATTCAACAAATGAGTGACGGGGCGTGAATCGTTTAAACAAAATCCGGTATGCGTTCATATAGCCTACTATTCATCCGATTGCGATGAAACATTGATCAGTTATTGTGTAACCGCCAGGGAAGGGGACTTAGTAAATACATTTCTCAATAGGTAGCGTACGAGTAGAATCAACAAATGAGTGACAGCGCACAAATCGTTAAAACAAAATCCCGTATACGTTCATATGCCATTCATTCGATTGCGAGGAAACTTTTGAAAGTTGTTGTGCACGCTCCCACGAATGGTTCTAAATTAGGAAATCCATTTTACGATAGCTTAGAGGCAGTTAACGGAAATTGAAAAACATGTTGTGTATCCAAAAGCACTTCAAGAAATAGAATTTCAACGCCAACACTGTCTTTGATTGGCATTGCAACGCATGCCGGGTACAGCTTGTCCATCTATATATATAAAAATCAATGTTACGTTTGTCTGTCTGTCTGGCTGTCTGTGGGTGTGTATGTCTCCTATGTATTCATATATCATTCATCCGATTACGATGAAAATTTGGTGAAATGTTGAGAACAGTCCAAGGAAGGTTTCTGGTTTAGTAAATCCATTTTACAATAGGTAGCGCATGAGTAGATTCAAAAAATGAGCGACGGCGCGCGAAGCATTTCAACCAAGTCCCGTACGCGTTCATATACCATTCGTCCGACAGCGATGGAACTTGGGTGAGATATTGAGTACACGCCAAGGAAGAATTCTGGCTTAGTAAATCCACCATACAACAGGTAGCGCACGAATAAATTCAACAAATGGGTGACGACGTGCGAAGCGCTTCAACAAAGTCCCGTATACGTTCATATACCATTCGTTCGATAGCGATGAAACTTGGGTGAGATATTGAGTATACTCCAAGGAAGGATTCTGGCTTAGTAAATCCACGATACAATAGGTAGCGCACGAGTGAATTCAACAAATGAGCGACAACGCGCGAAGAGTTTCAACAAAGACCCGTGTGCGTTCAGATAGCGATGAAAATTGGGTGAGATGTTGAGTACACTCCAAGGGAGGTTTCTAGCTTAGTAAATCCATTTACAATAGGCAGTGCACGAGTAGATTCAACAAATGAATGACGGCACGTGAATCGTATAAATAAAATCCCGTATGCGTTCATATACCACTCATTCGATTGCAATGCAACTTGGGTGAGTTGTTGTGCACACTTCAGGGAAGGTTTCTGACTTAGTAAATCCATTGTTCAATAAGTAGCGCACGGGTAGATTCAATAAATGAGTGTCAGCAAGCGAATCGTATAAATAAAATCCCGTATGCGTTCATATATCTTTCATCCGATTTCGATGAAGCTTTGTTGAGTTGTTGTGCATGCTCCCACGAATGATTCTAAATTAGTAAATCCATTTTACGGTAGCTTGGAGGCAGTTAACGGAAATAGAACAAAATATTGTGTATCCAAAAGCTTTTCAAGAAACAAAATTACAACGCCAACACTTTCTTTGGTTGGCATTGCAAGGCATGCCGGGTACAGCTTGTATATATATATTGAACCCTTTATCCTCTGTTGGATAAATGATTCTATGTTTTATTTCTTCAATTAATAAATATTTCCACCAGCATCATGAAAGTAGCCAGACGGAGATGAGGAAATTTCAAGCATTTGTTGGAGACAGCGGGTACATACCTGAAGCAGATTGACAAAAGGCTAAATACTTTAGCTGTGAAAGGAAATAGCCTAGCGATGTGTCAGAAGGACAGGTGTTGGCCGCCTCAAAAATAGAAGCGACGCGCAGTGAGACATGGTTCTGGTATGTTCATTGTGATGTTCGCGCCTATAAGAAATATGATGCAGTAACGTGAGTGGCTGATGAAGAAAATAGACACTCCTACGAAGCCAAGATCTGCTAAAAAGCGCCAAATTACAGAAAATGTGGGAACCAATGAGAGAAGAATGCCTATTTAGCGCGGCAGGTCTAGCGTGGGCACGCTTGGCTAGCATTCACGCGGGAGATCGCCTAGACAACATCTCTACGATCGATTCTAGGATTAATGGGCATATTCTTGACCTGCGCTATTTTTCGAGTTCAGTGATATTTATTTCATTCCTGTACCATCATTATTTCGAGAAATTTTTATCTAGTTTCCCCCTCTATCTAGACCTAGGGCCAGTTCATTTATAAGTGGTGTGAAGAGCCAAGCTTATTATTATTCTGTGCGTCTACGGACGTAAGCTGATTATACTTTGCGTGTCATGAAGGACACAGAAATTATTATTGAAAGTGTAAAATTCAGTGTTAGATAGTCACAGTACTATATTTGTAGGGGCAGTATCTTCGATAATTCGCCAATAGACTGCTTTGGGGAAAGAAGTACCCGAACGGCGAATTTAGTAGTCAGACATCAAGTGTATAATAATTTAATTTTTGAATCAGCACGAGAGATGACATCATTGACCATGGATGAAGCCTGGAAATATCAAGACTCCGTCAAGATGGTTGAGATGAGATAAGAAGAATCCAGTTGGGAAATGGCTGCAGATGTTCTTTGACGGGTGACTGGCTGAGGATGAGTACCGAATAATATTTATTATTATCTGATAAATTAACTTATGGTGTATGGGACATATCTTGTTTTGTAAATAATTTGCTTGTGTGATTAACGTAGTCTATTTAGTTTTGGTCTGACACACCTTTTGCATGGAAACAGCTCGCAGGTATTATTAGTAGAAGGTTCTTTTCTTGTTTGTTGTTTTAACTAACGTAGCTATGAGAACGGCCGTGTTTGCATATGTTACGCAATGCGGTTAAAAACATCTCTCGGAGATATGTTGTGTTTCAGAAGTAGGACTGAAGTAATATAATTATACAGTAGATTGGAGGGTAATTAATTTCTTTTGTTTTATTATTGATCAGATTCAATGAGATTATTGCCTTTGGAGCAATGTGATTTGTGACGAAGAGCAGTCAGCTCTATCGTAGGTTTAAATATTTTTTAATTGTCGGCGAGCATCCATTCAGCCGATCTGTGTGAAATAACGTATTGTCATTCCCAAATGCGTGTGTGTGAGTGTGTGTTTTTGTGTCATTACAAGCGGGATTTTCAGCTTAGACTGATTTCTGGCAGCTTGATGACAAATCCAGATTGTGACCTCGCGAGGGCAATTCTGGATATTTTGATTAATGTCTGACCATATTTTTGAAGTGGTTGAGTTTGTTGCTGTTGATTCCTTGAGATAACGGCACAGCTGGTCAGTTATATTTATACACACTGGAGTGGGACAATGGCTGGTGATTGAGGAAGAGGGGAGATGTTGCACAAGACGAACTGAAGGGTGTCAGCCAGGTCATTAGTGGAGTGTGCCTGTGTGGCTCTGTAAAAACTTTAAATACAGAATTAAGAACTGATCAATGATACAAATTGTTTAAATAAATGGGAGTTGCCTACGAATCACGATAATCTCCGAAGCGTTAGCTTAACATGCAGTTTTTTTCATATAAAGTAATGTCAGCCAGTCAGGCTTTTGTTGTTGTTGGTTTATTCCATGTTTTTATTTTATTCAGTGACCCGTGAGTCACATGCTTGCTGTATTTCCTTGTTTGTGTTGAGAAATTTGGCCCGTGTTGGCAGCTCAAAGTCAAGTGCGTCTTCGCGCTAATGAGGGTCCCGAGAGATTTCTGTAGATAGTAGATTTAGTGCGTGTGTCAGCATTACTTTTTAAGGGTCTTATTTAATGTCATGTTCCATATCCATAAACGTTGATTTACGAGATGATTGTTCGTAAGCATCGTGGCTGTTAACCCGTTGTAAACGAACAGTCATCCAAAGTACTCATTCCTCGTAGTTAGTCATTACGCGCACATAAAACCCAAATTGCAAGGAAGTGGAACCAGGATCCACATTTTAAATAAAAGGGGAGATCCGTCTGACTCCTCAAATTTATAGATATTCTTATCATGGGAAATTCAGGGAGGAGTGTTTTATATTTTATTGTTGTTTATTTCTTTTTATGCAGTATTAGTCATTAAATCTTGTTATTATTTTACATCTTGTCACCTTTCTTTCTCGATTTATAGTTTATATCCTATGACCCTTACCTCAGTAGAGCATGTTGTTTGGCGAACGTAAACATCACATAGGAACTGAGCGCGATCCCTTGATTAAGATTTCTTACATTAAACACTGCTTTCTGAAGGGTTCAATATATATATAAATCAATGTACGAGATAGTATGTATGTGGGTGTGTGAGTGTGTATGTCTCCTATGCGTACATACACCACCCATCCGATTGCGCTGAAACTAGGGTGAGTTGTTGATTACTCTCCAAGGAAGGTTTCTGGCTTAGTAAATCCATTTTACGATAGGCAGCGCACGAGTAGATTCAACAAATGATTGACGACGCGCGAAGCATTTCGACACAGTCCCGTATTTGTTCGTAAACCTTTCATCCGATTGCGATGAAACTTGGGTGAGAAGTTGTTTCCAATCCAGGGAAGGTTTCTAACTTAGTAAATACATTTCACAGTGGATATCGCAGGAGTAGATTCAACAAATGAGGGACGACACGCAAAGCGTTTCAACAAAGTCCCGTATGTATTCATATACCGTTCGTCCGTTAGCTATGAAACTTGGGTTAGATGTTGTGTATACTTCAGGGAAGGTTTCTGTCTTAGTAAATCCACTTTACAATAGGCAGCGCGCGAGTAGATTCAACAAATGACCCATGACGCACGAAGCGTTTCAACAAAGTCACGTATGCGTCCATATACCATTAGCGATGAAACTTGGGTGAGATGTTGTGTACACTCCAGGAAAGATGTCTGGCTTAGCAAATCTACTTTACAATAGGCAGCGCACGATTAGATTCAACAAATGAGCTACGACGCACGAAACGTTTCAAGAAAGTCCCGTATGCGTTCATATACCATTCGTCCGATTGCGATTAAACTTGGGTGAGATGTTGTGTACACTCGAGGAAAGGTGTCTGGCTAAGTAAATCTACTTTACAATAGGCAGCGCACAATTAGATTCAACGAAATGAGCTACGACACGCGAAGCGTTTCAACAAAGTTCCCTATGCGTTCATATACCATTCGTCCGATAGCGATGAAACTTGGGTTTAGATGTTGTGTACACATCAGGGAAGGTTTCTGTCTTAGTAAATCCACTTTACAATAGGCAGCGCGCGAGTAGATTCAACAAATGTGCTACGATGTGCGAAGCGTTTCAACAAAGCCACGTATGCGTTCATATACCATTCGTCTGAAAGCGATGAAACTAGGGTGAGATGTTGTGCACACTCCAGAGAGGATGTATGGCTTAGTAAATCTACTTTACAATAGGCAGCGCACGAGTAGATTACACAAGTGTGTGACGGCACGCGAATCGTTTCAACAAAGTCCCGTATAAGGTCATATACCATTCGTCCGGTTGCAATGAAACTTAAGTGAGATATTGAGTACACTCTAAGGAAGGATTCTGGCTTAGAATATCCACTTTACAAAGGTAGCGCACGAGTAGATTCAACAAATGAGCGACGACGCGCACACCGTTTCAACAAAGTCCCGTATGTGCTCATATACCATTCGTCCAATAGCAACGAAACTTGGGTGAGTAAATAAATTTCGCAGTAGATAGCGCTCGAGTAGATTCAAGAAATGAGTGACGACACGCAAAACATTTCAAGAATGTCCCGTTGCATTTGTATACCATTCGTCCGATAGCTATGAAACTTGGGTGAGATGTTGTGGACACTAACGTGAAGGTTTCTAACTTAGTAAATACATTTCACAGTAGCTAGCGCACAAGTAGATTCAACAAATGAGCGATGACACGCGAAGCGTTTCAACGAAGTCCTGTATGCATTCATATACCATTCGTCCTATAGCAATGAAACTTGGGTGCGATGTTGTGTACACTTCTGGAAGGTTTCTTTCTTAGTAAATCTACTTTACAATAGGCAGCGCACGAGTAGATTCAACAAATTAGGGAAGACGCGCGAAGCGTTTCAACCAAGTCCCGTATGCCTTCATATACAATTTGTCCGATAGCGATGAAACTTGGGTGAGATGGTGTGTACACCGCAGGGAAGGTTTCTGGCTTAGTAAATACGTACATTTCACAGTATCTAGCGCACAAGTAGATTCAACAAATGAGCGACGACATGCGAAGCGTTTCAACGAAGTCCTGTATGCATTCATATACCATTCGTCCGATAGCGATGAAACTTGGGTGAGATGCTGTATGCACTTCAGGGAAGGATTCTGGCTTAGTAAATCCATTATACAATTGGTAGCTCACGAGTAGATTAACAAATGAGAGACGACGCGCGAAGCGTTTCAACAAAGTCCTGTATGCCTTCATATTGTTTCAGCCCCAGCCCTTATACAAGAGCTGTGCCTATACCTTCATAAAAGCTAATTAAAACTAACTACGTAAAAGACGGGAATAACGACATAGCAACACGACTGCGAAGTAAGCAGCAGGTCGTAGCCCTAAGGTCTAACAGCAAGCAGGTTAGACAGGACACAGCGGGCATTACACTCCAAAGATACTGCTGAGTAGACTGACACGGCATATTTTACCTATAAGTAGAAGGTACGGACACGCGCCGCGCTCTCTTGGAACTTGGCAGCTCTCTTTGACTTGGCGGCCCTCTCTTACAGTCTTACGCTCTATCGGAGTTGTGCTACGACGGACCGATACGGGCGCCGCCCCGTATCGGGTCCCAACGCCACCAACATCATAGCAGACCGGGTTCCTCGGTAGGGTGAGTGAACACGTGTCTACTAGACTCCTTTTCCCTCTATTTATTATTTCACTCCTCCCCTCTTTTCATCGCCATTAGTACTCAATAAACCCCCTTTTTGTACAGTCCAAAATTATCTCTTTATTTCGCTTAGATTAAGAAGCCCGTCCCTTTAGATTAGAACCTAGTTTAAGATCTCTACCGAACGCTGCCCAGTAGGAGGCGGTGCACAGCAAGCGTGCGGCCTACTAAGCCACCTTAAGGTAAGCAAGGTGAGTATTCCTCCCTCCGGTTCCCCTGTACGTCAATTGCTCTCTAGACGTGTCCGCAGTACTTCACAAAACACCAAACATTTTAAACACAAGTTCTACACAAAAGTAGAACAAATGGGGGACAGGTGCCGGGTTAAACTCAGTAGATACCGGTAATGCCGTCCAGCCAATTCACAACAACAGTTCCACACAAAAGTAGAACAAATGCAAGAGGCTCGGAGGGGGTAGTTCTACACAAAAGTAGAACCAATGGTAGGACGCGGGATAAGCTCTGCAAAAGTAGAACAAATGGAGGAGGCGCGCGGTGAGTCCCTCTAAAACGGATCCACTCAGCCCTCCTGCCAAACACTTTAAAATAGTTCCACACACAAAAGTAGAACAAATGGTAGAGGCGCACGGGGTACCATGACGTTGTCGTAAGACAACGCCTAAAGGGATACAGACAACGTCACTCTGCGGGAAAGATCCCTAAGTTTAACCTCTTACTAGCCAAGCGAAAGCCACCCAAAATTAGGAAATTTTTTTGAAGTACGGGTCCAATAATAGTTTTGTACCCACTTGGGTGAGATGGTGTGTACACTGCAGGGAAGGTTTCGGCCTAGTAAATCTATTATACAATAGGTAGTGCACGAGTAGATTCAACAAATGGGCGACGACGCGCGAAGCATTTCAACAAAATCCCGTGTGCGTTCATATACCGTCCGCCCGATAGTGATGAAACTTTGGTGAATTGTTGCGTACACCCCAGGAAAGCTTTCTGGCTTAGTAAATCCATTTTACAATAGGCAGCGCACGAGTCGATTTAACAAATGAGCGATGGTACGCGAATTGTTTTAACAAAAGTCCCGTATGCGTTAATATACCATTCATCAGATTGTGATGATACTTTGGTGAATAGTTGAATACACTCCAGGGAAGGTTTCAGGCTTAGTAAATCCATTTTACAATAGGTAGCGAACGTGTAGATTCAACAAATGACTGACGGCGAGTGAATCATTTAAAAAAATCCGGTATGGCATTTATCAGATTGCGATTAAAATTTGGTGAGTTGTTGTGCACGCTCCCACGAATGTTTCTAAATTGGGAAGTCCATTTTATGATAGCTTAGAGGTAGTTTACGGAAATTGAAAAACATATTGTGTATCCAAAAGCACTTCAAAAAACAAAATTAATACGCCAACACTTTCTTTGATTGCCATTGCAACGCATGCCGGGTACAACTTGTTATGAATAAAGCAATCCTTCTTCTTCTTCTTCTCCAGCCTGATTAATCCCACTTATGTGGGGTCGCTGATGCGGATATTCCTCCTCCACGTTGTTCGATCCCGGACCATTCCTCCACAAGCCCCCGCTGTTTCATGTTTTCTTGATTGCTGACCATTCATCGCCTTTTTGGCCGTCCTCGACTCCGTTTCCCTGGTGGAAGCATTTCCATCATCCTATTGCCCACATAATCTTGATCTCTTCTCTTAACATGGCCATACCATCTGAGGCCAGCTTCTCTGACTTTCTCAGAAACTTGCACCACGTTAAGTCGTCTCCTAATCACTTCATTTCTCACTTTGTCCAACTTGTATGTCCACTTGCCCATCTCTGCTTACGCATTTCTGACACGTCCAGTTTTTCTGCCCATCTCCTTCTTATCTGCCAGGTTTCTGCCCCGTATATCGTTGCTGGTCTCACCACGGCCTTGTGTACCTTCCCTTTTAATTTTTCTGATACCTTCTTGTCGCACAGTACACTTGATGTTTTCCTCGAGTTGAACCATTCCCGATCGTATCCTGCTCTTTATTTCCTCCTCCAGTCCACCATCTTGTTGGATAACTGCACCAAGATATCTGAACGAACAATAAAATAGTAATAATAATAATAATTATTATTTTATTATTATTATAGGAGCCTCCGTGGCTTAGGCGGCAGCACGCCAGCCTCTCACCGCTGGGTCCGTGGTTCAAATCCCGGTCACTCCATGTGAGATCTGTGCTGGACAAAGCGGAGGCAGACAGGTTTTTCTCCGGGTACTCCGGTTTTCCCTGTCAAAATTTCATTCCAGCAACACTCTCCACTATCATTTCATTTCATCTGTCATTCATTTAATCATTGCCCCAGAGGAGTGCGTCAGGTCTCGGCAGCCGGCACAGTTCATATCCTCGCCGCTAGATGGGGGCTTCATTCATTCCATTCCTGACCCGGTCGGAGACTGGAAGCAGGCTGTGGATTTTCATATTTTATTATTATTATTGTTATTATTATTATTATTATTATTATTATTATTATTATTATTATTATTATTATTATTATTATTAAGAAACGTTGTATGATATAAAACTATTTACTGTGGCCTACAGTATGACTGATATTTTGTAATTTTCAAGAAGAAAAAAGTAGAACAAAATTGCCAATTTTAATATATCCTGCTTAGGTTAATTGCATCTATCAACATATAAAATTTCAGTTTGAGATTGCTTTGATAGATTCGTAGATATTGAGAACCGTCTAAATATTTCGGATGGTTGCCAAGTTGAATTTTATCATTTTAAATGATTTTGTCGACTTCGTCGTTACGCTGGGGTCTGGCGTTACGTTACGGTGACGGGACGAAATGTACCCAGATGCACTGAGGTGTGTGACGTCATAGTACTGCTTGGTGCATGTGTTCCCCGACAATCTCTACTACGTTAGTTTGAGACAAAAATCACGGGTAATCTCGAGAACCACTGGATGGATTTTGATGCGGTTTTCACCATTCTGTAAAGGATATCTCGAGGAAATATTCTGTAGAAAATAATTTATGTTTGATCAAAGGAAGCCAAGCAGTAACGATTTCAGTGAAAAAGTCGAAAACAAACTTGGCGTTCGTGCGCTTCTTAAGCTTACGCTGGGCAAACCGTAAAAAAATATCAGTATACTATGAGCGTAAGAATTGGTCAGCATGAAAAGTTCTACAAAAAAGTTAAACGATTAGAACAGTATATCCAGAGGTTGGTTGGTTGGTTCCTTAGTTTAGGGGCTGTGACAACGCGGTCATGTAGCCCGTGTACTTTGGGTGTGTGTAGAATTTGTCTGATAACCGGTGTTAATTGAGATGGGTGTATTAGTGTTGGTTATGTGTGATTCAGGTAGAAGGACTGCAGACGATTATTTTCTTCCAGTAGTTCCTACTTTTGCTACCAATTACTACCGTCCACGACACCTAGCTGCGGACGTGGTTGCTAAATGCCATCGCAGTCAGCACCTGGCGGTGAACGTTGGAACTAATATAGCGTTATCAAACTAACCTATTTTAGCTTCACACAAGTGTACTTAGTGGAAGGTTCTTTTTCATACATCTATGACATGGGACCGCCGGCTTTTACTTCCTCTCCATCCTGCTCCGTGGCAAAATGGTTAGCGTGCTAGGCTTTGGCCCGCCGGGTCCCGGGTTCGATTCCTGGCCGAGCCAGCAGGGATTTTAATCTCCTGAGGTTAATTCCCGTGGCTCGGGGACTGGGTGTATGTGCAGTCTTCATCATCACTTCATTCTCATTACGACATGCAGGTCGCCCACGGGTGTCAGAGAGACCTGCACTCGGCCTCTCAGGAGGCCACATGATCATTTCACTTCCCCTCCGATGGAAGGTATACTGTATCCAGAGGTTGACATATATTTTGTCTGGCGAGTTTGTTTGTTGCCTGACCACCTCGTGGTGTACCCGCTAGCATTCTTGGCTGTTGTCCCGGGGGCTAGGTTTCGATTCCTTGCTCTGCCAAGAAATGTTAGTTCAAGTGTGAGTTCTGGAACGGGGTATACATAGCATCGGGATTCAAAACTGAGAATAGGTGGCAGTGAATTTTCATGGTTTTCCACTTCTACTTCAGGAAAATACCAGATGGTTACTAATTTCACGCCACGGTTGCCTCCTTCCCAATCCTATCCCCAATTTACTAATACACACACTAACTCAGCCATTACAATAACACAGGTTGCCTCTCAAATTCCACACACACACACACTCAAGTCAGGATTGTCTCAAAGCCCCTGAAACATGCAACAACATTATTTATTACCTCAAGGAACAACTAATAATTGTACTCCCGGAGCGACCGAAAATATAGGCCTTTGTTTATTTAGACTTTCGGTGGACAGTATTTGAACAACATAGCTTGCAATGCCACATTCTGTAACATATATACAAATGCAGTCGATAAATGATGATCAACACACGAAAATTGTTGAATAGAGAAATGCTCTATCTACCCTTCATGTCAATATGGTAAGCTCTTCACTTTGAAAACAAAACGATTCAGTACTATGCTCGTCGAGTGGTGCATTCATCTCATTTATTAAATGAAAGTAATGGCACTTCACAGTTCTGTCGAGTTGCATCAAGCGATTCATTTATAATGGTATGTGATTTTGAAGTGATAACATTAATCATGTAAAGAATGGATGAACTCCCGTACTTCAGTATTAGAGCTGTAACAGTTTGTTGCTTCCAGGATTTCATGATGTGATACCCAAGAGTTTATTAATAACGCTACGGATACATGAGGCTACAATTTGCTATTCACCACAACCTATGTTAATGCTAGGAAATACAAAATATCACAGTTCACTACTCCTGTGGGGGTCCGGGCACGGACACTAAGAGCCCGTTCATGAGCTTACCTTGGTGTTCCTAGGTGGAACCCCACACAAGACACGGCATAAACCTAGAGAAATTGCTGAGTTTTAATTTCTTGGCCAAGAAATCCAATATACCATTTTTAGCCTACTTTTCACATTTTGCAAAAATGAGGAAAAAGTAGTCTTATGAGATCGATCCGGGAAAATGTGTGTCTGTCTGTCTGTCCTGTCTGTCTGTCTGTCCTTCTGTCTGTCTGGCTGTGTGTGTGTGTCCACCCTATCAACTCCTAAACGGCTGGAGCAATCGAAATAAAATTTGGTAGGAGTAAAGATATATACCTGAATATCTCACGGCCATATTTGAAAATGTCAGTGCTACCAACTGCTGAAAAATCACAATTGAAATTTGAGCTCCATGTTGGATATCTTGGAAGGTATGAATAGGAGCTATTTCAAAATCGGCACACATATAGATAATAATATTGCAGTTTAATTTCCAGAAGGCCATACATGGCAGTGTTGTCAAAATGATTATAAGCCTACTGATAGGTCCAATATTTAAAGGCATATAACTTCTACACTATCAATTGGAATTCAACCAAATTTCGTATGTTGTATGTGTACATAACCAGATATGACTGAACGTATTCTTATGAACCACCAGTGCTGCCAACTGTTAAAAAATGCTCTTAATTTCTTTTATACAAATACCAATATATATGAGAAAGCATGCAAGCCGTCAGCTTTAAACTATGCACACGTATAGTACATGACATTCCATATTAATTTGGAGTAACTTATATACGTCAGTGCTACCAACATGATTCTAAGCCTGCTGATAGGTCCAATTTTAAAATGCATGTAACTTCTATACTAACTAATGGATTTCATTCAAAATTGGCACAACAATAGATCATATTATTTCAGATTATTTCTGACCAATACATGCATGACACTGTTGCCAAAATAATTTTACGCGCGCTGTTAGATCCAATGTTTAACTGCATGTAACGTCCATGCTATTCATTGGACTCCAACCAAATTTTGTATTCTGTACCTTAAGAGATGGAACTAAGAATATATTCAGTCACCAGGGCTGCCAACTGTAGTGCTCTATTAGGCTACATTATGCCAGGTATACAGTATTTCGAACTAATTAGAAATTTCGATATTACCAACTTAATTTCGTCATTATTCTAGATAGATCCATATCGATTAATCATTGGCATGAATCTTAAATTTTAAGAAAAGTAGGCTCTTTAGTTCGTCACGGAACTTCTTGTTTTAAGTTATCTCTGGGTATTATTTTTCAACTCATAGCATTATGTTCACCCTACAATGCCTTATATAAGGTGCGTTCAAAAAGTAACGAGCTGGAGGCATAATTACAGAAACCAGTACCTGTATGTTAGAAGTATTGGCCCTGGCTGTTAAGGCACTTGTCCCACTGTGACACGAGGCGGTGAATGGCTGTCTCAGAACCTCCCATTTGAATTTCTGCAGGAGTGTCGTGACTGTGTTGGCCGTATGAGGTCGTGCATTGTCGTGGAGCGACCACGGCGGCTATGGCGTTCACTGTCACTCAGCGGTCCTGGGTAATGAGTGCATCAACCAGCTGGACGTTGTCATCGGTAATCCAGGGGGGTGCCCCAGACCGGGCATCATGGGCTAACGACAACCGTCCATCCCTGAAGCGCTTGTGCCACGCCTTGACCCTTGCAAGGGACATGCAGTGTTCGCCGTACACTTGTGACATTCGGCGATGAATATCCGTTCCCCCTACTCCTTCTGCTATCAGAAACCGAACAACACCTCTTTGCTCTTCGGTTGACGCATCCATGTCACGGTTTGCAATGCGACTGGTAGCGTTGGACGATTGATGCATGCTGTTGCTTGCTTTGTATCGTCACGTGACGTGCACGCAAGCTCTCTAGCGACGGGCTGTGACCTTCCACGCTCTGGTCGGAACCACACCTCGTTACACACGCCACGATTAGCCGATGTAGTTACCGCTTTGCGCATTCCAGCCTCCGGCTCGTTACTTTTTGAACGCACCTTATACATAACTGACGGTAAAAGTGAGCAAAAGAAAATGCTCCATGTGACATGAATCTCCATAATCATTATCGGCTGCGCTATCACAAACCATGAATGTCCAGGCATACGTTTATAAAACATCACACTGAAGCCTATTTTCAGTATTTACAGGAAGCCATCTCATTTATTACACTTCCATGCTGTGAGGGTGGAGGCTGACTTCTCCGACTTTTTCATAATTCTCTGTAGTGGGTTGCTAATACAAGTTACTGCGTCTCGCCTCGCCTCGCCTGGCTTTCTCGCGTGTTGCTTGCTGCTCGGTGGTCATCATTAATCACTGTTTCTTGTAGGCCAGGCTTCATTTCGTGAGAACAAAGTTACTTTCCATAGCAGAATGAGATCTGAAATTAGTCGTGTTGTGACAACAAACTGCCTTCCTTTTCTTTTCAGATGAAAGATGACACTTCTCCGGTGTAGTCATTTCCGTCCAGAGGAAAGTGACAAGCATAAATTTGAGATAATGTCTCTAGTGTTTACGAGGCACTGACTTCTAAATGGTCCGAGTGAACAAGAAGTAAAGGTGTTGCTGCACATTAGACTTTTTCATCTTTGATTAAAGAAACTGCTTGATACTTAGTCACTGTTGGTGTGTGTGTTAGTATGTTGTTGTTGTTGTTGTTGTTGTTGATTCTTAGGGGGCTTTGCGACGTCGTGATAATGCAAGGCCATGTAATTGGGTGTGTGTAGAGTACATTGCACACACAACATTTAGATGAAATCCATTACATGGTATGGACGTTATATGAATTATCAGTATGCCTACTTGTAGGTATATGAATCTTGTAGTTCTGACATTGATTATTTTCTTTAAATGTTTAAAATGTATTGGCCAAACAGCTTTCTAAATTTGAAATTGGTTCCATGCATTGATTTTGTGATATTGAGTCTAGGGTTCTTAAAGTACGAGGGTTGTACTATATTGATTTACACTTTATTTCTTCCTACCCAAATAAAGTACATTACACATTATTTGGTACGTCCACCTTCTCAACATAATCTGTTTGTAGTTTTATGCACTTTTTGCCATCGATGTGTCAGTCTCTCCAGACCTTCCTGAAACCATTCTTTCGGAGTGCTGCGTGCCCATGACTTGACAGCTGTGTTCAGTTCTGCAAAATACGCAAAACGGCGGCCATGCAATGGAAGTATAGAGAAAGTCAACCGCCAAAGAAATGTCTAACAGTGCCATCAATCGGCAAGCGATTGGCACAGTATTCTGGGACACAAAGGGCATCATCCTCATGGACTGGCTGGAATTGGGGACCACGATTAACAGTGCAGCATAGGTTATGTGGCAACCCTTAAGCACTTAAGTCGTGCCATTCAAACTAAGCGGCCAGGAAAATGGGTTAAAGGTGTGCTTTGCAACATGACAATGCACCCCCCCCCCCCTCCCACACACTAGCCGAGAGACTACTTCTGCCATTGATCAAACTGGATTCAAGATGCTGCCAAATCCACCATACACTCCCGACTTGGTACCAAGTGATTATCATCTATTCGGGAACTTGAAGAAACATCTGGACACAGTTGTCAAAGGCATGGGCACGCAGCACTACCAAAGAATGGTTTCAGGAAGGTCTGGAGAGACTGACACATCGATGGCAAAAGTGCATCAAGTTACAAGGAGATTATGTTGAGAAGGTGGACGTAACAACTGATGTGTAATGTACTTCATTTGGGTAGAAAAAAAAGAAAGTATAAAACAATATAATCACCCTTCGTATCATGTGCTTTAATATACAGTTAGTACTCCTGATTCTTTGAAAATATGCCCAGTTCTACGAGCCGCTGAGGCATACAGTAAACATCCACAATTTTGGTTAAAGCTGGCTGTGTGGCTCAGCGGTAACGTTTTCGCTTGCTGTGTCAAAGGTTGCAGGATAGAATCCTGGCGCAGTCAGCTAGCATTTGAGGGTGCGCAAATGCGAGGGATCCATGCGAGTAGATTTACTGGCACGTTAAAGATCCCCTTCGGGGCAAATTCTGGCACCCCGGCGTCTCAAAAAGCCGCAGATGTTAAATTGGACGTAAAACAAATAACATTATATTAACATTGAAAACCACGTGATAGTGTAGAAGATTTATGGAATTAAACATTGAATTTATCAGTACGCTTAGTCATGTTGGTAACACTGTCATATACTGGGTGTTTCAGAAATACTTTTACAAACTTTGGGGATTGGTTCCTTACACCAAAAACAAGAAAAACAGTTCATATACACATATGTCCCAAAATCCTTCGTTTTCGATTTATTAATGAAAGAACATTGTACAGTGACACATTAATTGACAGCCTCATATCAAAAAAGGTTCTTGACACAGACTGATGGAAAAACTGTCAAATGCACAGGTGTCCCACACAGGCTCGCCATCGGCACCAGTTTAGGATTAATGTGTGGGCTGGCATTGTAGGTCCATACGTTCTACCAGCACGTATCCAGAGACTTTATCCAGAACACCCTTTCAGACTTACTGCATGACAATGTGCCCCTGCATATACGACAACGTATGTGGTGGATGCATGATGGGGCTCCTGCACACTTTAGTCACCTTGTTCGCACTGCACTGACAGCATCTTCCAGGACAGATGGTTGGGCAGAGGAGGACCCGTTCCATGGCTTGCACGGTCCGTTAGACTTTTATCTGTGGTGTCAGGAACCTTCTTTTGATATGAGTTCATGTGTTAAACACTTCCAAACAGGCTGTCAATTAATGTGTCACTGTACAATGTCCTTTCATTAATAAAGCGAAAACTAATGTATTTGGGACATATGTGCATATGAACATTTTTTCTAGTTTTGGTGTAAGGAACCAATCCCCAAAGTTTGTAAAAGTATTTCTGAAACACCCTGTATAGATTCCTCAAAATTAATTTTTCATATTATAATAAGCAAAAATATTTGCCATAATAGCAAATTGTTTGGATCCGTATTGACAGAATAACTAAGAAACACTTAAGTTAATTATACGCCAAATCAATACCAACCAAGACACACTTAAACGACTACAATGTATAGACTATTTGAAGTGTACATGTTTCGAAACAACAATATTTTTCATAGATATATTTTTCAGAAGATTAACCATATAATTGCCTAAATTTTCATGGATAATTTTAAGGAATTATAAATGTTATTTCCAAATTATTGTTTTAAAACTTATTGTAAGGATATCCATTTTTAATTTAAGTTCTCCCGTAGAATAAGTACTTTTCTCTTAATTGTGCTGAAGAAGAAACCATTGTTGTTTCGAAACATGTACACTTCAAATAGCAAATAAATTGTAGACATTTAAGTGTGTTTTCTGTTAGTATTGATTTGGCATATAATTAACTTAAGTGTTTATTAGTTAAATATTATGGTCAATATGTGTGCCAAGCTTGAAACTGTTTCGATGGATGCTTGGGTTTAAAATCTCAATTATGTTTTTTGTAGCTGTTGGTAGCAATGAAATTAGTTTTGAATGAGTCTCTAAAATGCAAATAACTCATACAAGAATTGATTTTGATAGCTGCAGTCGTTCAGGATTTGATAGGGGGCTGCAACACACACACACACACCAGCGCAGATTGATCACACGAGTCTACTTTTTCATTAGTTTTGCCAAATGTGAAAAGTAGGCTGAAAATGAAAACATGCTTAATGAGGAATCAGAAAGCCAAAAGCCACTTCGACTGGACAAGTAAAACGCTGATAGCGGCGACATGAGCCGTCGGCCCTGCGTTTAAATACATCACTACGTTTCGTTGTCTGACACAGAAACGCTTCTAATTAAATCGCTGATGGTTACCGCTCGTTCGCTCGAATCGATTACAGACAAGTGACTATTCGACACAGATATATCCCTTATTGTCGCGGGAGACGTTAACATAAATCCTCCGATGACCTCTTACTGGAGATCAAGCAGACAAATTTCTAACTCATCCAATTCCCTAGCAATCACATTATTCCATTTAATAGAACTGGAGTAGATTTTACATTCGATTGAAGTGTAAATCTTGCCTCTTTTATTTCTCTCATCACTGTCCGTTTTCCAACCGATTTGCCTGGAAATAGAAGCGTATAAACTTAAATTGCAAAAGAGAGTAAAATAATGATCATTCCTTCCTAATCTTCATATTGTTCTGTTTACAACACGTAAGACGATTGTCGATAAACGATACAGGCTTGTTGATTTTTAGTTTTGCGATAAAAATATACTACTAACCCTTGATGTCCGACTTTTTTGGTATTTTCATCAAAGTTGTATGTTTGAGACTTCAGTCTTTTGACTGGCTTGATGCAGCTAACCATGCCTCCCTGTCATGACATAATCGTTTCATCTCTACATAGCTACCACACCCTACATCCGAGGCATATTCTAACCTTGGTCTACTCCGACGGTTCTTGTTCTCGACCCCTACTTTCATAACTAACTAACTCTGGTATTCCTGGGTGTCTTAGAGTATGACCAACCAACCTAACTCTTCTCTTCATTAGCAGTCGCCAGGAACATCTCTCCTCTCCCACTCGTCTTAATACCTCTTCATTTGCTATCCTATTTACCCATCTAATCTCCACCATTCTCCTGTAACACCAAATTTCAAACGCTTCAATCATCCTATTTTCAGCTGCACCTACAGTCCAAGTTTCATTTCCAAAATGTGCCACGCTCCAGACAAAGGCTTTCAAAAATGACTTTCTAATACATCTCTATTCGATGTAAACAGATTCCTTTTCTGAAGAACTGATTTTCTTGCCTGTGCCAACCTACTTTTATATACACTTTTCTTCATCCTTAACTGGTTATTTTGATTCCTAATTAACAGAAGTCTCCTACTTTCTTTACCCTTTCATCTGCCAATTTGACTATCAAAGAGGTTTTTGATTTATTTCGGCTGCAAACAAATAGTTTAGTTTTACATTAATTAATTTTCATCGTGAATTATTTCCTCAAGACAGAGTCCATACCATTTAACGAGTAGTTCCGTGAAGAACTATACAGCCTATTTTCATATATCCTACTCATGTTAATTGCCTCTATCAACATACAAAATTTCAATTTTATTGTTGTGATATATTCGTAGATATTGAGAACCGTCTAAATATTTCAGATGGTCGCCAGGTTGGATTTTTATTTACGTACTATTACATGAAGATTATTGTGTACGTGTGGTATTCAAACTTCAATCGCTTGATTAGGACACAAGAAGTAAAAGCGAGATTTTCAAATTTCGCACAGCCGCCATCTTGAGGTTATGTAAACAATTGAACTAAATTAGATGCCAGTGCATTACAATATGTACAATCATTTAATGTACCACATTTCACTGTGCTCAGATGGTTAAATCACGAGAAAAGTCGATTAAAATGCTTCTAATTCGCTTGGCGGCCATGTTCGTTTTCTACTTTACAGATTTTTGAATGTTACATAGATAAACTTGAAGTAGTGCCCTTTATCACCGTACAAAATTTCAGGGTGATATCGGTAATAGTTTCGGAGATACTGAATGCTGGTGAAATATTTCGCACTGCCGCCATGTTGGATTGGTGCGACACAATAAAATTTGAAGGGTACAGTCGGAGTCCTCCGGAATGGTGCTATGATCTTACCGAGTTTCATTGAAATCGCTCTTGCCGTTTAGAAGTTATTAGGGACACACACACACACATGGACAACAGGTGATCTCATAAGCCTTTTTTTTTTTTTTCATAAAATGAAAATAGGCTAAAAATGGGTTAAATTCTCTCGTGAATTAGCTCACATTTTGTCCGTGTGTGTGTGCGTGCACGCGTGTGTGTGAGGTGTGTGTGTCGCCCTAATTACTTCTAAACGGCTGGAGCGATTACAATGAAACTCGGTAAGATCATTGCACTATTCTGGCCGACCCCGACCGTGCCCTTCAAATTTTATTGCGTCTCACCAATCCAACATGGCGGCTGTGAAAAATATCTCACCAGCATTCAGTATCTCCGAAACTATTACCGATATTGCCCTGAAATTGTGCACTGTGATAAAGGGCACTACTATAAGTTCACCTATGAGACTTTCAAAAATCTGGTGACTACAAAACCAACATGGCGGCCAAGTGAAGTTGAGACTTTTAAATAGACTTTTCTCGCGAATAAACTATCCAAACGTAATGAAACTTGGTACAACAAATGTTTATACACATTGTAATGCACTGGAGTCTAATTTAGTTCAATTGTTTGCATAACCTCCAAATGGCGGCTGTGCGAAATATTTCACTGATATTCTATATCTCCGAAACTATTACAGATATCTCCCTGAAATTTTGTACGGTGATAAAGGATACTGATACAAGTTTATCTACGCAACTTTGGTACACCTGTAAAGTACAAAACGAACATGGCGGCCAAGCGAAATTGAAACATTTTAATAGACTTTTCTCGTGATTTAACTCTCTGAGCAGCGCAGTGAAATGTGGTACAGTAAATGATTTTACATATTGTAATGCACTGGTATCTACTTTAATTCAATTGTTTACATAACCTCAAGATGGCGGCTGTGCGAAATTTAAATTAAGTTTTCATTTCTTGTGTTCTAATCATATTGAAGTTTGAATACCACACGTACACAATAATCTTAATGTAATAGTACAAAAGTAAAAATCCAACCTGGCGACCATCTGAAATATTTAGACGGTTCTCAGTATTTACGAATCTATCACAACCTTCAAACTGAAATTTTGTATGTTGATGGAGGCAATTAACATGAGTAGGATATATGAAAATAGACTGTATAGTTCTTCACGGAACTACTTGTTTCAAATCGGATGGTCCCATTACTGTCAACCGTATCTACTAGGGCAATGTTGAAAAACGCAGGCCCTATATTTATCTACCGTAACTTATTATGTTTGTTGTTGTTAATTCATTTGTGGTGCTTGGGACATCCTGGTCATCAGCCCCGTGTAGTTTTACGTGTGTTGAACTTTGATAACCTGTAATCTATTGATGACTGTAGTGTGTGTAGGCTTAACTGTATTAGAGACAGCGATGAGGTAGGTGCCCCGGGATTTCGCATGAGGTACTATCCTTGCATTTACCTGGAGCGAGAGTGTAAAAACCGCACTCAGATGAGCTGCTATCAGAGCCATGATTCAAACCTATGATCTCCTGTCTTCCTGCTGCCCTGCGGCCATGGTGCACGATTTAACGAGCGGGGTCTAACTTAATGTGAAGCATTATCTAGTTACGACCACCTTGATTTGTACTACTTTCATTGCTGCCAACTGTAAGCAATATCACCTGATTCCTATTTTACGCTGTTCACATTTCTATGATTTGCTTGGCCACGTGGTGGTGCAGTGGCTATCATTCTTGACCGTCATCTCCTGAGGTCCAGGTTTGATTCCCGTCTCTGCCTGGAAATTTAACTCTAATTAGTTATTGAGGATTCAAGGGGTGGAACTACAAGGTCAACAGCCCCATATTTAACTCTGGTCTTGTGTTTCTTTTTCCTTGGATTCCCACTTCTCCAGGCAAATATCAGGATACCTTTCTTACGGCCACGGCCGCCTCCATCCCAATTCTAGCCCCAATAACCGATACGTATATTAATACAGATATCACAATAATACAGATTTCTCACCCACAAATGAGGCTACATGACCTCGGTGTCGAAATGTCCCTAAATGCATCAAGAACATATAACAAAATAATTAGGATATTTGAACCTGGTGAGGCCAGTCTTGGAATATGGCTCAGGGGTTTGGGAGCCATATGAAGTAGGGCTCATCAATGAGATGGAGATGGTACAAAGGAAGGCTGCTAGGTTTGTGCTCAACGATTTTAATTCTAGAAGTCTTACCACTCGAAAGATGGAAGAACTAAAGCGGGAATCTACGGAAGATAGAAGGACGAAATCCATACTATACGCTATGTTTAACACATACACTAATCGGCCAGCATGGGGAGAACTAACTAATCCTACCGACCTCATCCGCACAATGTTACGGGCCGACCGCAGAGTATAAATTATGGGAAATATTCCTTCACTAATCGTGGTATTGATAATTGGAACTCATTACCTGCCACAGTCTTAGAAGCTTTACCCACACATATTGGTGTCTTTAAGTGAAGACTGGAATTTTGTGTAAATGGTCTGATGTAATTAAGTTACTATAGTTTCCAAAATTTCTACTAGTGTACATGAAATATTTCATATTAAAACTCAGTAATTTTTTCTAGGTCTGTGCCGTGTCTTGTGTGGGTTTTCGCTTAGGACACAAAGCTGGCTCATCAGCGGGCTCTTGGTGTCCCCGCCCGGACCCCCTCAGGAGTTGTGGAATGCGCGCTACCTCCTATTTTATGAAGCACACATACCGCTCTTTACTGCTAGAACTAGAAGCTCAAGCAACATTAACCCTATGAAGGCTTCCAAAAAGATGGTATATAGGCTTTCATGGCCAGTGAATTAAAGTCAGCAATTTTTCTAGGTTTGAGCCCACACAAGTCACGGCACAAACCTAAAAGAATTGCTGACAAGGGGAGGATACGATGCATGGGTCACCGATTCGAACAATCTTTAGTTCACGTGTAGGGCATGACCAGGCGTATATGAGGTGCAAGTAGTAAGGTGCGCTACCCAGCCGTTTCCGAGAAATTAATTAATTGCCGTGAAATCCGATATACCATCTGTTCGATATTATTGCTGGTAATTTTCTGTAAGTTTCCAATTTGCCACCGGGGAATTACCCCCATTTGCAAATAAATGAATGAATTAATTGAAATGAAAATCCACAGCCTGCTTCCAGTCTCCAACCGGGTCAGGAATGGAATGAATGAAGCCCCCATCTAGCGGTGAGGATATGAACTGTGCCGGCTGCCGAGGCCTGACGCACTCCTCTGGGGCAATGATTAAATGAATGACAGATGAAATCAATGATAGTGAAGAGTGGTGCTGGAATGAAATTTTGACAGGGAAAACCGGAGTACCCGTAGAAAAACCTGTCTGCCTCAGTTTTGTCCAGCACAGATCTCACATGGAGTGACCGGGATTTGAACCACGGACCCAGCGGTGAGAGGCCGGCGTGCTGCCGCCTAAGCCACGGAGGCTTATAATGAATTAATTGTTCAGAGCAAAATCTACTTTTTGTTTTGTTAGGTGCGAACAAAATGCATTAACTTACCAGCCTTTAATTTCCGTACTTGCAGATGACGAGCGAGCTGCCAGTTTCATTGGTATTGTACGCCTCTGTCCATCACAAATAACATAATAAGGCAAATGTTTGATAGCCTATGGGGGGGGGGGGGAATCATTTTTTGACTCAATGTCTGCATCTTAAAATTATTTTCTTCGTCCTATCTCATATTTGTTTTCTCCTTGTAGTTCTTCTCAGTTCAAATATTTCTCCCGGTGCGTCTCTATGCTAGCCGCAGATGTATAGCATGTACTTAACAAACGTAACGACTTAACTGCACGGGCAGTGGCTGACGAATTGTTTGCTGTAGCTAGCTCGCCGCAAGCTGCAGAAGGAGCTGCCTGCAACTGCCACCTATCTCCATTCGCAAGTTTATTCAGTGTACCAAGTTTTAATCGACTGCGGTACTTACGACAGATCGATCAGTAATCGACTGCTCGTAGTATGTCTGGATATTAACATGTTCTCTACAGTCCTCTCAGAAAATAATTTCCACACCTGTGACTGACTGGTCAGCTGTCAGCGAGCCAAATGCTACTTAATATTGGTTAGAAAGTTTTGACCATAACAGTTAAGCAACATTCTGCGTGGTCATAAGCCGGTTGGGTGACCGCGTCTGACCTAATTCAAAACATTGCAGAGCAAACACACTTGATAACTGATACAAAAATAATAGCAAATAAACAAAAATAAACATGACACTGAGGTGCCCTTTGACCAAATTTTGTTCAATTCGGTTTCACCGTGTTTGAATTGTAGTTCGGTCAAAAGTGTGTTCATACATAAAGGTATAAACAACAACAACAACAAAACCTGGCACTACAGCCCATGAAGGGCCTAGGCCGACCAAGCGACCGCTGCCCAGCCCATTGGTCTTCAGATATTGGGGTGACGCATAATCAGCGCATCGGGTCCCTTTGGCCGTTAATTTTAGTTTTCGTGGTCGGGGCGCTGCCTCACTGTCAGACAGCTACTCAATTGTCCTCACGAGGCTGAGTGCACCCCGTTCCAACCCTGACGTCAGTTTTAAAATCCCTGACGGAGCCGGGAATCGAACCCGGGGCCTCCAGGTGAGATGCGCGCAACCCCAACACCAAGGCATAATGTTGCAAAATTTGGTAGAGATCAGATGATTAGGTTGGTCATAATTTGATTCAAGCTTTAAAATTTTGGGTGGCCGCCATTTCGTTTTCGTCAAGATAGCGGTGATATAAAACATGACACTGAGGTGTCCTTTGCTAGTGCTCCCACTGTACCAAATTTTGTTCAATTCGGTTTCACCGTGTTTGAATAGATATGGGGAATCGATTTGCACACATACATGGCCGCAATCCGCAAAGTATTGGTCTGATGACCTTGTAATTTAGTCAAAAGATGGTCAAACGATTCTTCATACATAGTGGTATAATGTTGCAAAATTTGGTAGAGATCAGATGAATAGGTTGGTCGTAATTTGATCCAAGCTTTTAAATTTTAGGTGGCTGCCATTACGTTTTCGTCAATATGGCGGCTATATACAACATGACACTGAGGTGCCCTTTGCTAGTTCTACCTCTGTACCAATTTTCGTTCAATTCGGTTTCACCGTGTTCGAATTGATAGGGGGAGGACAGACATTGAGTACATACACACACACACACACAGACACACAATTTTTCGCCCTGTATAGGTCTCATAAGTCTTTCATTTTTTGCAAAAATCGAAAGTAGGCTAACAATAGGCTACCATAAGAAAATAATAGTAATAACGAATGGCCTCGGGTTCGGGTGCGAGCTTTGTTAATTTACACCCAGAGGGCAGCTTGCATGTCGAATTTCGTCGTTCCTTTGAACGCTATGAAAGTCAAGGAGGTTAGATATCTAAGCTCCTTGATACTACAGCGCTTTCTAGTAGAGAATGGAGGAACTTTGTGTTGGCGGAAAATCCCGAGATTAATTTTGCCATTATGTAAAAAAGCCTACTGAATTCAAATGGGTTCTTTAACATGCCAGCAACGTATGACATAAGTATCGTGATTTTTGTCGCCTTTCAGAAATCTCTTACCATGGCCAGGAGCGAACCTGCAAGCTTAGGGTTGGTAGTACGACACTATAACCACACACCCACCGTGGCAAGCTACCATAAGAAAATAAAACAAAAAGTTCGGTGACGAACTAACGAGCCTAATTTTCATGCCAATGATTATTCTACAGTATATGAACCTACCTAGAATAATGACGATATTAAGTTGGTAATATCGAAATGTCTAATTAGTTCGAAATATTTTTGGTATAATGTAGCCTAATAGAGCACTACAGTTGGCAGCCATGGTGACTGAATATATTCTTAGTCCCATCTCTTAAGGTACAGATTAAAAAATTTGGCTGAAGTCCAATGGATAGCATGGACGTCACATGCAGTTAGACATTGGATCTATCAGTGCGCGTTAAAGCATGTTGGCAACAATGTCATGCGAGTGCTGTTTAGAAATAATCGGAAATATTATGATATCTTGTTGTGCCAATTTTCGATGAAATCCATTTGTTAGTATCGAAGTTACATGTATTTTAAAATTGGACCTATCAGCAGGCTTATAATCATGTTGGTAGTACTGACGTATATAAGTTACTCCAAATTAATCTAAAATGTCAGAATATACGTGTGCATAGTTTAAAGCTCTTGGCTTGCATACTTTCTGATGTATGGGTATTTGAATAAACTAAATAGAGAGCATTTATTAACAGTTGGCAGCCCTGGTGGCTCCTAAAAATGCACTGTCATATCTGTTTATGTACACATATTACATAAAAAATTTGGTTGAAATCCAATTATTAGTGTAGGAGTTATATGCATTTAAAAATTGGACCTATCAGAAGGCTTAAAATTATTTTGGCAAAACTGTCATGTGTGGCCTCCTGGAAATTAAACTGAAATAATATTATCTACATGTGTGCCAATTTTGGAATAGCTCCCATGCGTACCTTCCATGATATCCAACATGGAGCTCAAATTTCTAGTGCGTTTTTTCAGCAGTTGGTAGCACTGACATCATTTTCAAATATGGGCTTGAGATATTCCGATATACATCTTTACTCATATTAAATTTGGTTACGATTGCTGCAGCCGTTTAGGAGTTGATAAGGGGGGGGGGGGGGCGGGGACACACACACAGCCAGACAGACAGACAGACAGACAGACACACATTTTCCCGGATCGATCTCATAAGTCTACGTTTTCCTAATTTTTGCAAAATGTGAAAAGTAGGCTAAAAATATAGACGTTGATCTCCCGCAAATTATTTCAATGGAACTGTTAAAAAACCGCGCTTAAATTCATATACAAAACAGGAACACCACGCAGCCAATGGCTATCTCGGTGCATATATATTTACAAACAAGATGTTCAGTAAAGAACATATAGCCTACTTTCTCCTAAATGTATGAGTATAGTTATAACTCGTTGTTATTATCAAAGAGTATAATAGAACTATTCTTTGTTGAAGACCTTAGAAACGATTTACCTCTATCAAACGCCACAACCTAGATAAAAACTGCTACCATCATTGAAGAAAGAAAGATAAGAAGTATATCAAGAATGTTATGGATCTGGAGACATAATCGACCGGACTGGCTGCGTGGCTCAGCGGTAACGTTCTCGCTTGCTGGGCCCTAGGTTGCAGGTTCGTATCCTGGCGCAGTCAGCTGGCATTTGAGGGTGCACAAATGCGAGGGAGCCGTGTCAGTACATTTACTGGCACGTTAATGATCCCCTTCGGGCCAAAATTCCGGCACCCCGGTGTCTCTAAAAGCAGCAGTAGTTAAAAGGGATGTAAAACCAATAACATCATCATTATTATTATTATTATTATTATTATTATTATTATTACATATACGACCTGCCGTGGGCAACATCCAACTTTGAGTTGAGGCATGTCTTTACACGTCTGGTTGTGCATGGCTTTCACAACCCTAATTGAATTAACAAATCTTTCCATGACCCTACAGAGACGTGTGTATACAAACTATGTGGATATTTTCGATTGCTATTTGCCTGAAATAAAAGTAGTAATTAATAACCTGAACTAACACCTACGGCTTGAATTCAGTTACTATGTGAAATCGTTTTGTTCTTTACTTCAAATAACATTTTCAAGTAACACAAAATAGGCTGTTACAAACCCTTTAAAATAAAAAGTAAAAATGTATCGTAGTATCATCTTGTCATTCTTCAAATTCGATGCGCATAGAATGCCAATGGTATTGGCAACTCCAGCTATCTGATATGACATCTAGCGGTAAAAATGAGAAACTTACCAAGTAGGGTACATTTGTCACGTGGTGACTGTTTGTATATGGTTTCTTTTATTGGTAAACAGATCGTGGTAAATTGTTCGTGTCTTTATACATAAGTAATAAGTTTTACTCGTTGATAGAGTGAAAAATGAGTAAAAGCAAAGTGTATTGCTCAGTTTACGGCTGTAAGTCGATGTATAAGAGGGCTGCGGATATACGTTTTCATCACTTTCCAAAAGATGCAAATAGCAATAGTCGAAATGTGATGATACCTAATAATACCTTTCCACCCCGGGAAGGATCTAACACTTGTCGAGGTAGACAGACAGAAGACCTGCGACGTAAAGCCAGCGAAGGTTATTCAGTTTAAAAACAGCTGTTACGATGGGCGCGCTGGTAAGATTGAAGTTACTTGAATAATTAATTAAATAATTACTTATTGGCTGCTTGGTAGGGAGAAGGGATGAGTTTAACTTGTATTAAAACTCGGGGGGCGACAGGAATTGCCTGATTTGGATGGTTAAAAGGTGAGTTTGGTGTTGAATATTTGAATGGTAGCGGAATCACTCATTCTACAGTGTCCACGGGGAGGCAAATTAGGCCTATATGACTGGTAGTGGAATAGCTCGAATATCGAAGAACTTAGCGATTACGAGGTGTAGGCTTGGCGGAAAGGCAGGCGGATCATCAGTTTGACATCAATTCACGATATAAGTCGGAGCTTGGAACAGTGGCGTTTGGTTTGCGTGGATGCTAGTCTCGGAATGATAAAAGTAGCACAGCTTCGGTGTGTTATTTATTTGTTTATGTACCGTATTCTCTGTTTGAATGTCCTCGGCGTTGACTCAAGATCGACATTTACATTATAATGCGCATAATAGTACCAAAATTATGTCCGAAGTGTAGCCCTGTGTAAATTTGAATCAGCTGATCTACATCACCCATAAAAACTGATGCTTGATAATATGAAAATGACACCAAAAAATCCAGTGGAACACACAAATTAGATCACGTGTATCGCACAGTTATACATATATACAATTAAAAGTAACACTGTCATTACTTTAGAGACCATATTTACTGATTATAACCGAAAAATAAAAAGTGTTCCATATCAAACGCGTGTTATTGAGTATTTTAAACCCTACTTATCCAGACCGACCGCAGCGCCCCAAGTGTTAGTTTGAGTTGCCAATAGTAATCAATGGAGCCCCACGTAGACTAGTCGTGACATCTAGTGGTGAAATATCGAACAATATAATCCTAACAGAGCGAGTGCATTCTAGCGGCCAGAAGAAGAAACTTTTCAATAAAATCTGGAAGTTAATAAGTAGGTCGGCTTGCAGTTACCTTTTTGGCAGCTAGATGTCACGAGTAAATCTGCTGGCGAATTATGTTTTAATTAAATATATATTTTACACCATAATATGCACAATATAACGCTTAATTTTAAAACATCTGAGTCATTACAAAACAATAAACATATAACATTTCAAGCAAAAAACCTAGCTCTGATCGGGTTTGAACCATAGGCATTTGAGCGATAGGCTAACGCTCTACCACTGAGCTAATTGTGTCAACGAATATCGTTCTATATAAAATGACTTACATAGAACTTGTTAGCAAATAATGATTTATACTAAACGATTTCATCACTGGAGTATATTATTTATATATCAAGCACTTCATACAAAGTTTATTTATTTTGTATCAGTACGCTATATTGAATGCAATACTCAAATTAGTGAAATATAAGTCAGGCACAAGATATCCGCTGCCATCTTGTCTTATTACTGAATCAGCTCAGCTTTTTAAAATCACGTCTGCACTATAGTATTACAAAATAAACTTTTAATTTCGAACGTGCCTCTTCCTTTAGAAGAGTTAAAACGATTCTCGGCTCGATAATCGGAACTGGTGGGTCCCATGATATGGATTATAAAGTTTGCATAATTCGCACGGCCGCCATCCTGAAATGGTATGGCGGACGACCTTGTAGTTTGGTCACAAGACGCATCCTATGCGAAGGTATGTTGTTACCAAATTTGGTAGAGATCGGATGATTTGGTTAGTCGTTATTTGATTTTACGTTTTGAACGTTTGAGTGGCCGCCATTCAGTTTTAGTAAAGATGGCGGCGATATAAAACATGACACTGAGGTGTCCTTTGCTAGTGCTACCTTTGTACCAAATTTCGTTCAATTCGCATTCACCGTGTTCGAATTGATAGGGGGGACACACATTCAGAGTACACACACACACACACACACACACACACGCAGACTCACACACACACATACACACACACACACACACAGACTCACACACACACATACACACACACAGACAGACACACTTTTTTCGCCCTGTGTTGATCTCATAAGTCTACTTTCATTTTTTGCAAAAATCGAAAGTAGGCTAAAAACTATCAGATTTCAACAAAATAATACCCCTAAAAGACCAACAACCCCGGGTAAGGAGCAACTTTTACCGATGTCTAGCTTAAGCAGTCGTTGGCTGCGAATTTCCACCAGTACGGCACGTATCAAGTGTCTTGCAACTTGCAAATTTCCACCAGTACGGCACGTATCCAGTGGCTTATCTGTATTCCTTGGCATTCGGTAATCTGTATGATTACAGTAGATTGAACTAATACACAAACAATGCTTTGGTATACTACAATGTAAATATTTATATGTAGGTTATTCGTATTAACTCTTAATGTCTTTTATCCTGTATAAAATAAAATGGTGGAACCCGTCAATAAAGATATATGTCTTGCCACTTGCAAATTCCCACCAGTACAGCACGTATCAAGTGTCTTGCCAATTGATAATTTCCACCAGTACGGAACGTATCAAGTGTCTTGCCACTTGCCAATTTCCGCTAGTACAGTACGTACAAAGTGTTTTGCCACTTGCGAATTTTCAACAGTACGGCACGTACCAAGTGTCTTGGAAGGAAGGAAGGAAGGAAGGAACGAAGATTGTAGTTTTACGTGACTGTTAATCACGAGATCATAAGCCACGGGACCTCCTTTTTACGTGGAATCCGAACCACAGGACATGGCATTTCACTTTGAAAATCTCACTTGCATTGACCGGGAAGATAAGGAAGAGCTACAAAAGGTGCTAAACAGCCTCTCCGCATGGGCTTTGGAAAATGACTTACAAATAAACCACTACAAAACTAAACAAATGATTTTCAGAAGAGATGGAAAATTCTCCCCAAAGGACACTCTGACCCTTAGAGATAATCACCTAGAGGTAGTTTCAAAATTCAAATATATTGGAGTTACTCTCCAAACAACACTGACATCATTCAGCATTCAAGTGAAAGAGAGAGCAACAGCAGCGATAAAAGCAATTTCCAACATTCAGCAGCCCCAAAACTCGCGATAAAAACGGCTATGACATTATTTAAAACGGCCATAGCACCAATAGCGACTTACGGAATCCACATAATTTGGGACAAACTAAAATAAAACTACCTATTAACAATAGAGAAAGTCAAAGCCCACTATATGAAAAGAGTCTTGGGTATCGGGAAGACAGCGCTGTCCAGACTGACTTACGTCTTCACGAAAGAAATGTTCCTCATAGAAGACATTAGACTGCAGATGCTACTGCCGCACACCAAGGCCTATGAGAGTGCCCTTCAAATCCTCAAAGAAAAGCAGAACGCTATCTGGGATGATTTCTACTCAACTGACGCCATAATGACTGACGAATGGAAACAGGCAAACTATGAACTTCACATAATGACTCGATGCGCTACACATGGCTTTCACTAAAAGTTCTGCCAAAACAAGCGATTCCACGAACCAACTGAAGAATATGTGTGTGATCTTTGCAGCGAATGTTGTTCTCGATATCATGCACAAAATTGCCGACAATTGGGATTGGAATAATGTTGCTCACTTTTGTATTTTGCACATTGTGCGCTGTTTCAATAATAAATTGAGCGGGAATCGAACCTAGTCTGCCGTGGAGAGAGGCCAACAGCTTGACCACTGCGCCACCACGCCTCACCAAGTATCTTGCCACTTTCGAATTTCGACCAGTATGGCAGGTAACAAGTGTCTGAAATCCGAACCATCCCTTTTGAAGATTTTATATTGTGTCAAATTGGTGGGCCCTTCTTTTCTGGTAGCTTTTCATATTGCCCTACAAGCTAACATTTCCTCAGTCTTCAGACGTTCCACAAGACGCAATGAAGGAAACAGTTGTCAAAGAATACTTTTCTTTGCTTCCAATTTCCACGGGTCTACGGGGATTTCAGTTCTTTGTACTTCCAAAGATGGGTCCAGGAAGGATGTGAAGTGCCTTATGGTTGTTTCGTCCTACAATAAGTACATGAAAGGAGTGGATCATGCCGACAGGAATTCAAAGAATTGGTGGCACTGATTATTTCGGGGGTTCTTTGATATCGCACTTGTGAATGCCTTTGTCAATTACTGTTCCATGTTTGAGGATTCTGGCATGCTGACCTTCAAACAATCAGTAGCTCGAGGACACTTGGCTCAAAGAGCTCCACCAAGCAAGAGAGAACTACTAATCAGCTCACAAAGTACATAAAAGCACCGAAAATCTGGATTTTCTGTACCCAAGGACACTCGTTGTGGCAACAGAGGCATACACTGGGGATCAATTGATACGGTACACTTCGTGGTCACTGTGAAATATGCAACTATAAGAAGAATCAATCTCGTCCTCATTTCAACTGTTCGCATTGCAAAGATTACTTCTGTGTAAATGAAAAGAATATATTTTTCTATTGCTTAGTACTATGGTGTAGTAGTATAATTGAGCAGACATTCATTGGTAATAGGATGTTTACAACACTGATTTATCATACAGTATTTTCATTGCTTGTATTTATAAGTTAATGTAAAATGAACATGTTAATTTCGAGCTTATCTTTATTAATGGCGCCAAATTCTTATTGTATTTATGGGTTGTACACTACTGTCGTTACATTGAGGTGCAACCCACCACAAGCACACACAAAACATTCTGAAAACTATCAAACCTTGACTTCTGTATTTAGAGAAGTCCTATTCCAAATTGGCCTAATTACAAGAAGAAAAAAAAAGAATTATTCCGCCCTTTGCTTACAATGTGGTAGTCAAAAGGGTTAACATATTCTAACCTTGGCCTACCACCACAGTTCTTATCCTCAACTCTTCTTTCCATAACTACAGTAAGTTGGCTATTTCTGGGTGTCTTAGTAAGTATCCTACCAACCTATGTCTTCTCTTCATTAGCAGTAACTACAAACATCTTTTCTCTCCCAATCGTCATAATACCTCTTCATTTTTAACCCTATCTACTCATCTGATCTCCTGTAACACCACATTTCAAACGCTTCAATTCTCCTCTTTTCTGCTGCTGCAACAGTCCAAACTTAACTTCCATATAGTGCCACGATCCAGATAAGGCTTTCAAAATGAGTTCCTAAAATTAAATCTCTTATTTGATGTCAACAGATTCCCTTTCTGTAGAAATACTTTCTTTGTCTGTGCTACCTACTTTTTGATGTGTAATATATTTCCGCTCGGTTGCCGGATAGTTTTGTGGGAGTGATTTTGAAAATTGGGGACGGAAGTGGATCGGAACGATCGAGCTGGCAGTGGTGGATCGAACGGGAGAATGCACTTCCCGCTCGATCGATCGAACGGAAGTGTACTAGCTAGCAGTGGTGGAAAACGGAAGTATGCACTGACCGCTCGATCAATCGAACGGAAGCGTACTAGCTGGCAGTGGTGGAAAACGGAAGTATGCACTGCCCGCTTGATCGATCGAACGGAAGTATAAGATGCACTGCCAATTCGATCGATCGATCCAGCGGGTAGTGGTAAGACCCAGCTGGCAGTGGTACGAGAATCAATGAGTGCGCGGTGTCGGAAATTGATACCATGACGTATTCTCGGCCATGTGGAATTTATTATGACATATTGAACGGAAAACGCTCATGCGAACTCTGGTATCAAGTGATTGAAACAAATGACATGGTACATGTTCGAAGTCTTCGTATCAGTATTTAAATGGTAAAATACCTTAATATCAAACATTGTAAGTAGTCGGCATTGCCGGTATTATGTTTCTACACAATGACTATTCAAATATTAACCCACATAACAGTAAGGCAGTCATCAATATAATATAATCGTTGTGGTTATACGAGAATTGCGCAAGCCTTCATGAACTCAATTACATTCTCTTTACTCACAAGAGGGCCTATTCATAAGGCATTTTAAACTCAATTTCACGCAGAAACATTATCGAAATAAGTAAAATATAAATGAAACTTAATTCCCTAATGCAGTATTATTGGAACGTGGAAATAAGTCACCATCTTGTGCACAAAATTTGCCTAGTCGAAATAGCCGCGGGGTTAGTGCTTATGACTGTGAATCTAAAGATCTTGGGTTCGAATCCCGGACGGGGTAGATACTTTTGCTACCAGATTATCATTTTAAACGATATTTATCATATCAATATGACTCATTTTAACAGAATCCATATGAAATTACGTGTTGGTCTGTGAATGAAGAGGACCTGTTTATAAGGAATTTAAGGTTATGAGCGGTGTCGCGTCTATTAATCTAGTTGATCCATATCGTATTCTTTATTTAGGCTAGTACTGGTGGAAGCTACAAATCATCAAATAAAATGAGTTCCGTATTATGAACTAAAATATCTGTAAAACACTCCCTTTTACAATAGATTAATATTTGCGCCCATAATAGTATAAAATACCGGTGTATCGACAATTTCACGTGAGGTTTCTTCTATGTCAGATGTTACACATCATATGCGACTACTGTAAGGCTCGTAATTTTTTTATATCCTCTTTGCTTCGCCCATCACTGGTTCTAACCCGTCTGAAATAAAGTAAAGCCGGCGGACCCGTGTCATAGATTTCTGGCATCTAAAAGAACCTACCAATACAATTGGTAGTTTGTAGCCAAAATTTGTTGGTTATTTGATTAGAAACACTCTATCAAGTTCCAACGTTCGCCACTGGGTATCAGTGACAGTGGCGACTGGTCGCCAAAGTTGAAACTACTTGAAATTGAATTTGTTGGGAAGCCTACGGGTGTTCAATTGAAATGCCCTGCTATGGTCATTGGCAGCAATTCAAATATAATAATAATAATAATAATAATAACAATAATAATGTCTAGTGCTAAATTATAAATTGGATAAATTAGATGTATCAGAAAGAAAAATTATGCGCAAAATTCTCGGTCCATTGAGAACTACAGAGTTTTGGAAATTAAGAAGTAACGAAGAAATATATCGGAACATTGAAAACATAACGGAGACAATAATGAAGAGGCGATTGTTATTTTTCGGACATTTATATAGAATGAATGATAGCAGGTTGACCAAACAGATTTTTAAATATCTTTGGAAAAAGAAATCGACAACAGCCTGGTTTCAAGAAGTAAAGAAAGATTTAGAAAAGACAAACAATGTAAGGGAAGAAGATGCACTATAGAGAGAAATTTTCAACAAAAAAAAAAGGTATTGGGAATGGAAGGACTTCAAGGAAGGCAATATAAGAAATCAGGCTAAAATGGTCGGAAGAGAGAAAGAAGACACACAGCGAAAACATGAAGGAGCTCTGGAGGAAGAAGAAAGAACAAGACCCTAACGGAGAATGAAAGAAGAATATATATCAATTAATTAAATGTCTGTTAGATTAATCGAAAAAACATTTAATCAATTATTCGACCAACCGATTAATCGAATAAACGACCAATTGGTTAATCGACTTAACGCACATTCAATAATCGTTATATGTAGCAATTAATCGAATTTTCTGTTTAAAATAATCGATTATTTGTGAACTCAAAATAATCGATTAAAAGATCGAGCCATACTTTCTAGTGTGAGCTCGCTAATGCATGAAACCCCTTCTATAACAAAACTACACGGGGCTGCTTATTAGGATGTAATTAATCCCCAATAGGAAGCAAACACGACAAAAAGTAACCCAAGCCACACACAAATCGTATCCCCATATGGTTCAAATATTTCTACATGTACTTGTTGACATGCCATTTTATCTTACAATACTTTTCGTGTTTCATTTCCATATGTTTGGTTTCAATGGCTGTTCGTGTTATCTGTTGTACGATCATCAACTGCGGGATGTCGGTTTGTACCTCATTGTTTCCACCTAGCCTATTCATGAACGTAATCAGCGTTTTATGACCATTGTTCTGTAAAGTGATACTTAGTACTCGAACATATACACCACAGGGATGG
Source organism: Meconema thalassinum (assembly GCA_946902985.2). Taxonomy (NCBI): domain Eukaryota; kingdom Metazoa; phylum Arthropoda; class Insecta; order Orthoptera; family Tettigoniidae; genus Meconema; species Meconema thalassinum. The sequence continues at coordinate 143,494,817 of OX336393.1, read as the reverse complement.
ACAAATATCTGTCACTTGTTACCTGATATTCGTGGACAATGCCATTTGTGGGAATTAGTAGAATTAAATTATTAACTCTAATTTCTACCTTAACAGCGACAGCTGTCACACACAGGTATGTATGATTAACTGTTCAGTCGACTGATAGGATGCAGCACTCCATGTCTCCCAGTCCTGAGGTAATCGTTTCATCTCTACATAGCTACTACACCTTACATCCGAAACAATCTGCTTAACATATTCTAACCATGGTCTACCCCTAGAGCTCTTGTCCTCAACCCTTCCTCCCATAACTAAGTTTGCTCTGGGTCTTAGTATGAGACTTACCAACCTAACTATTCTCTTCATTAGCAGTCGCCAGAAACATCTCTCCTCACATAATCGCTAAAACCTCTTCTATTGTTAGTCCATCTACCCATCTGATCTTCATCATTCTCCTGTAACTCTCATTTCCAATGCTTCTATTCTCTTTTTTTTTTGCCGCGCCAACAGTCCAAGTGTCACTTCCATAGAGCGCCACGCTCCAGACAAGGGCTATCAAAAATGACTTCCAAATACCTAATACTATATTCGATGTCTCTTATACAGAAATGCTTGCCTTGCCTGAGTCGGCCTACATGTTATATCCTCTTCGTCAATCACTGGTTATTCTGCTTCCTAAGTAGCAGAAGTCTCCTGCTTCTGTTAGTTTTTCACATCCGTAGGTGATAATGATTTCTTTCGGCTGCATTCCAATAATTTTGTTTAAAATTTATTTTTATCATGAATTATTTCCTCAGAATGGAGTCCATACCATTCAAAAACGCATTCCTGGCGAGTCTGCTAAGTTAACAGGTATAGGAGTCCACCATTTGAGACCCTAACAACCTTTGACATTTTTCATAATCTTCGCTATCGGTCGTGATTTCATTAAAACTGATAAAATAAGTCAGCCCGATAAATGGAACAAATTTTTCACCAGTTTCGGATTTTTGACAGATTTGGCAAAATTAATTAAAACAAATTTAAAAGAGCCCACGCGCAGGATCCTTCCTAAGTGCTTTAATTTTGATTTTATATGTAAAAAGAAACATATGAATAACATTTGAGGCGATTCCTGAAGGATGAGTCTATAGGTATAGGAGCCCTTTTTCGGGAAACCAGTTTAAGTTAACCGCCATCTTATATAGGTAATTCTTTGCTATTTCCGATTCATTACCTCAACGTTAGAGTACAGGGAAGGTTACCTGTCTATTCCCAGTTCGAAGAGATTTACTTGGACATTGTGATCGTAACTTCGGTCTTATTAAAGCAGAGTGAAGAAGGAGAAAACCAACTGCAATGCCGTATCGATCAGCATTGGTGAGGTGCAGAAGGCACCCATCACCCTTTGCGGTACTTATAGACAGAACCTTAATCAAAAACTGGAGAAAAGACCCTGGTTTTCAAGAAGCGAATCACGAAAGAAACCGTTTGAAGCGGTACCTAAATACAGGCCAGATTGTACTGTGCTTTTCAATCTAACTTATACATTAAACAAGCAATGAAGAAAATTGGAGAACGATTCAAAGAAGGAGTAAAGATTCAAGCAGAAACAATTTCAACCGAGATTTGCTGATGACATTTTCATCTTAGCTGGTTCGCCTGAGAATGTGGACGAGTATTTAAATGGTATGGACTCTGTCATGAGGAAAGAATTCATGCTGAAAATTAATAAATGTAAAACAAAAATATTGGAATATGGTAGCTGTGTAGAGATGAAAAAATTAGCTCAGCACAGGGAAGCATGGAGGGCTGTATCAAACCAGTCAAAGACTGAAGACCCTTAACTCACAGGCTCAACAACATACAGAGATCCATGCACACCCTTCGAACTTCCTACAATCCTGGGACACTGAAATATAATAATTATTATAATAATGAAATAATTAAAATATATTTTAAGTTGATACGGCTACTTCTGTAATAATAAATAAATAATTACATGCCAGTACCTGACATCGGGGTCGACTGTAAAGCCAGGTTTTAATTGGTCATCGACAGCAACATAACCCTGCTTCAAGTGAGTGAAGGTGCTCTGAGTTGAATATTACTGGTTTCACGTCCCTTTTTAACTAATGTGGATGCGAGTCTTTCGACAGTGCCCTTCAGTCCGGTAAAATCGACACAGGAATAGAATGTGAGGGTTTTCAAGTACGTTGATGCTGAGAGTTGCTCATGGATGGACAGTATGTTCTAAGATAACCTCCAGCAATCAGAAACTACCTAGGATCTAGACGTGAAGGACAGAAAATAGATCTGTTTTCTTTGCATTAAAACCTTTGAATGCCTAATATTTGTTCAACAAAGCAACAGTATTAGTTAATATGAGCCTAGGGAGTTAACATAGTTAAATGTGGATAGTGCTACATCCTCAAGGGCTCACGGCTGGTGATTCCTGAGGTCGGCCAGATTTAGCCCCCTCCTTTGCCTTCGGGGCAGATTCTCTCCCATATCCCTTTCCTATCTGTCTTTCATGGCTTTACCTCTTTCAATGTCCCTCTGTCCTCATTCTTGGAGAGTTGAGGGATTTTCCTTGCACTGTCTTTGATTTCCCTAATTCCTTCTTTTCATCCTTCCTTCTTCTAGTACTTAAGTTAGTTGTAGTTACTCGTATTCATTTCATCATATTCACAATTACCCAAACAATTAGGAGCCGTTAACGCAGATGTCAGGCCCCTTAAATGGACAATTATCATTTAAATCATATTCTCTGAACAGAAAAGTGACGAGGAAGGTATAGATTCCATACTGATGTTGTTATTGTTGCTTAATTTAGGAGATGTGACATCGTTGTCTTATAGCCCCGTGTACAAGGTTGTGTGTGGAATGTATGTGATTACCTGTGTTAATGGCTGTACGAGAGTGTATATTTGTCAATTGTGGAATGTATTGGTGGAATGTATTGGGAGTATTGGGAAGGAAGCAGCGATGGCCTATCGTTAGGAACCACGCCTGCTTCTTCCTGTAAAACTACTTCCAGGATTGCTGAGGTGGGAATCGAACCCTCCTCTTCTCACCAGGCTGAGTTTACTCCGTTCGAGCCATCACACTAGACGTAAAATTTCTTGGCAGAGCTGGGAATTGAACCCGGACCTCCAGGGTGACGGTCAAGAACGCTAGCTGATACACCACGAATATGGTCACACTGATGCCGAGCTTTAAACAACTATAAGGCAAAATTCTAACAAATATAACAAATGCATTAATCTTCGCGGTTATTACGTCGACAAGTAACCATGTTTCTACATCAATGTTGATAATAAATTCGTTTTCATTTAAACTAGTTTTTTATTTTTGTGGCATAAAAGTTAGAACAAGAAGTTACGTGACGAACTAAAGAGCCTACTTTTCTTAAAATTAAGATGCATTCCAATGATTAATCTACTGTATATGAACCTATCTAGAATAATGACGAAATTAAGTTCGTAATACCGAAATGTCTAATTAGTTCGAAATATACCTGGTATAATGCAGCCTAATAGAGCACTACAGTTAGCAGCCCTGGAGAGTGAATATATTCTTAGTTCCATCTCTTGAGGTACAGAATACAAAATTTGGTTGAAGTCCAATGGACGTCACATGCAGTTAGAAATAGGATCTATCAGCACGCGTAAATGCATGATGGCAACAATGTCATGCATGTGATGGTCAGAAATAAACAGAAATAATATGATCTATTGTTGTGCCAATTTTGACTGAAATCCATTAGTTAGTATAGACGTTACATGCATTTTAAAATTGGACCTATCATCAGGCTTCGAATCATGTTGGCAGCACTGATGTATATTCGTTACTCCAATTTAATCTAGAATGGCAGGTACTATCCGTGTGCCAAGTTTAGAGCTATTGGCTTGCATACTTTCTGATATATTGATATTAGGGTAACACAAATACAGACAGCATTTATTAACAGTTGGCAGCCCTTATTGCTCCTGATATGGTACACTTCGCACATACGAAATTTGGTTGAAATCCAAATGATATTATAGAAGTTACATGTATTAAAATTGGACCTGTCAGCAGGCTTAGAATCATGTTGGTAGCACTGACGTATATATTACGTGTGCATAGTTTAAAGCTGTCGGCTTGCATACTTTTTGATAGATTGGTATTTGGAAAAAAACATAGAGAGAGCAATTTTTATCAGTTGGCAGCCCTGGTGGCTCTTACGAATACCCTCAGTCATATCTGTTTATGTACACATACTACATACAAAATTTGGTTGAAATTCAATTATTTGTGTAGAAGTTATATGCATTTAAAAATTGGACCTATCAGAAGGTTTTAAATTATTTTGGCAACACTGTCTTGTATGGCCTTCAGGAAATTAAACTGAAATAGTATTATCTACATGTGTGCCAATTTTGGAATAGCTCCCATGTATACCTTTCAAGATATCCAACATGGAGCTTAAATTTCAAGTGCGTTTTTTCAGCAGTTGGTAGCACTGACATTTTCAAATATGGGCTTGAGATATTCCGGTATACATCTTTACTCATACTAAACTTGGTTTCGATTGCTGCAGCTGTTTATGAGTTGATAGGGGGGCCACACACACACACACACACACACACACAGACATTTTCCCGGATCGATCTCATAAGTCTACTTTTTCCTCATTTTTGCAAAATGTGAAAAGTAGGCTAAAATTCCCTTCTCATACAAACACATGTTTAGTACGGTACCGGTACGCAATGTTTCACTGGCATCGGGAGATGCACGTTAGCAATGTTTCCTTGTACAGTAATAGTGTCCATTGATATTCGATCTATGAGCTCCTTACGAAAGAAATACTTGACAGAGTAAGAAAAGGCCAAGCGTTAGTATATTAATTCATTTTTTTTTACAGAATACCTCCAATTCGTACCGCAACAAAGATTGGTTGAATTTTAATCTACACTCCTGCTATGCTCGCATATTATTATAATGGCATAAAGAAACCACTTGACGGCATTCCCATTCTTAGAGAATGCTCAAATTGCCCCTCAACGATCTTTTCGCATGTGAATGAGACGTCATTTCAATGTTCTTTACATCTGCTTTTTATTGTCCGATCAGATCTAACGAGGACGTGCATTAAAAAGCAACCAGCGAATGAGGTGAAACGATTCAAGTCTTTTTTAGTTGTTCGTCTTGTCGTACCATTTTTAAGGGATGGAAACTGCTAATTTATTCACAGAATGCAGAGCAATTCCGATGTGTAATAAGTAGTTCTGTCAGGAATTAAAATTTCCACTTTCCCTTCAATTATTCATTTATTTCCCAAGACATTTATATCGAAGGTCGTTTATAGTGGATGATTTGCGTTGCACGTAAAATGCCAAATTATCTATACAGTATTCAGGGAATATTTCCTTCGTTCAGAGAGCGTAAAACACTGTTTTTCCCTTAGCGTTTTAATGTATACAATCAACAGAGGAAGTTTCATATGTCAGATCTCCAATATGTCACCTAGAAATAAAGATCAATGACTACATAACTCACGAGTGGAACAACAGTTGGACCTCAACATCGAAAGGATCTGTAACGAGAGAAATCTTTTTTTCCTGACATTCAGCATCGACTTCAAAGTTAAATACTTGTTCCGAACTGTATGCTTAGTTAATTTGAATCTGGTCTTGGGAAATGCAAGTCATACTTCGAGAGATTTCACACCACTATTCAAAATTAATAAGCCTATAGGCCTACATGTTTTTATGGATCCTCCCAAATTGTACATCGCCTGCTTATTGACTGCCCTGCTTTTGAAAGAGAAAGATATGTCATAAAATGTCACCAGAGTTACTGCAATAATTAACTGACAAAACCTCCCTAACCTATATTTAAAAGAAATAATGATGATGTTCTCATGTTTCTAACATTTTTCCATCATATCTTTCATAAGTTACTATAATGTGTTATAAATAGTAAATTTCTGTAATTGTCAAACAATAATCCTAATAAGCGAGGCAAAATAGGGTTCCTTCTATGTATTGGAAATTCAATAATAATAATGAAAATCCACAGCCTGCTTCCAGTCTCCGACCGGGTCAGGAATGGAATGAATGAAGCCCCTATCTAGCGGCGAGGATATGAACTGTGCCGGCTGCCGAGGCCTGACGCACTCCTCTGGGGCAATGATTAAATGAATGACAGATGAAATGAAATGATAGTGGAGAGTGTTGCTGGAATGAAATTTTGACAGGGAAAACCGGAGTACCCGGAGAAAAACCTGTCTGCCTCCGTTTTGTCCAGCACAGATCTCACATGGAGTGGCCGGGATTTGAACCACGGACCCAGCGGTGAGAGGCCGGTGCGCTGCCGCCTAAGAATAATAATAATAATAATAATAATAACAACAATAGCCTATATACAACGGGTATCATGGAGTAGGCAGGAAGACTTAAGGCAGGTGGGGATCGAGAGGCAAATTATTGGAGACAGAGGAGAACTCAGAAATAAAATTAAGAATACAACATTCAAAACAAATGAAAAGATGAAGACAAGAACATTGTGGACAGAACTGAAACAGGAGCACAGTCAAAGGATGAAGAGATTTTGGGAAGAGAAGAGGAATAAGGGAGAGAAGTGAGAATTGTGTCATCATGAGATATTTAAGTTCAAACACTGTTCATAAGGGCAAAAATTATTTAATAATAATAATAATACATACAAAGATGAAGTAATCAAAGAAAATAAGGATATTTACGAGACTACAATCCCTTTCTACAAGGAAAAATACCACCTTCATGAAATAGAAGTTTTGGGTTATTAGTGGAGGCCCGGGGAACAAAAGCTTCTCTTTTTGCTGCAACGTGTAGAAAATTTCAGATCTCAAATGCCACCATTAATACCATAGCAGTAACAGCCCTTAAAGGATCCATTAGTATTTTGAAAAACCATTTATATTCGCAAATTATGTGTATTTTAAGGCTGAATAGCTATTTTATTTATTTATTTTTAGTTGCAGTTTGCCCACTCTTCAGGTCTTTTATTCTAATTTATATGTATAAGATACATTTCATAGTTCAATACTCAGTTTGTTAACCTTCACTTATTTCTTTTTTCACCGTATTATGATAGTTAAGCTTTCTATATTGGCAGCCTTGTAAGTCAAGGAAGATTAAGAAATAAAATATAGGTCCTATCAGCTATTACTGGGGGTTACTGAACAGTTAAATTAGGCAGGCATATAGGCAATACAATTGTCAATAGGTGCCATTGTGTAAAATTAGTAACAAAATACACACGAAGAAATTTGTTTATTAATGCAATATAAATACTTCAAACTTTATTTGGCTTATCTCAATTCATTGGGGTCGCCGGAGCCATGAGGCTCATTTTGGTTTTAGCCGGGGATTTAAGGCTGGATGCCCTTCCTGATATTTCAGGATAAAATTCCCCTCCCTTTTGTCACCGGGTTTCGAACACCGTGAAAGACGAGCAGCTAAGCCACTGCGCCATCACGTTCCCCAATGCAATATCAAAACATATTAGATCAATTCTAATTACGCAAAATACCATGTGCGAAATTATTATTGTATTTATTTCACATACATTTGTCAAGTTAACAGTATCAGTGCGCTCAGTGAACTGTATATAGGATGTATTAACAACTAAAATTATTTTTACACCGGGTGGGTTAGCCAAGGTCGTTACGGCATGGCTGCTGACAGTCGCTCACATCCGGGAGGCGAGGAGGTTCGAATTCCCCCGCCGGTAACCTTGAAGATGGTTTTCTGTGGTTTCCCATCTTCCTTCCAGGCAAATACCGGGGTTGGTCCCTAACAATAGACCACAGCCGCTACCTTCCAACTCCTCGTCCTTACACTCAAACTTTCCTCCCCCAGACAACACTCTACACGTGACTGTACTTGTAGCTCAACCATCGGGTGTCCACCTAAAAGCAGCTACAAATTGGCGAGCCGAACATGTCCTCGGACAACCCCGGCACTAAAACCCATACCCTAAATATATATATATTTATTTACAATAGTTTCAAAATACAATCTTGTTTTTTTTTATGGAAAACAAGATGTTCGGTAAAGAACTTTTAGCCTACTTTCTCCTAAATGCATGGGTATTGTTATAACTCATTGTCCTCTTCAAGGAGTAAAATTGAATATTGATTGTAGTATCATGTTGAAATACAACGTACTATACGGATATCAAACATGAATATGAGGTGCCCTTTTCTAGTGCTACCTCTGTAAAAGAAATGCCATTCAATTCGGTTTCACCGTGATTGAATTGATATGGGGAATCGATTTGCAAACATTCATAGCCGCTATCTGCAAACTATTGGGCTTATGACCTTGTAGTTCAGACAAAAGATGCTTCCCACAAAAAGGTATGTTGTTGCAAAATTTGGTAGAGATCAAATGATTAGTTTGGTCGCAATTTTGTTTGTGCTTTTAACATTTGGGTGGCCGCCATTCCGTTTTCGTCAAGATGGCGGTGATATAATACAGAGGTGTCCTTTGCTAGTAATACCTCTGTACCAAATGTCGTTCAATTCGGTTTTACAGTGCTTGAATTGATAGGGGAAATAGGTTTGCACACATACATGGCTGCCATATTCAAACTATGGGACTGATGGCCTTGTAGCTTGGTCAAAGAACGCATCTCACTTAAAGGTATATTCTTCCTATTCTTCTTCTTCCTAGCGTAGTCCCGCTGGTGCTGGGTCCGCTTTTTTGGTCATTGACCTCCATTTTGTCCGATTTCGTGCGTCAGCTGAATTTAGGCCGGTAATTTTTAAGTCGCCATTTATAGTGTCTTGTCAACGCTGCTTCGGTCGTCCTCTGGGGCGTAGGCCTTCAACCTCAAAATGAAGGACAGAGTTAGCAACAGTATCAGGCGCTGCACGCAGGGCATGGCCATACCATCGGAGCCGTTTCTCTCTCATTTTGTCCACAATTGGGGCGACACCCATTTGCTCCCGAATTGTGTCGTTTCTGACATGGTCAATAAGAGAGATGCCCATTGTCCAACGAAGCATTCTCATTTCCATGGCGTGCAGGCGACGTTCTGAAATTATGTCGGATGGTCGACATTCAACGCCATACAGCGCAACTGGCCGAACCACTGTCCGATATATCTTCGATTTGAGACGAAGTGGCATTTTCTTTTCGCAAAGCACACCCGTGACCTCCTCCTACCGCAACCAGGTTGCGTTTACCCTGGCTCTTACTTCATCATTGAAGTTGCCATCACTCTGAAGACAAGATCCGAAGTACCTGAAGCATTCTGTCTTGACTAGATTTTGTCCAGCGACTTGAATGGTACCGTCGCTTGGGTTTAACTCCAGATACTCCGTCTTTTTCACATTCAGACATAGGCCATACTGGGAGATGCGGTTATTCTAGTCTTCAACTTAAAATTGGAGTTTTTCACGGGTGTCATCTGAAACCATTATATCATCTGCAGACAGAAGGGTCCAAGGAACATTCCGTTGCAGGTCACAAGTGATGGTGTCCATCACAAGAACAAAAAAAGGGGACGGTGATAGTGCTGAGCCTTGGTGGACGCCGACATTTACAGGAAAGTTTTCCGAGGTGCCAACAGCACAACGTACTCTACTGCTGGTGTTCCTGTATAACATCTTGACCACATTTACAAATGACTCTGGCACACCATGGTTACGGAGCGCATACCAAATCAACTCATGAGGAACACGATCGAAGGCCTTTTCAAGGTCAAGAAAGGCAATATGCAGAGGCTTTCTTTTCTCACGGTGCTTCTCCATGAGTAACCGTGCTGCGTCTCCTTTGTTCTTGAAAATCGGTACTGTAATGCTTGTAGCCCAGTTAATAGGGATGTGGACAGAGTCCAATATTGCATTGAAAAAAGGTAACGAGCAAATCTATCGCAGTAGATTGTGTTCTCACATAAAGGTATACCGACAGCAATGGCTACGCTGGCTAAAGCGCAGCAGTAGGTCATGGGACCAAGCTCTCTGCTGACTCGGTAGACGCGTGGGTTCGAGCCCCACCGTCGGCCGTTCTTGAAATGGGTTTCCGTGGTTCCCATTTTCAACACCAGGCAAATGCTAGGACAGTACCTTCTGATAGGCCACGGCCGCTTCCTTCCACATCCTTGTCCAGTTTCATTCATCTTCATCCTTTCCATCTCTCATCCCGACGCGCAGGTCGCCCACGGGTGTCGATTAGAAAGACCTGCACTCGGCCTCCGAGGAGGCTACACGAAAAAAAAGGATATGTTGTTGCAAAATTTGGTCGAGATCAGATGATTAGGTTGGTAGTAATTTGATTTAAGCTTTTTACATTTGGGTGGCCACCATTACGTTTCCGTCAAGATGGCGGCGATATAAGACATGACACTGAGGTGCCCTTGCTAGTGCTAGCTCTGTACCAAATTTCGTTCAATTCGGTTTGACCATGTTTGAAAAGATAGGTGGAATGGATTTGCACACATACATCGCCGCAATCTGCAAATTATTGGGCTGATGACCTTGTAGTTTGGTCAAAAGATTTTTTTCAGACATAAAGGTATAATGTTGCAAAACTTGGTAGAGATCAAATTATTAGGTTGGTCATAATTTGATTTAAACTTTTAACATTTGGGTGGCCGCCATTACGTTTCCGTCAAGGTGGTGGCGATATAAAACATGACATTGAGGTGCCCTTTGCTAGAGCTACCTCTGTACCAAATTTTGTTCAATTCGGTTTCACCGTGTTTGAATAGATAGGCGGAATCGATTTGCACACATACATGGCCGCCATCTGCAAACTATTGGGCTGATGACCTTGTAGATTAGTCAAAAGACGCTCGCCATACAAAGGTATGTTGTTGAAAAATTTGGTAGAGATCGGGTGATTAAGTTAGTCGTAATTCGATTTAAGCTTTGAACATTTGGGTGGCCGCCATTACGTTTCCGTCAAGATGGCGGCGATATAAAACATGACACTAAGGTGCCCTTTTCTAGTTCTACCTCTGTACCAAAGCACTGTGCACATCTCATGTCTACTTTCATTCTTTGCAAAAATCGTAAGTAGACTAAAAACAATCTGTATTATGAGACGGATCTCCTAATATCACATGAATCGATGGGATAAGGTCTATTGCTTCAGCTGCCTTGCCTCGTAGAGCATTGGCTACTTTAACTATCTCAATCCACCGTGGATTTCCTTGGAGGACCCTTTCAAACTTTCCTATATACTGGCTCAAGACTTCCAATAATTCTCCTTCGTGACCACTTTGTGATGTAGCAACTAGCATTCTTGGCTGTCACCCCGTAGTTCCGGGTTTGATTCTCGGCTCTGCCCATAAATTCACTTATGGTCTCAGAGCTGTTACAAGGTACACTCAGACTCGTGAGGCAGAACTGGGAAGAGCTGGGTTCGATTCCTACCTATGCCATCCCGAAGGAATGCCAGGATGGTTCCTTACACACGGCCACGACAACCTCCTTCCCAATCCTTACCTGAATTACAATTTAAGGCCCCTCGGAATGAACGGGGTAAGTCCATATTTTTCGGAAATGTGTTTATGGTGCATTCTGGTGGTCAACCATCGTCACTACAGATCAGTTGAAATTAATTTCAAACAATGCGGGATGTCACTGAGATACAGAGGTTTTTAGCCTAGTTTTCATATTTTTCAAAAATGAGGAAAATGCAGACTTATGAGATCGATCCGGGAAATAGTGTGTGTGTCCTTCTGTCTGTCTGTCTGTCTGTCTGTCTGTCTGTCTATCTGTCCTTCCTTCTGTCTGTCTGCCTGCATGTGTGTGTGACCCCCCTATCAACTCCTAAACGGCTGCAGCAATCGAAACCAAATTTAGTATGAGTAAATATTGTACCGGAATATCTCAAGCCCATATTTGAAAATGATGTCAGTGCTACCAACTTCTGAAAAAACACACTAGAAATTTGAGCTCCATGTTGGATATCATAGAAGGTATGCATGGGAGCTATTCCAAAATTGGCACACATGTAGATAATACTATTTCAGTTTAATTTCCAGGAGGCCATACATGACATTGTTGCCAAAATAATTTTCGGCCTTCTGATAGGTCAAATTTTTAAATGTGTTAACTTCTACACTATCAATTGGATTCCAACCAAATTTTGTATGTAATATGTGCACATAAACAGATATGGCTGAGCGTATTCTTAAGAGCCACCAAGGATGCCAATTGTTAATAATTGCTCTCTCTATTTTTTAAAATCCAAATACCAATATATCAGAAGTATGCAAGCCGACAGCTCTATACTTTGCACACGTATAGCACTTGACATTGTAGATTAATTTGCAGTAATTAATATAAGTCAGTGCTGCAAACATGATTCTATGCCTGCTGATAAGTCCAATTTTAAAATACATGTAACTTCTATACTAACAAATGGATTTCATCCAAAATTGGCACAACAAGATATCATAATATTTCAGATTATTACTGACCAGCACACGCATGACATTGTTGCCAACATGCTTTTACGCGTGCTGATAGATCCATTGTCTAACTGCATGTCACGTCCTATGGACTTCAACCAAATTTTGTATTCGGTACCTTAAGAGATGGAACTAATAATATATTCAGTCACCAGGGCTGCCAACTGTAGTGCTCTATTAGGCAACATTATACCAGGTATATTTTGAACTAATTAGACATTTCGATATTATCAACTTAATTTCGTCATTATTCCAGATAAGTTCATATACTGTAGATTAATCATTGGCTTGAATCTTAATTTTAAGAAAAGTAGGCTCTTTAGTTCGTCACGGAACTTCTTGTAATTTTTAGAGGAAACGGAAAGATCGTCCCATGTCCTCACACTTTTTTCATAATTTAACATTAGTGGTTATTTGTTTTACATGTACTTCATTCTTCTTCTTCCTCTTCGCGAATGCGTCGCTTAGGACCACACAAAATCAACACTTTCTAGCCCTCCTGTTGGCCCAGTATTCCATCATTCGCAGCGAGTGGGTCTGTTTCCGCTGCTCTGACCATCGATGTTGTGTAGTCTTCTTCTCTTCTTCCTCGAAACCCCGCATCTGAGTGATTTTCCTGATTTCTTTCAGGTCATGTAAGTTTAAAATAAAAATAATATAAAATAACCCCTGGCACTACAGTCCATGAAGGGCCTAGGCCTACCAAGCGACCGCTGCCCGGCCATTTGGCCTGCAGATATTGGGGTGACGCGTAGTCAGCGCATCGGATCCCTTCGGCCGTTAATCTTAGTTTTCGTGACCAGGGCGCTGCCTCACTGTCAGACAGCTACTCAATTGTCCTCACGAGGCTGAGTGCACCCCGTTCCAGCCCTCACGTCAGTATCTAAAATCCCTGATGGAGCCGGGAATCGAACCCAGAGCCTCCGGGTGAGAGGCAGGCGCGCTACCCCTACCCATGGGGCCGTGTAAGTTTGTTGATCCTAATTCCTTTTAAGTCTTTTTCTATAAATTTATACCAATTCGGTCTAGTAGCCTTGTTCTTTAAGAAAGTATGTATTTTGTGTGTCAGTCTGTTCGGATCCATTCTTTCTGTGTGTCCCATAAATAGGATTCTTCGCATTTGCATTGTGTATGTGATTTAGTTATTTGTTGGTGGTATATTTCTGTATTAGGCTTTGGATAATGTACACCATCTTTTGTTCTTGGTCCAAGGATTTTTCTCATTATTTTACGATCTTTCACTTCTATTTGGTGTTTTAGTGTTTTGTGTTGGAGATTGAGTGTCTCTGAAACATGGAGAGCTTCAGGTTTGATTACAGTTGAAGAGTGGGGAATTTTTGCAGTTCCAGGAGAGTCTCTTTTTGTAATAAATATTTTTTAGCCTATTTTTCAATTTTGAAAAAATAGGCTTATGAGATCACCTTTTGTTCGTGTGTGTGTGCGTGTGTGTGTGATTCGTGTGTGTGTTCCCCCCTAATAAAATCGAAACGGCTAGAGCGATTTCAATGAAACTCGGGAAGTTCATAGCACTATTCCCGGCGACCTCGACCGTGCCCTTCAAATTTTGTTACGTCTCTCCAATCCAACATGGCGGCTGTGCGGAATATTTCACTAGCATTCAATATCTCCGAAACTATTACCGATATCGCCCTGAAATTGTGTACGGTGATAAAGGGCACTACTAGATGTTCACCTATGAGACTTTCAAAAACCTGTTGACTACAAAACCAACATGGCGGCCAAGCGAAGTTGAGACTTTTAAATAGACTTTTCTCGCGATTTAACTATCTAAATGTAATGAAACTTGGTACAGCAAATGTTTATACACATTGTAATGCACTGGAGTCTAATGTAGTTCAATTGTTTACATAACCTCAAAATGGCGGCTGTGCGAAATATTTCACTGACATTCTATATCTCCGAAACTATTACAGATATCACCCTGCAATTTTGTACAGTGATAAAGGGTACTGATACAGGTATACCTATGTATATTTCATAAACCTGTAAAGTACGAAACGAACATGGCGACCAAGCGAATTTAAAATATTTTAATAGACTTTTCTCGTGATTTAACTCTCTGAGCGCAGTGAAATGTGGTACAGTAATTGATTTTGCAGATTGTAATGCCCTGCCATCTAATTTCATTCAATTGCTTACATAACCTCAAGATGGCGGCTGTGCGAAATTTTAAAATTAAGTTTTAATTTCTTGTGTCGTAATCATGCGATCGAAGTGAAAGTTTGAATAATGAACCTAGGCAATAATTGTCCTTGAATGGTACATAACTCTATGGCCTATACACATAACACTCCTAAATGGTGAGCTCCCGAAATATTTAGACGGTTCTCAATATCTATGAATCTTTTACAGCAACCAAACTGATTTTTTTTATGTTCATAGAGACTATGAGCATATGTTCACCTATAGGACTTTCAGGAACCTGGTGAGCACAAATCCAACATGGCGGCGACGCGAAGTATAAATATTTAAATGGACGTTCCTCGCGAATTAACTATCCGAGTGCCGTGAAACGTTGCTCGTTAAATGCTTATACAAATGTTGATCCACTGGCATCTAATTTATTTCAATGGTTTGCATTATCACAAGATGGCTGCTGTGCGTAATTTTAAAATCTCGTTTTTATTTCTTGTTGTCTAATCATGCGATTGAAGTTTGAATACCAAACGTACACAATAATCTTAATGTAATAGTACAAAAATAAAAATCCAACCTGGCGACCATCTGAAATATTTAGACGGTTCTCAATATCTACGAATCTGTTACAGCAATTAAAGTGAAATTTTGTATGTTGATTGTGGCAGTTAACATAAGTAGGATATATGAAAATAGGCTGTATAGTTCTTCACGGAACTACTTGTTGATTGAAAAGCAGTTTCCATTTTCTGAAACCTCGATTCAATTGATTTCCTTTCGTTAGAGTTTGCTGTTTCACCTAAATATTTAAATTCGTATACTCGAAATATTTTGTTGTTGCCAATTTGAAGTATATATGATGCGGATTTGATGTCAGTCATAAATTGTGTTTTTTCAAACGAGATTTGTAATCCAATTTTCGCCGATTGTTCTTATAGTAGATCAATTTGCTTTTGGAGATATCTTGGGCAATTAGTGCCATGTGATCAGCAAATGCTAAGCAGTCTAATTCTATGCCTTCCAGTTTTGGTCCCAGTCGGGGTGTGTTATCTTCATAAGAAATAGATTTGGCAAAAAGCTATATTGCTTACCCTTAATTGGGGTGTTTAAGGTATGTATTTTTAGTTTTGAAAGTATAAATTTGTTCTCCTGAAAATTTTACAGAATATTACTTACAGTACCCCGTTTTTCCCGTGGAGACTTCAAATACCAACCCCACTATAACACAGGTTATCAAACAAATTACACACATATCCATGTACTCGTGGATAAATGACCACTATGTTAAAGTCCCTCGAATTAAACAACAATTCTCCTCATCATTAGTGGGGTGAGCAGATGTTAAGAAACGGGAAAATAATTGAGGATTGGATAAGGAAAACTGTTTACGTGCCAAAGTTGAATATTTTTGGGAAAACACAAAAAATGAATAATTCAGTAACAATTTAATTTTTCCAGCATAAAGTGTATTACAATCCATTAAGAACCCTGCAAACATGTTCAGTAGGTCTATTTCTTTTTCTGTGCGATTAAAGAGTTATTAGGAGGAAGCATAAGAAACTATTCCAGATTTGTAATTTTTTGTTCTGTTTTTGTCGTGTGGCCTCCTCAGAGGCCGAGTGCAGGTCTTTCTATTCGACGCCCGTGGGCAACCTGCGCGTCGGGATGAGAGATGGAATGGATGAAGATAATTGAAACTGGCAAGGATGTGGAAAGAAGCGGCCGTGGCCTATCAGAAGGTACCATCCCAGCATTTGCCTGGTGTTGAAAATGGGGAAACCACGGAAAACTATTTCAAGGACGGCCGACGATGGGGTCGAACCCACGCGTCTACCTAGTCAGCAGAGCGCTTGGCCCCATGACCTATCGCTGCGCTTTGGCCAGCTTAGCCACTGCTGTCGGTTAGATATGTAATTAACTGCACTATTTGTCCTTTCTTAAGAATCAGAATCTACTCTTCAGAATGACTGAAGGTTTTCCTGGTAAGGACCAATATTGGATAAACACAAATAACTTGAATACAACTCTGTACCTCGGTGGTAAAGGACACTATGTCACATTTATTAAATTTTACAGGAGATCAGTTCTAAGATTTTTTACTCAGTTCTCCCTTAATTTTCTCGCCTGTTAGCATTTTCGTAGCAAAATTTTAACTGTGCTTCTTTTAGTTCACGGGAAATCCACCAGACTGTACAGAAGTATACAACACTATGACCAGATGGTGTTGTATTGTATAACTCGACGTAAAAGTGAAGTTGGTGTTCCGTTCATAGCATGTAACTTGCCCAATTCATGATGTAGGGCATGGTGTTTTATACGAGTATACCTCTGCGTAGAGCAGAAGAAACCCGTAAAATTGTGCTAATATACCCATTTTGGAGAAAAGTGGACATAGTGTCCTATACCTCCTATGTACAGAACTGGTGGCTTCATGTTTCCAGTTTTCAGCTCACTTAGTCGTTGTGTATGGCTTTTCTTAATGCTGCTGCTTCCTATTTTTACACACTGCTTGTCTTTCGATACTTTTGGAGGTAATGCTTTGTAATTATCCATGATAAATACTAGAAAACTGTTCCATTCACTAGAGATCAACACAGCTAGCAAATCTCCACTGAACATACACTAGGAGCTAAGCTAGGAGGCAGGTATATAGTTCCCAAGAGTGCCATCTACTAGGAATTTTTGTAGCTATATGAAGGGATGCTTGGCACATATCGTTACGACATTGGCGTTGGTACATAATCACATTCCATTACAAAAACCAAATTTAACCTTGGAGGCACTTATAGTGTTGACCGTGTCTGCTCCTCAATTATGTCTACCACACCAGATACCAAACCATTGGAAGGAAATAGACTTCTTTCAAATGCTGCCGAAAACATTAAATACGAAATTATACTCGAGGTAGGTACGAAGCTCTCAAATAGTGACAAAAAGACAAAATAATTTTAGCTTAAAACTCATAAAATGGATTTATATCTCAAAAGCCAACGTTTCTGCACTAATGAATAAAGAAGGCGAATAAGCAAATTCTTATCCCTAGCTGTTACGTATGGTTGGCGGCAATGAACCCATCGAGAATCGTATAACTTAAGGCCACGGCTGCCTCCTTCTAAAACCTAGCCTTCGGGCGTTCAGTTAAAATGCCTCGCTATGGCCATTGGCTGCAATTCAAATATAATATAAATGAATCAACAACAAACGACAGCTTGAGAAGAAACGTTAATTATGTAAATGTTAAGTTTTGAAGCCATTTTTTCAGTGTTGACTATACAAATTGTCAGGTGTAGCTCTTTAGTCGGTCAACACGAATTTGCCCAATGACTGGGAGGGGTACAATTTATATAGTATATGAATAATAAGTAAATAACACTCCTGTTGTTGTTTTTAGTCTTCAGTCTCTTGACTGGTTTGATGTAGCCCTTCATCCTCTCTGTCCTAAGCTAATCGTTTCATCTTTACATAGCTACCACACCCTACATCTGAGGCAATCAGTTTAACATATTCTAACCTTGGCCTACCCCTACAGTCCTTGTCCTCGACCCTTCCTTCCATTACTAAGCTTGCTATTCCTGGGTGTGTTGGTATGTATCCTACCAATCTATCTCTTCTCTTTATTAGCAGTCGCCATAAACATCTCTCCTCTCTCACTCGCCTTAATTCCTCTTCGTTTGTAACCCTGTCTACCCATCTGATAATCATTCTCCTGTAACACCACATTTCAAACGCTTTAATTCCCCTCTTTTCTGCTACACCAATAGTTTCACTTCCATATAATGCCACGCTCCTGACAAAGGCTTTCAACAATGGCTTCCTAATACATAAATCTATATTCGATGTCAACAGATTCCTTTTTTGTAGAAATGCTTTCCTTGCCGAGCCAACCTACTTTTTATATCCTCTTTGCTTCGTCCATCACTGGCTATTTTGCTTGAAAGTAACAGAAGTCTCCCACTACCTTTAGCTTTCCACCTGCCTATTCGAACTTCATAGATATTTCTGATTCATTTCGGTTGCATTCCAATATTTTTGTTTTATATTTATTGATTTTCATTAATATGAATTAATTATGATCACTAATAACAATAATAAGCCGGCCTCTCACCGCTGGGTCCATGGTTCAAATCCCGGTCACTCCATGTGAGATCTGTGCTGGACAAAACGGAGGCAGACAGGGTTTTCTCCGGTACTCCGGTTTTCCCTGTTAACATTTCATTCCAGCAACACTCTCCACTATCATTTCATTTCATCTGTCATTCATTAAATCATTGCCCCAGAGGAGTGCGTCAGGCCTCTGCTGTCGGCACAGTCCATATCCTCACCGCTAGATGGGGGCTTCATTCATTCCATTCCTGACCCGGTCGGAGACTGGAAGCAGGCTGTGGATTTTCATTTTCAATAACAATAATAATAATAACGTATGGCCTCGTTGTCGGGTGCAAGCTTTGTTAATTGACACCCAGAGGGCAGCTTGCATGTCGAATTTCGTCGTTCCTTTGAACGCTATGAAAGTCAAGAAGGTTAGATATCTAAGCTCCTCGACACTACAGCGCTTTCTAGTAGAGAATGGAGGAACTTTGTGTTGGCGGAAAATCCCGAGATTAATTTTGCCATTGAACACGGTCTACTGAATTCAAATGGGTTATTTAACATGCCAACAACATATGGCGTCCATGTCGTGGTTTTTGTCGCCTTTCAAAAATCACTTACCACGGCCAGGGGCGAACCTGCAGTCTTGGGGTCGGTAGTCCGACACGTTAAACGTGTATTTTTTCACTGAACGCCAGCTGGTTAAAGTAAGTTTTGTTTTTGAGGGGACGTGACCTTGCTATGCGCACACTAGATGCGCAGTAGCAAAGGTCGGCCGGGGAGGGGGGGAGGGGGGGGGGCGGCGTGCCAATGAAGTCCTGACCTCACCCTTTTGGATTTTTTTCCTGGGAGTACATTAAAAACATTGTGTATGCAGAAAAAAGTCGGGATTTGGAGCACCTGCGGGAGCGAATTTCTGCCGCAATCTTGACAGTTACTCCTGAAATGATTGCACGCACCAATCCTGTCATTGGGAAAGCGCGCGTTCAATTCAGATGTTGGTGGTCGGCCTGGCCTAGATTTTTTCTCTACAGTCCCTGTTTCCTTCAACTGATTAAACCATCGAATGCCAGCTTTGTAATCAGGTGCAGTTTGTCGGGCGGTGCAGTCATTGGCGCGCGCGCCCCTGCCGACCTTGGCTACTGCGCATCTAGTTTGCGCTTAGCAAGGTCACGTCCCCTCAAAAACAACTTACTTTAACCAGCTGGCGTTCAATGAAAGAATTGCACGTTTAACGTAAATGGTTTCGGTGCTATCATTTTTAGCCTATTTTCAATTTTGAAAAAATAGGCTTATGAGATCACCTTTTGTCCGTGTGTGTGTGCGTGTGTGTGTGTGTGAGGTGTGTGTGTGTCCCCCCCCCCTAATAAAATCTAAACGGCTGGAGCGATTTCAATGAAACTCGGTAAGTTCATAGCACTATTCCTGGCGACCTCGACCGTGCCCTTCAAATGTTGTTACGTCTCACCAATCCAACATGGCGGCTGTGCGAAATATTTCACTAGCATTCAATATCTCCGAAACTATTACCGATATCGCCCAGAAATTCTGTACGATGATAAAGGGCACTACTAGAAGTTCACCTATGAGTCTTTCAAAAACCTGGTGACTACAAAACCAACATGGCGGCCAAGCGAAGTTGAGACTTTTAAATAGACTTTTCTCGCGATTTAACAATCTAAACGTAATGAAACTTGGTCCAGCAAATGTTTATACACATCGCAATGCACTGAAGTCTAATTTAGTTCAATTGTTTACATAACCTCAAAATGGCGGCTGTGCGAAATATTTCACTGACATTCTATATCTCCGAAACTATTACAGATATCACCCTGCAATTTTGTACGGTGATAAAGGGTACTGATACAAGTTTACCTATGTATATTTCATAAACCTGTAAAGTACAAAACGAACATGGCGACCAAGCGAATTTGAAATATTTTAATAGACTTTTCTCGTGATTTAACTGTCTAAGCGCAGTGAAATGTGGTACAGTAAATGATTTTGCAGATTGTAATGCACTGCCATCTAATTTAATTCAATTGTTTACATAACCTCAAGATGGCGGCTGTGCGAAATTTTAAAATTAAGTTCTTATTCTTGTGTCGTAATCATGCGATCGAAGTGAAAGTTTGAATAATGAAGCTAGGCAATAATTGTCCTAGAATGGTACATAACTCTATGGCCTATACATATAACAATCCTAAATGGCGAGCTTCCGAAATATTTAGACGGTTCTCAATATCTATGAATCTTTTACAGCAACCAAACTGAATTTTTTTATGTTCATAGAGACTATGAACATATGTTCACCTATAGGACTTTCAGTAACTTGGTGAGCACAAATCCAACATGGCGGCGACGCGAAGTATAAATATTTAAATGGACGTTTCTCGCGAATTAACTATCCGAGTGCCGTGAAACGTTGCTCGTTAAATGCTTATACAAATGTTGATCCACTGGCATGTAATTTATTTCAATTGTTTGCATAATCACAAGATGGCTGGTGTGCGTACTTTTAAAATCTCGTTTTTACTTCTTGTGTTCTAATCATGCGATTGAAGTTTGGATACCACACGTACACAGTAATCTTAATGTAATAGTACAAAAATAAAAATCCATCCTGGCGACCATATGAAATATTTAGACGGTTCTCAATATCTACGAATCTGTTACAGCAATTAAAGTGAAATTTTGTATGTTGATAGAGACAATTAACATGAGCAGGATATATGAAAATAGGCTGTATAGTTCTTCACGGAACTACTTGTTTTAAATATTGGGATTATTTTTCGATGACCCTGTACATGTAATTCTTTCTACGAGCGTTGAACTTATTAATCATATATAGAGAGCCTACTTTAGCCGCCCGGCCAGTATTAGGGCAAGTTCTTGTTGACCGACTGAAGAACTAGCCTACAACAGACAAAATGTTAATCATGTTCTGCTAATGCCAACGGCTGTCACCACTTGTGAACACAACTTCTCGTCTGTGATGATGATATTCTTTTCAGGGTATTCTTAATAGCACTGGGGATGTGCAGGAGAAGAGCTGCCGTCTCTGTTGGATGTAAATTGAGAAGGCTCGGGTTTACCTTGTAATCCTCATAATTGAATCTAAAGTCCCTCGGCCTGACTCTGTGTACACTTCCTCCTCAATTATCCAACGCTAAATGGAAACAAACCTCGCCACTGCAATTTATTTACAAAACTCTTTACTACTACGGAGGGGTAGAGTGCTTAATGACCCGCCCTTATTTTAAAAGGGTGCATTTCCTTTTTCTCCGTGTGAGAGTCTGCATGTATGTAATTCGTTTGTGGTTGGCCCCAATCCTCTTAGGTCACATGCAATGCAGATCTAGTCTAAGTCTTGCCCTACTTTACTTTTCGAGGGGATGAACCATTGACTTGTGAGTGCTCGCTGCCATACTCGGTGACCTCTAGACAATGCAGACCCTGTTAAATAATGCAAGTCTCCATTAACATTCTGTATACTGGCAGCAGGAAGGGAGAGTGCAATGTTGGAATAGTACCATCTCACAGTCTCTATCGCGGCTTAACATGCGATTGCTGCTTTGATATCGATGTTTTGAATTATTACTGCTTGTATTAGGGCAATAGATCCACTGATAGATATTGGTCTTACACCACTGTAGCCCAGTTTTTATTGTTGTTGTCTTTAGTCTTTTGATTGGTTTGAAACAGCCTTCCATGCTCCCTGTACTGAGCTAATAGTGTCAACTCTACATAGCTACCACACCCTACATCCGAGGCAGTCTGCTTAACATATTCTAACCTTGGTCCTCGATCCTTCCTACCAAAACTAAGTTTGCTATTCATGGGTGTCTTTGTATGTGTCCAACTAGCCAATCTTTTCTCTTGATTAGCAGTCGCCTGAAACATCTCTCCTCTCCCTCTCTTCTTAATACCTCTTAATTTTTTACTCTACGTACCCATTTGACCTTCATCATTCTCTCATAACACCACATTTCAAATGCTTCTATTATCATCTTTTCTAATGTGCAAACAGCGCAAGTTCCACCTAGGGTGCCACCTTCCAGACAAATGATTTAAAAATAGCTTTCTAATACCTAAATCAATATTTGATTTCAGATGATTCATTTTCTGTAGAAATGCTTTCCTTGCCTGAGCAAACCTTCTTTTTATATCCTCTTTGCTTCGTACATAACCGTATCACTGTACGACAAAGAACATATTAATTTTGCTTATGATCAAACTACAATAGGCCCAATGGAATGCGGCCGGAAGAAATAGGTAACTCCTATTGATATTCAATGGGTAGTTGAAAAGTTGTAGATGTTTCAATTAAGGGGCATTTATCCCCGTGTATTTGGGCCTTTTCCTGGAATAGAACTGGGGAAAGTACGGGAAACCACTTCCAACATAGCTTAGGTGGGAATTGAATTCAGCTATACTCAGTTTTGCGTCACATGGTTGAGCGTAACCCATTCCACACTCAGACCAGAATGAAATTTCTTGGTTAGGCCGAGAATGGAACCTGGACCTCAGCGGTGAATGCCAAGAATGCTACACACTGCACCACGAGCAGGATGCAGGTGAGAAGCTTAAGGAAGTAGGAGCATTCTTTTACTTACAATTAGAAGCAAAATAAGCATTGATGGGCGGGGCAAAGGGGTTATGGAGGATACATAGCACAGAGAAGGAAAACCTTTATAGAGAAAAGAATCGATTACCATAAAATATAGGCTACTGTACTGTAGAGTTAGTTATTGGACAGAAATTTGTGATAGCCTTTGACTGGAGCGTGGCAATTTTATAGAAGTAAATATTGGATTGTTGATTCAGCAGGTACGAGAAGAATAGAAGCATTTTAAATGTTGAATGATGAAGATTAGTTAGTTGGATCGACAGAGTAATAAATGAACAGGTATTACGACGGGTAGGGGAGGGGAGATGTTCTGGCGAGTGCTAATTAAGACAATAGGGCACATACAATCTGTTTTCTCCAAGATTCCGATGATTATAGTGAATATAAGCTTTTCACAAGCAATTATTTAGAATTTCAGTGCCATAAAGTACCAAATCCATCCTATTTTTATTTTTTTATTTTTTAATATTTCTTGTCTGTTAGGTTGTCAGCCCGAAGGCTGGTTGGATCCTCAAGAAAAACCGCCGTTAGGTTATGTGGGTAGATACCCACAAAAACCCAAGGCAGCACTATATTGAGGCATACTAGGCAAGATGGTAGTGAGGTAGTATGCCATTGCTTTCCTCACTGAGTCAGAACAGCAGTACTAACCCTATGAGTAGAACCTTTCACAGCGTCCACAGGCTCTGACTGTGCCCCGAATGCCATTACTAAGCACCACCCATACCTCAGTAGCTTCCATATAATCACAGCCATGTGTAAGACTGAGACTGAGCCATCGGTGAAAAGCCACATTTTACTCTAGCCTGTGCCAGCAGACAAATGCAATATTCTGGCCTGTTTGTCATCTACTGATGAAAGTATGCAAGCCGACAGCTTTAAACTATGCACACGTATAGTACCTGACATTCTGTATTAATTTGGAGTAACTTATAGCCTACTGCTCAAATACTCAAGATAATAATGCATCTTTTTTGTCTATCAGGACATAATAATATTAAGAAAGCGCACAAATGTGCATAGTAACAAAATAAAGGTAACTTATATTACTGTACATATTCACCACATTGAGATTCAGTCTTCAGCACTAACAAGGGGAGGATACGATGCATGGGTCACCGATTCGAACACTTGTAGGGCATGACTAGGCGTATACCAGGTGCAAGTAGTAAAATGCGCTTCTCAGCCGATTCCGAGAAATTAATTATTAATTATTCCCAATTGCTGTACGGCGTTCCTGTACGCTGTACGTTAACATGCAGCCAAGGACCGCGTAGTGCTGCGGTAAGAGCCCTGCTTCGTAAGCGTGGGATCACTGGATTGAATCCCACCGGTGAGCCTTTTTTTTTTTGTAACCATAGGCAATTCGTACAACTGTAGGTGTCGTGAATAATGTTCATTTTGCAGTCAATTGTAATAACGTGTTTTGTGAGCGGGAAAAGGGATTCATCGTATGGGGGTGAACATTTGTGACATTACATAATGTACAGTCGAGGCATTGCAAATACATTCGTATTATACATGGACAGGTGTATTCTATTATATGTATACGTTTATATATTGAAGGCCCAGTCTGTTCCGTTCATTGCTCGTCAGTGAACCATCAAACCACCCCGTACCCCGCAAGTAGTGTCTCATGCTATGGGTATAGGTTGGAAAGTGTTCGGACCTGGCGAGGTCACCTGCACACAAACTAACGATAACGGCGGGCACTTGTACTAACAGCAAATACCGTGAATAAAGGTATTCTTTCATCAATCTCCTGTATGATTTATTCCGACTCCCTTTTCCCGCTCACATAACACGTTATTACAATTGACTGCAAAATAAACGTTTTTCACGACACCTACAGTTGTACGAATTGCCTATGTTAAAAAAAAGAAAGGCAAAAATGCTCACTGGTGGGATTCGATCCAGCGATCCCGCCCTTAAGAAGCAGGGCCCTTACCGCTGCACCATGCGCTCCTTCGCTTCATGTTATCGTACAGCGCACATGAACGCCGTACAACAATACGAATAATTAATAATTAAGTTATTCGTATCGGCTGAGAAGCGCACCTTACTACTTGCACCTGGTATACGCATGGCCATGCCCTACAAGTGTACTAAAGATGGTTCGAATCGGTGACCCATGCATCGTATCCTCCCCTTGTAAGTTCAGTCTCACATGTCGTGCACCGGAGTACGTTGACGTGGTTACAGCGCAGCTCATCCTGGAGAACGTGCAAATACATTCTTCTGACACTGGGTGGAAACGTTTCATGCTGCACATTTTGTGGTGGAATCCGTGCACCACCAGCCTATCGACGACCTTCCTCATTCGTTGGCAGGTCCCTGCTCAGCTTCTGTCGATCATGGAGCTTGTAGCGTAGAAGTCATCGTCGGCATCCATCTTCCAGGTCTTTCAGCACCTCTGTTAGGTTGCAGCAGCAGCTGGTTCCGCAGGTCATGAATCAGGAACGTCTCCTTCGCCAAAATGTAGACTAACCTTGATGATGGTGTATACGTGACTTTTACTTCCACCTACTCTGTCAGGAACTCTATTCAAGCCCTCCCATATCTCCTGAAGTCCGTATGTTATTATGGGCGGTATTTTGGCGTGGAAGAGACTCATTGCTGTCTCGATGGAGATTATTTGTGGATATCTGGACATAATGAAAGATGTAAAGGGCATTTTCAATATAAGGTTCATTCCAAGAATCAGACAAGTCCAGAAATTAAATTGTTCAGAAAAAAATAAATAAGGAGCAGTACAGCTTTATTTGTGCTGAATGAAATAAAAATTGCTTACAGACCTACTGTTGTATCACTAACAGCTTTACATTGCACATAAAGGAAATAGATTTTTATGAGGATAGTTGAGGAAACCTTTGGACTAGCCTGGTATCTGCCGAAGTCTTAGTTGAATACAAATGAAAGAAAAAAAAACAATCCTCAAATACGATTATTTATTTTATGTTCGACCCTGACTAATATGTGTCAGGAAACTGTATCATAATGAGGCTCATTGTAACACTATTTTTCATTATGAAACAGTTTCTCCCACCAATCGGAGCTCAAGAAACAGTTGTGTGACCAATTAGATAAGGATACCTCCGCGCATGCGCTTAAAATCCAACATGTCTATATAAATTACCGAAATTTCACCGTCCACACGTTCGCGTAAATAAACGGGTGAATATGAGACAAGAAATGGCACTGTACCTTAATATCCCCCAAATCAATTTCTACACAGCGCGTGGTTTTGAAACGACTTCGGTGACAGTTTTACTGAATACTGGAGCACAATCTGAACATATGGCATTGAAGCACACAGAGCGCATGCGTCGGTTGTCCAGAGAGCTTGGAGAACAGAGATATACTACCCACCACAGCCCCCGATCACAACATTCTAGTGACTGAACAGATATTTATGAATATTTATGTTAAAACATATAATAAAGTTATAATTATCGTCGAACATAAACAGTCGTATGCAACTCGCCTATAATGGTAATTAAGACACTCGTATGCAAATTATAAAACTGGCATACGCTCGTTTTATAAACATAGTCGTGTCTTAAATTATTGCCATTTTGGCTCGTTGCATAATGTACTAATGTAAATCTTAACAAAGTACAAATCATTATTGAATGCCAATCATTATATGTAATTAATTATCTGTAAAAAGCATTGGACTTGTCTTATTTTTGTAGAATCCCCAATATTTCACACTCGTATATAACCCGACCTGTCTGCTTTTTGGAGACAGCAGTACGTAGAGCTGGTTTTGTAGAGGAAGAAGATGTATTTATCTCAAAAAGTCTATTTTTTGGCTTTTCTGGTTTATGGATTGTACCCTTTAATTACAATTTCACAGTGTTTTTTTACTTCTCTCTCCTGTTTAGTTTTACTTTTGGATTTGGTACCTTTTGGAAATCGTCTTATCATTTATAACATATGCTAAGACATTCAACTCATCGCAGGATGATATCTAAATCTACCATTATTTCATTATGTACCCTGGACCTGCGATACACATTTATAACATTTATTTAGGTCGCGGGTTCAATCCCGGCCGAAGTCTTCGGACTTTTTAAGTGCGTTAAAATCCTTCAGTATGACTTCCTTCGGAGGGGAAGTAAAGCTGGTGGTCCCATGTCATAGTCTATATTTATGGCACGTAAAAGAACCTTCCACTAATTAAACTGGTTTGAAGCTAAATTATAGGTTAGATTTGACTAACGCTCTTAGGTTCCGACGTTCGTCGCCAGGAGCAGACTGCAGTGGCATCTAGTGACCAAGTTCAGAACTAGTTGTCGGTGACGGTGGCATTTGGTAGCAAAAGTAGGAACTACTTGATAATTGAATATCTGCAGTCCCTACTTGAATTAAAAACAGATAACACACACAAATGCAGCCATCACAATTAACACCGGTTATCAGACAGATTCCACACACACCCAAAGTACACGGGGCTACACGACCGCGTTGTCACAACCCCTAAAATGAGGATCTAATCAACCAAAAACATTAATTTATATCGTAATGCCGGCGATGTGTCGGGAGGATGCATTCAATTTGAAATATAGATCTTGTCGGAACAGAGTCGTAGTCTTCCTTCAGTAAACACGTCCTGAACGGCGCTGTCATGAATAGAGGGCGGAAGGAGGAATATCGACAAGCGGCACAATTAAGGCGGTTGCGCCTCCTTTATTCTTAAGAGCATGAGTGACAGAACTTATCCTCCCAGCGTGAGTGGCAGACCCATCG
Organism: Meconema thalassinum; assembly: GCA_946902985.2. Taxonomy (NCBI): domain Eukaryota; kingdom Metazoa; phylum Arthropoda; class Insecta; order Orthoptera; family Tettigoniidae; genus Meconema; species Meconema thalassinum. The sequence continues at coordinate 143,466,772 of OX336393.1, read as the reverse complement.
CAGTTACCTGCAATTATTGGCAGTCTTTTATAAGTTTTGCGGCGCATTGTCCAGCATTGAAAGGGTGCATTTGACTGCTGTCGACTTGAAACAACCACTTAGTTAAGTAAGTTAGTTAGTTACTGTTTCTTTAATGGGAAGAACAGCGAGGTCATCTGCCCCTAGCAACCACTTAGAAAAATATTGTGTTTTTTTTTTCAAAATGGGGAAAGAGGTGCGGACTCATTTTTAAGCCTACTTTTCACATTTTGTGAAAATTAGGAAAGAGTAGACTTATGAGATCGATCCGGGAAAATGTGTGTCTGTCCGTCTGTCCGTCTGTCCGTCTGTCTGTGTGTGTCACCCCTCTATCAACTCCTAAATGGCTGCATATATCATAACTAAATTTGCTATGAGTAAAGATCTATACCTGAATATCTCACGTTCATATTTGAAAATGACCTCAGTGCTGATAAATCGCAATTCAAATTTGAGCTCCATGTTGAATATCTTGGACTGTATACATGGGAACTATTCCAAAATTGGCACACACATAGATAATAATATTTCAGTTTAATTTACAGGAGGCCATACATGACAGTGTTGCCAACATGATTATACGGCTGCTATTAGGTCATATTGTTAGATGCATGTACTGTAACTTCCTTAGTATCAATTCGATTTCAAGCAAATTTCGTATGTACTATGTGTACCATAATAGTTGACAATGCATATTCGTAAGAGCCACCAGGGCTGATAACTGTTAATAAATGTTCTCTTTATTTTTTAAATCCCAATACCAATATATCAGAAAGTATGCAAGCCACCAGCTCAAAACTTTGCACACGTATAGTACATGACCTTTTACATTAATTTGGAGTACCTAATATACGTCAGTGCTGCCAACATGAATCTAAGCATGTTGATAGTCCCAATTTTAAATGGATGTAACCTCTACATTAACAAATGGATTTCATCCAAAATTGGCACAATAATAGATCATAGTATTTCAGATTAATTCAATGCAAAACATACATGACATTGTTGCCAACACGATTTTACGTGCGCTTATAGATCCAATGTCTAACTGCATGTAACGTCTATATTATCCATTGAAATTCATTCACATTTTGTATGTGCATTCTTTACCATAAGAGATGGATCTAAGAATATATTAAGAGTCACTCTAGTGCTCTATTAGCCTACACTATTTCAGGTATACTTAGAACTAATTAGAAATGTCAGTATTACCAACTTAATTTCGTCCTTATTCTTGGCCATGAATCCTAAATTTTAAGAAAGGTAGGCTCTTTAGTTCGTTACGGAACTACATGTTTTTTTCTTAAATCAGATCTAATTACAAATTAAAATTTAAGATTTGTTAATTTTAATGGAGAGCGAGATTGAATTCAACTTCAAATTAACCTTAGGGTGATGTGAATAAATTGAATGATAGACTCTTCGTTTCATCTCTACATACTGTAACTACCACATTCTACATCCGAAGCAATTTGTTTGACATATTCTAACCTTGGCCTACCCCTGCAGTGCATATCCTCAATCCTTCCTTCCATCACTAAGTTTGCTATTCCTGAGTGTTTTAGTATGTACCGGTATCCAACTAACCTAACTCTCCTCTTCATTATCAGTCACCAGAAACATCTCTCCTCTCCCACTCGTCTTAATACCTCTTCATGTGTTACTCTATCTACCCACCTTACCTTCATCATTCTCCTGTAACACCACATTTCAAATCCTTCTATTCTCCTCTTTTCTGCTGCGTCAACAGTCCCAAGTTTCACTTCCATAGAGCACCACGCTCCAGACATAGGCTTTCAAAAATGGCTTTCTAATACCTAAATCTAAATTATTTTGATGTCAGCAGATTTCTTCTCTGCAGAAATACTTGCCGTGCATGAGCCAACCTACATTTTATAACTTCTTCGTCTAACACTGGTGATTTTGCTACCTAAGTAGTAAACGTCTCCTGCTTAATTTAGTTTTTCACCTGCCAATTTAACGTCCGTAGAGGCTTCTTATTCATTTTGGCTGCATCCATTATTTTAGTTTTACACTTATTGATTTTCATCTTGAATTCCTTCCTCAAATCTGTCCCTACGGTACCAATTGATAGTGCATTAAAATTCTCTCGTGGGTCGGCTAAGATGGAAATATCATCACCAAATCTCAGAGTTCATGTTTTTTCACCTTGAATCTTTACTCCTACTTTCAATTTTCCTCTAATTTCTTTCATTGCTTGTTCAATGTACAGATTAAAAAGTATGGGTGGTAAGTTGCAGCCTTGCCTTGCACCTTTCTGAATACCAGCTTCTCTCTTATGCCCTTCAGCTCAAACAACTGCCGTCTGGGTTCTGTGTAGATTGAAGATCACCTTCTTATCCCTGTTTTGAACTCACAAATCATAAATCCTCTCTACGGTATATGATGAGTAACGTCCATTGCCTCGGCTGAGACCAAACCGATCTTCTCACCTATCCGTTGACACAAAAATATCCCAAAACCTTCGTTTGAGTTTATTTAGGCCCATGTATTTCGGTGTGTCTGATAACCTTTTATTGTTGTGTCTGTAGCTATGTGTGCATTTGTAATTCATGCGGGGGTTCAGGGAGGAGTCAGAGGCGGAGGCCGTGCTTTTCAGTAAGGAACCATTCTGGAATTTGCCTGGAGTGGACGTGGAAAACCACGGTAACCTTTTCTAGGATGTCTTAGGTGGGAATTAATCCCACCTCCTCTCAGTTTTGCCTCACGAGGCTGAGGGGACTGTTCCAGCCTTCTGAAAGAATTAAATTTCTTGTCAGAGCCGGGAATTGATCCCAGACCTCCAGGGTGACAGCTAAGAATGCTAGCCGCTACACCACGAGGTGGACTGTTGTAAGACCATAAAATTTAAAAAAGAGCAAAAATAACTGGCTATTTCAGCGTGTGTTAGCCCACTAATTTTGTAAGTAACAGAAACTGTAGCCAAGTAAATAGCCTTTGACAGTTGCGGAATACTGTACGCAGTGTCTTGTACTCCAGCACTCCGTGCACTGAACAAGTTGCACATTCCTTTTTCTTTTGTTCTAAGGAGAAAACAATTTTAGCGATCGCAGGTGTCAGTCCTCGTGGAAATTAATTGTCGCATTTCACAGCTCTTCCCATACCGGAGACGTCACGCTAAGCCACTGCCTTACAAGGCTCTGGGCTGAATTAATCTGGCCTGTACAGTCCGTTTGAAACAGAAAATGTTCACTATGCACACTCAATTATACACACATCAAAAAAAGTTTTGCATCACCTCGGTTCCCAGATCTCCGGCATATAGACGTTGACTGTGTATATTGTATCCAAGATACAGTCCCTTTGACTGTTCATAGATGTCACTAAAACTGCTCAAAGATGTAAACAACCATGCATGAGCAGGGCCTATTAGACGGAGGGGGTACGACAGCCGATCAGTTCCAGTCATTCCACCAGGACGAAGGTACGCTGCTCATGTTGTCTGTAGTTCTACCATGCCTAGAAGGTCAATACCGCAGTTCGATCGCGTCCACATTGTTACTTTGTGTCAAGAAGGGCTCTCAACAAGGGAAGTTTCCAGGCGTCTCAGAGTGAACCAAAGCGATGTTGTTCGGACATGGAGGAGGTACAGAGATACAGAAACTGTCGATGACAGGCCTCGCTCAGGCCGCCCAAGGGCTACTACTGTAGTGGATGACCGCTACTTACGGATTGCCGCTCGGAGGAACCCTGACAGCAATGCCACCATGTTGAATAATGCGTTTCGTTCAGCCACAGGACGTCGTGTTTCAACTCAAACTGTGCGCAATAGGCTGCATGATGCGCAACTTCACTCCCGACGTCCATGGCGAGGTCCAGCTTTGCAACCCCGACACCATGCAGCGCGGTACAGATGGGCCCAACAACATGCTGAATGGACCCCACGGAATTGGCATCACGTTCTCTTCACCGATGAGTGTCGCATATGCCTTCAACCAGACAATCGTCGGAGACGTGTTTGGAGGCACCCTGGTCAGGCTGAACGTCTTAGACACACTGTCCAGCGAGTGCAGCAAGGTGGTGGTTCCCTGATGTTTTGGGGTGGCATTATGTGGGGCCGACGTACGCCACTGGTGGTCATGGAAGGCTCCGAAACGGCTTTACGATACCTGAATGACATCCTCCGACCCATAGTGCAACCATATCGGCAGAATATTGGAGAGGCATTTGTCTTCATGGACGACAATTCTCGACCTCATCGTGCACATCTTGTGAATGCGTTCCTTCAAGATAACGACATAGCTCGACTACAGTGGCCAGCATGTTCGCCAGACATGAACCCTATCGAACATGCCTGGGATATGTTGAAAAGGGCTGTTTATGGACGTCTTGACCCACCAACCACTCTGAGAGATTTACGCCGAATTGTCGTTGAGGAGTGGGACAATTTGGACCAACAGTGTCTTGATGAACTTGTGGATAGTATGCCACGACGAATACAGGCATGCATCAATGCAAGAGGACGTGCTACTGGGTATTAGAGGTAGTGGTGTGTACTGCAATCTGGACCACAAATGCTGAAAGTCTAGCTGTATGATGGTACAACATGCAATTTGTGGGTCTCATGAGCAATAAAACAAGCTGAAATGTTGTTTGTGTTGATCTCTATTCCCTTTGTATTTAAAGGTTTCGGAACTCTTGGAACCGAGGTGATGCAAAACTTTTTTTGATGTGTGTATATTAGCCACTTTTTTGTTAAGAGCAGATGACCTCGATGCAGCTTCAAATGCGAATATTTTAATTTTATACACACACTCAAGTACATGGGGCGGATTGATCACAAAGTCTCTCTCTTTTTCAGTAGGCCTAAATCTGTCCGCAGACAGGTTTCAACTGGACGTTCTTCATTTCTCTCTGTTCTGAGCATCTTCTTTCATTTGTTTGTAACTTCTTCCTCTCTTCACATCTATTATCATTTCAAATCTTCTTCTTCCTCTCCCTGTGCCATACAGCTTTTTATAATATTTTTAGTATCCAAGATACAACTTCCGTGGAATTGATAGTAGTTCGAGTAATCATGACAATCATGTACTTGTTTCAGTAATAGATCATATCAGAATTCACATAAAGAATGTACTCCTTTTTAACGAACTATAATTTTTTCCAATATATTTAATAATACATTAGGTAGGTTATTTATTTAATTATTATGTTCTAATTTGCATTATTCATCTTGTATAAAATGTTTGCTAATTGGTTTGTTTAATAATAAGTGTATTCTATATTTTGCTCTGTTAGTTGTTAAGCTAGGTTTAGTTTCCTATTACAACATTTCAAGCCAGAACATTGTATACGCTACATAAAGGGGCTCTTTCTCAGTGGCATTTCTTTATGAATAAATTCAAATTCTTTTTCCTTCTACATTTTCTTCCATGATTCTTTGTAGTAGACAATTCCTACGTAGTATGTGACCCAAGACTTTTTCCTCCCCTGTATCATCCTCATGAAACTCCTCTCCTACCCTTCTTAGCACCTCCTCATTCCTCATTCTATCGGTCCATTTGACTTTCTCGATTCTTCTCCATAACCACATTTCAAAACTTTCAAATTGTTTTGTTCTTTCTGTCTGACTGTCCATGTTTCCGAACCATAAGACACCACACTCCACACAAAACATTTTGCAACCCTCTTCCTAAGTTTGATCGGTATGCTTCTGACTGTTAATTAACCTTTCACTTTCCAGAAGGCTCTCTTCCCCGGAGATTCTGCGTCTCACTTCTTCTGTACAACTTCCGCTGAAGGTTATCAAGCTTCCTAAATCCTGAAATGATTGTACCTGTTCTAATACCACTCCATATGTTGTTATATTAGGCTACATACTACAAAGCCTATGGCCCTCAAATGAAACAACAAGGACAACCCCCCTAGAACCTTAATGATAACGCAAGTTATCTTAAATTACAGCATTTTAGTTTTTTCATCAGACTTTCCTTAGATTTTATTGTACTCTTTGTATGGACGCATTTCCGACATCTAGTTACCTTGGCAACAATTGCAAACGCACTACCATCTCATTCGGTCAAGCGTGTTCAGCGACAAATTCCCTACACCTAGTTACCATGGCAACGAGTGCAAATGCACGTAGTTGCCACTTCTTGAAGCGCGCGCTTTACTCATATGAATGGATGAATAAAACATATCCATGTTATTTCTGTTTTGCAACACCATAACTTAATTTCTATTGATTAAGACGTGAAAATGTAACCAGAGTGGGAATTCGAACATGAATCTTCTACTGTCATGGCAGATGTGTTTAGTCACGTGGCTACACTCCGACAGACACATTTCTTGTTGGAAATAAATTGTATTTATCTTTAGGGACAAGGTTTGCGGCAGTCATTACGATATTTGAACCGTAGTACCATCCGAACACTTTCCGAAAAGAGTCACGAAAGGCAGATATCAAAGGTAAATAGCAGGGTGTCTACTCCAATGAAGCAAGGGAATAAAGCGCATCCTGTTCTAAACATCTTTCGGAGTCATTGGTTGGTTGGTTCCTTAGTTTAGGGGCTGCGGCAATGCGGTCATGTTGCCCCGTGTACTTTGGGTGTGTGTAGAATCTGTCTGATAACCGGTGTTAATTGTGATGACTGTATCAGTGTGTGTTATCTGTTTTTAATTCAAGTAAGGACTGCAGACGATTATTTAAAGTAGTTCCTATTTTCGTTACCAAATGCTGCCGTCCACGACACCTAGCTGTGAACTTGTCTACTACTAGATGCCATTGCAACCAGCGCCTGGCGACGAACGTTGGAGCTTAAGAGCATTAATCAAACCTAACCTACAAATTTTGCTTCACACAAGTTTAGTTAGTGGAGGTTTTTTTTACATGCCATATATCTATGAGATGGGCCCGCCAGCATTACTTTTCCTCCGAAGGAAGGCATACTGCTTTCGGAGACACCAACTCCCAAGCTCACAGGGCGTGAACTCTGGGTGCAACATGCGTGGTGGGGATTAAGACATACATATAACCTGCCGGGGAAAGATCACTCTACGTAGCTTATGTCAGTGCTGGGATTCGGAAATCGGGTGTCTGAATGCCAGCTAATACTTCTAGACGTTGAGCGTGCTCCAGATCGTTCGGCTTTGCTAATGAGACATGGGCTTAATGCGCAGTCATTTACTTAATAGACTGACTGTACCAGATCTGCACGAGACGGAGACATCCTCCGCCAACGAGGCACTTGATATACCAGGCTGTCATGCCTCAGGACAATGCTAACTGGAGAACCGAGGTGTGATGATGATAGTATTTGAGATTATAATAACAGGCATAACATTCAGCATTGCATAATCATCTCCCGCTAGAAAGAAGAAGTGATGTTCGCGTGTGGAAATGTATCAAGGTTTCTTTCTCTTAGGACATCTACCGAAAGGAAACCGGGAATTATAGAAAGTAATTAAATTTAACAGAAGAAGTGCGAAGTAGAACGATTGTAATAATTGTGCCAATTATTTTAGGCGACCTCATTAACAGCCTTTTTACCCCCAAGCTGGTATGGTGACGTCCTCGAGGTAATCTCAGCAGTGAGGACACTCTAGGCTGGCAAAGTTGTCTTGTATTATTGTCCTCAGCAGCTTCTGCCGTAGCTACTGCGCCCTTGGGGTAAAATGTGACCTCAATGTATCAGTAAGTGGTTCACATTTCATGCTGTCAGTTTCCACAAATTGGATTATTTTGAATTAAGAAGACCAATAGGATATATGAAAATAGGATATATAGTTCTCAACGGAACTACTTGATAATTTTTAGCCTACTTTTCACATTTTGCAAAAATGAGGAAAAAGTAGACTTATGAGATCGATCCGGGAAAATGTGTGTCTGTCTGTCTGTCTGTCTGTCTGTGTGTCCCCCCCTATCAACTCCTAAACGGCTGCAGCAATCAAAACCAAATTTAGTATGAGTAAAGATGTGCACCGGAATATCTCACATCCATATTTGAAAATGATGTCAGTGCTACCAACTGCTGAAAAAACGCACTAGAAATTTGAGCTGCATGTTTGATATATCGCAAGATATGCATGGGAGCTATTCCAAAATTTGTACACATGCAGATAATACTATTTCAGTTTAATTTCCAGGAGGCTAACAATGACAGTGCTGCCAAAATAATTTTAAGCCTTCTGATAGGTCCAATGTTTAAATGCATATAACTTCTACACTATCAATTGGATTTCAACCAAATTTGGTATGTAATATCTGTACATAAACAGATATGATTGAGCGTATTCTTAAGAGCCACCAGGGCTGCCAACTGTTAATACCTTCTCTCTCTATTTTTTATCCAAATACCAATATATCACAAAGTATGCAAGCCAACAGCTTTAAACTATGCACACGTATATTCTGACATTTTAGATTAATTTGGAGTAACTTATATACGTCAGTTCTACCAACATGATTATAAGCCTGATTATATAATTTTTAAATACATGTAACTTTTATACTATCAGTTCGATTTCAAACAAATTTCGTATGTGCTATGTGTACCATAACAGATATGATTGTAAGTATTGTTAAGAGCAGTCAGGGCTGCCAACTGTTAATAAATGCTGTCTATATTATTTTTTTACCCTAATATCAATATATCAGAAAGTATGCACGCCAACAGCTCTATACTTTGCACACGTATAGCACCTGACATTCTAGATTAATTTGGAGTAATTAATACAAGGCAGTGCTGCCAACATGATTCTATGCCTGATGATATGTCCAATTTTAAAATACATGTAATTTCTATACTAACAAATGGATTTCATCCAAAATTGGCACAACATGATATCATAATATTTCAGATTATTTCTGACCAGCACACGCATGACATTGTTGGCAACATGCTTTTACGCGTGCTGATAGATCCAGTGTCTAACTGCATGTAACGACCATTGGACTTCAACCTAATTTTGTTTTCTGTACCTTAAGAGATGGAACTAAGAATATATTCAGTCACCAGGGCTGCCAACTGTAGTGCTCTATTAGGCTATATTATACGAGGTATATTTTGAACTAATTTGATATTTCGATATTACCAACTTATTTTGTCATTATTCTAGATAGGTTCATATACTGTAGAATAATCATTGGCATGAAAAGTAGGCTGTATAGTTCTTAACGGAACTTCTTGTTATTTAACGAAATGTATGCTTTTGAGTCGGTCAATACGAGTGTATTGGGTGTTAAGCCCTAAACCTAAGTAATTTACATAATAATAACAATAATAATAATAATAACCCCGGGCACTACAGCCCATGAAGGACCTAGGCCTACCAATCGACCGCTGCCGAGCCAATCGACGCGTAGTCAGCGCATCGGATTCCCTCGGCCGTTAATCATGGTTTTCACGACCGAGGCGTTGCCTCTCTGTCAGACAGCTACTCAATTGTCCTCACGAGGGTGAGTGCGCCCCGTTCCAGCCCTCACGTCAGTTTCTAAAATCTCTGACGGAGCCGGAAATCGAACCCATGGCGTCTAGGTGAGAAGCAGACACGCTACCCGAACACCACTGGGCCGGCACCTTAAATAATGTTCATGAGATTAATAAATTATGTTGATCACATATAATTTGTTTTTAGGTTTAGGGCATTATACCCAATACAATTGAGTACAATCGTGTTGACGGACTGAAGAGCATAAATTTCGTTTACCAAGGCAACACTGAAAAATCGCATCCAACAGTAGATCATTTTTACTTAATATACATTTTTTCACGGCTTTGAACAAACTCGCGGTGTAGTGGCTAGGGGAGGACCGGGTCCCATTCTCCGCTCTGCCAAGAAATTTTACTTTGGTCTGAGGGTTACAAATGGGTACACTCAATCTCTGAGGCAAAACTGAGAAGAGGTGGGTTTGATCCCCACCTCGGCCATCTTAGAAATAGTTTTCCGTGGTTTCCCACTTCTACTCTAGGTAAATGCCGGGATGGTTGCTAATTCAAGGCCAGCGTCATCTCCTTCTAAATCACCAACTCAATTACGAATACACAAATTACTACACGCACCACAGGTTATCAGATACATTCTATATACAGTATACACACACACCCAAGAACACGGAGGTGATAACCAAGATGTCCCAAGCCCCTATAATGAATTAAAGACAACACTCTGCTAAATAACCAAAATGCCCAAGCCTCTCTAATTAAACAACAGATAGTGTTGAAACCCATCATCTACCAAGTCCTGCGACAGTCTGGTCCCATGCATATCTGCCTATGCGCACGTAGTTGGTGCAGATGATAATGAAGCTAGCAGAACATATTTAGTTCTACCGTGGATACTTGAGTCTCAACGTTTCTCACCCTTGAAAAATCCGACTACCTTGGCTGACCTTGAACTCATCATCACCATCATCACCATCACCATCACCACCACCACCACCATCACCACCACCACCACCGTCACCATCACCACCACCACCACCACCATCACCATCACCATCACCACCACCACCACCATCACCACCACCACCACCGTCACCATCACCACCACCACCATCACCATCACCATCACCACCACCGCCGCCGCCGCCACCACCGCCACCACCGCCGCCACCACCACCGCCGCCACCACCGCCACCACCGCCACCGCCAATAATCAGGCTAGGCCTTGTCGCTGCAACCACATTTGTCTCTCACTTGCTGAGCGTTTTAAGTCAGAACACTGTTTAAATTGAAGTCCATGCATCACAGAATCCAGATGAGCCTTCCGCGGTGTTCCTCTTCCTTGCTTCACCAAAACTTTTCCTTCCAGTATGGTGGACAGAAACTCATTATGACGTAGGGTGTGGCCAACGAATGTTTCTTTCCCCTTTTCTATAGTAGTGATCAATTTCCTTGTTTCGTCTACTTCCTTGAGGACCCAGTCGTTAGTCTCTTTCTCCGTCCAGCTTATTTTCAGCATTCTTCTCCACATCCACATTTCCGCTGCTTCCAGGCGTTGTATGTCCTGTTTCCTTAGAACCCAAGTTTCGCATCCGTATGACAAAACACTCCAGACAAATGTTTTGGAAAACGATTTTGTAGTTTTAATGCTAATGTGCCTGCTTGTCAGAAACTGTCTCTTATTGCTGAAGGCCTCTTGATTTCTGTGGTGCACCTATTATCGTTAGTGACATGGCTTCCTAAATAGCTGAACTGACTGTCCTGTTGAACTATAAGGTAAGTCCAACGCTGCCAGTCGCATTGCAAACAGTGACATGGAGGCGTTAAACGACGAGCAAAGAGGTGTTGTTCGGTTTCTGACAGCGAAAGGTAGGGGGAACGGACATGCATCGCCGAATGTCACAAGTGTACGGCGATCACTGCATGTCCCTTGCAAGGGTCAAAGCGTGGCACAAGCGCTTCAGGGAAGGACGGGTGTCGTTAGCCGATGATGCCCGGTCTGGGGCACCCCACTGCATTACCGATGACAACGTCCAGCTGGTTGATGCACTCATTACCCAGGACCGCCGAGTGACAGTGAACGCCATAGCCGCCGTGGTCGGATTGAGCGTCGGTAGTGTGCACACCATCATGAAGGAACGACTGCACTTGCGGAAAGTGTGTGCCCAATGGGTGCCCCACAGTCTTCAACCACACCAGGAAGCATGTCGAATGGCCTACTGTCTTTGTCTTGGTTGGACGATTGATGCATGCGGCTGCTCGCTTTTTATCGTCACGTGACGTGCTCGCGTGCCCTCTAGCGACGGGCTATGACCTTCCACGCTCTGGTTGAAACCACACTTCGTTACACATGCCACGATTAGCCGATGTCGTCACCGGTTTGCGCATTACATCCTCCGGCTCGTTACTTTTTGAACTCACCTTATAGTTGTTGGAATTTTGAATCTGAAGCTAACATTAGGTGCACATGTAATATTTCCCGTGATAAAATAGCACATGATTTGATTCAGTTAAGAACCATTTTCTGTTTCACTTGGAAATCACTTGAATATTCCCGTAAGATCTGTCTTGTACTTAATATAATTAGTTTTGATGTCATTAACAAAGGCCTCCTCCCACCACATGCAGCACGGCGCAAACGAGATTTACATCCCGCGGTCACCAATGGCAGTGAGATGGTAAACAGAACAGGCCTGAAGTGGTGGGAACTAAAACACCTTACTACCCGAGCATACTAACTGGCCATCTTGTATCCAAGAGACGGTGACGACCATTGCTTAAAGGGAGTAACATGGAGGCTGTCAATTCGTTTCAACCAAGAGCCTACTTTACCTTTAAATGCAGTATATAATAATATAATAATATCGTATGGCCTTGGGTGCCGGGTGCAAGCTTTGTTATTTGACACCCAGAGGGTAGCTTTCATGTCGAATTTCGTTGTTCCTTGACTATGAAAGTCAAGGAGGTTAGATGTTAGATATCTAAGCTCCTTGAACATTATAGCCCTTCCTAGTAGAGAAATGAGGAACTTTGTGTTGGCGGAAACTCCCGAGATTAATTTTGCCATTATGAACTCGGCCTACTGATTTCAAATGGGTTCTTTGACATGCCAACATCGTATGACATGCGTATCGTATTTTTGCCGCCTTTCAAAAATCACTTACCACGGTCAGGAGCGAACCTGCAATCTTGGGGTTAGTAGACCGACACTCCATCCACTCACCCACCGTGGCAAGCTTTTAAATACAGTAATACAGGGTCTTTCACTCAAAGTGAAGCGGCGCGAGGTGGGTCGGACGAGCACATGGCAACTCACTGAGCTTGGGGTTGAGATAGCGTCCGTACGAATCGCATGTAAATAACAAGTACACATACCACATAATCGAAGTCACATGTCACAGAAGATGTTGTAAATGTCCTCCACCTGCATCTACAATTTTCTGGCATCTTCTAAGGAAATTTTCATTGACATGCATTAGTTCATCAACCGAGATAGCCTCAATTTCTCTCGTGATATTTATTAGTTTGAGTGCATCTAGAGTGTGAGGGTTTGCTGCATAAACCTTATTTTTCAATTTTCCCCATACATAAAAAATGAAGCAATAGGCTTTAACACTTGGCAATAGCACATTATAAACTTTTGAAACACAATAACAATAGACAATAACCACGTACACAGGCTATAGACTTATAGCACTTATAACTTGAAATAGGCTATAAACGAAATATGTAAGTCAAATCCTGCGTCTCAACTGTCTCAACTCCATGTTTCCATGTACTCGTCTGACCTTCGGCTCGACTTCTACCTGCAGTGCTGCACCGGCCGTGCGGTCGGCCCCACTTTGAGTGAAAGACCCTGCATTAACTTATGTATATCACGTACCCTGTGGCGTAGCAGTGCGACTTGAACCTCTCCGAGATGGTCGAACTGCGCTAATTGGATTAAACCAAGAGAGGCCAGTCAGCTTACGCTAATAGGTTTGGGCAAAGAGTGAGGGTAAGGCTACTTCTCCTGAAATGTTGGTTAAACCATGGGTTTACTGACAGCTACGTACACCTGGACGCCCTGAAGTTTCAATAGATATAATCAGTGCAGCTAACATGTTATCCTTCTACAGTCAAAGAAGTGGAGATTTGCGAGTTTTAGGAAACTATACATTTTGTGTGAGTTGTCCCATCCAGGCCAAAAGTAGAGGTGTTCGAACAAGGCCCATTTGTTTACGACAGCACCGTGTTTTGTAGCAGAATACATTTAAGCATTTTGGTTCCCACTATAGCGTTTTAAAGCTCATAGTGCAGGCTATAAACTTGCATACGAAGACGTGTTTACGAAGCTGCAGTACAACGTAAATATTAAAATGATCATAACTGAAAAGGAAAGTGACTAGGAAAGTAAAGATTCCATACGGATGTTGTTATTGCTTATTTTAGGACCTGTGACATCGTTGTCTTATAGCCCCGTATACTTTGTTATGTGTGGAATTTATGTGATTACCTGTGTTATTGTGATGGCTGTACTAGTGTATATTTGTATATTTGTAAATTCTTTTTAAAAAGAAATAAAAACAACATACCTTCGTTGTTCTCTATAAACAAAATGATAGTAAGCAAAAAGGAAGGTTTATTAACAGATCAGCGAAAACAGGCATTTGTTATGGAAACAGAATTGGCTGAATTTAATCAAATTCTCACACGTTATTGGTCCTAATCGAAAGAGTGAGGGTTAATATCCACAAACACTCAGTGAAGTAGTTGGTGATTTCAAATTTGGATTGATATTCTCAGACCAAGCATGACTTAGCAATACATATCATCATCATCATCATTTATTGCATGTGACAGGCCATTAAGACCCATAGCAGAAAAACAAGGGTATACAATTCTTGATTACAATATAAATAGCAAGCATAACATAATCTAGGCTATAACATTGTACTTCATAACAGGAAGAATGATTTCAGCTTCTCAAATAATGGTGGCATATATTAGACCAACGATTTCTGTCCCTGGCATCTTCCATACTTGCATCTGGATCTACCTGGTTCAGTGCCAACATAACTCGATCTTTCCATCTCGTTCTTGGTAGACCTCTTGGACGTTTTCCCGTTGGCTGAAAATTGAACACACGATTCGGGAGAGTACCTTCTGCTCTGATAATGTGTCCTAACCATTGTAATCGTCTTCTCTCTATCTCTCTACTGATGTCTGCCTTTTTATAACGTCGATAGAACTCCTCTTTACTCCGTCTTTCCCAACTGTCAGTTTCTGGGCAGTATTTTGGGCCATAGATTTTCCGCAGCATTTTTCTTTCAAATGCACATATACGTTCTTCAAAAGTTCTTGGAGTCGCCCACGTTTCACAACCATACATTAAAACAGGTCGTACTAGGGTCATGTATAGGTGGATCTTGTTTTTCTGAGATATTAGACGTGACGTGAAAATTCGATTCATGCTATAGGAAACATGAGTAGCGTTGGTGATTCTTTGTCTTATTTCCTTTTCTATTTCACTTTTGTTGACAATATTGATCCAAAATATTTGAATGATTCAACTGTCTCAAATTTGTGCATTCCAACGTCGATAGCGATCGGAATATTCTGTCGACGTGATATAATCAATACATATACTGTATATATATATTCTAAAACCGGTGTAACTTAGCAAATAATTATTTATCGGATGTTGTTCGTAAAATAGGGAAAAGAGGCTGCCAAGACAGAGTTATTTGGCCCCAGGAATTGTTCTCCAACGTCCCCTTCTAGTCTAATTGCATGCAGTGTATTGTCTAAACAAGAAGGATCAAGTTTCTTAAATCCTCCCCTCTAACAGTACAATCAGCGCTACTCGTTAATTAATTGTAACGTGGGGTGTCGCGCGCTTCTTGTAGGGGAAGGGTGCTGGATATTGTACGTGCTGGATTGGTCCTTCCAATGTGTGGACCACTACAGGTCAAATAATACCATTAATAACAATAATAAGTCTACCAGAATGCAGAAAAAGTCTCTGCGATCATGAGGAAACGGAGGATAATATTTCTTGGGCACATGTACAGATTGGACAAATCCAGATTAACCAAGCACTTATTTGACTACTTCCGAAAAAAAAAAACAACAACAACTAGCCTACATCAAGGATTAATGAAACTCGGAAATACTTTGAAAGATCAAACATCCCAGGGGACCAAATGTTGGAAAAGGATAAGTTTCGAAACTGTATACATAATTTGGAAGGGTTTCATGACGAGAGACAAGCTACAAAGACCGGAAGAGCTTGGCAGCAGCACAGCGATCGCATGAAGGAGTACTGGAGGCAGAGGAAATTACAACTAAAACAGTGAAATTGTATCGTGATCCTAGGTGGTCAATTCGCAAGTGAAAAAAAGAAAAAGATCTCTTAAATTCCCAAAGCAAGCAGTTGTTTAGTCTGCGGCAGTACTTCTCCTCTAGTGTAAGAAATATGCCGATTTAAATGGTCATTGTTTGGAACGACAAGATATTTACTCCATTACGACGTTACACATCAAGAACTTGTGTGTTCAAAAGGCTGTGGAGATGTTTCTTTTGCAGGATGAAGTTCAAGGCTGATTTTGGAAGTTAGAATAAGGAGAGATAAGAGAACGTTCATGGTATTGATAGACTTAGAAAATGCTTTTGATAACGTTGATCGGATTAAATTGTTTGACATTTTGAAAAGGATTGGAATAAAGTTCAGGGTTAGGAGGGTGATCTACAACCTATACAGAAGGACATGAGAGAGAAGCGGTATTCAGAAAGGTGTAAGGCAAGGCTGCAACTTATCACCCATACTTTTCAATCTTTACATTGAACAAGCAATGAAGGAAATTTGAAAACAATTTAAAGTGAGAAATAATTTCAACTCTGAGATTTACCGATGACATAGTCATCTTGGCCGACACGCCTGAGGATTTGAAAGAGTATTTGAATGGTATGAGCTCCGTCTTGAGGAAATAATTCATGATGAAAATTAATAAATGTAAAACAAAAATAAATCAGAAACCTCTATTGACATCAAATTGGCAGGTGAAAAGCTTAAGGACACCATGTAGAGTTCGCCTTGAAACTGACCACACTATTTGAATAAATTTTGAGGCTATCTTACTACTATACCATTAATTTCAAAGCATTGAAACTTTGCACATTCAGTTAGTGATATCTCCTCAACACTGGGAAAGAATTTTGGAAAGATCCAAATGCCCAGTTTATGTAAAATACATTTTAAATTTTACCTGAAAAATAATTTTTGAGAATGTTTTAATCTCTTTAGGTACACTTTTCTCAGGAAGTAGCAGCCAGAGAGCAACTAAACTGCCCACATATGTCGTATAGGCTTTGATTTACACAGTAGGTGAAAGATTTTATTCATTAGATTATTATTTGGCCAATTAAAAAAATATTATATTTGATGTACCAAATTTTGGTAAATGTTTTGTAATATTAATTTTTTTATAGGGCTTGATATCTGTTAATATCCAGTTATATTTCACCTATTGTGTTTATAATGACCCCATGCATACCCATAAAAAAATTCATGACAATAAGTTCAGTAGTTTCAGAGAAAAGTGTACCTGAATGTCAAAAAATATAAGTTACGGTAAAAGACAAAAAAGCAAAGACATGCGTTTTTGACACATACCAGCCTTTTAGAATTTTCCAGCTCCATACTTCTCTTAATTCTTGGTTTCCTCATCTTCTTTCTTCTTCTTTTCAGCTCTCTTCTTTATCCTGGCTTCTTTGGTCATCTCCTGGACACTCTTTTCAGCTTCCTTCAGTCGCAGCATATCACTCTTGCGAAGCGCACATGCAATTTCATTGCCTGGTACAATGCCAAGTTTTTCATGC